>JBCNJP010000024.1:24658293-24677813 GCA_039602395.1 Deinandra increscens subsp. villosa | reverse complement strand
TTATGTGTTAGACTTGTGTGTTATATGTAGATTGTGCTCATACTCATAATCTATGCGTAGTTATTAATACTAAAGAGGCCAGTATTACAATAATAGATCTATTGGCTTGACAAGCCTATCTGAATTGACTAGTTTTCACGTTGGGTGATTGGAAGCCTTGTTGTTACCATTTGATTACGCTCTTGTTATGTGATATTTCATTGTTTATCTATCACATGTGGACTTACATTTCTCATGAATCGCACTGATTTTTTACTCATACACTATTGTTAAACCTATGTTTAATCACCAAATCTTGTAGTTGACTTGTATGTTGTACATGTTGCAGGTTATGCGGTTTGACTTTGGGTATCATTCCTTATGATTGCATGGGCCTTAGTGGACTTATTAAATAAATTGAGACTCTTTATGATTATCGTTATGAATGTTCTTGTTGGATTGTAATCTCAAATTATGTTTAATTATGTTTGTTATTGTTGAATGAAATGGGCTTAATTAAGAATATCGCAACATAATATTTAGTGCTATGCATCTGAAAATCATCGCACCCCGACATATTCTGTCGTCGATTGAGGTGTGACAGTTTGGTATCATAGCCAAGGCTATAGGGATCTAGGTTACTAGAACCTGTATGACCTAGACTTATTCCTTAGGTGTTCGCATAAGTGCCAGGGATCTAGGTTATTAGAACCGGTATGATCTAGACTTGTTCCTTAGGTGTTCGCATAAGTGCCTCATGCATAGTATGCCTATATGCTTTAAATGCCCAGTTAATGCCTCATAATTTTTCTTATTCATATCATTGCTTAAATCTTTGTTAGTCAACACGCACTCCTACATGAATCACAAAGGCTTCCAAGCCTCTTCCTTAGAAAATGGTGCCTTACGTGCCATTTAAGAAGATTGTGATTTTTTCGATTTTCAAATCTCATCCGAATTAGGGTTTAGTGGTAGACGTTTAGTGATTAGAAGGATGGAAGCACTAGTAGTCGGGGTCTCAGTCAAGAAAAGCGTTGCGTATAAATCTAGTCTACCGCTGGACTCGAACGCTCACCTGGGATGCCCCAATGTGAGTGTCGAAACCTATTATGCCAAAGCATGTTTCTACCACTAGATGCTGGGTTTTACAGTGGGAATCCGGGTTGCCCGTTAAAATTTTAAAACAAAATAATTAGCGGGATTAATTATCTAAAACAGACACGTAGCGGAAAATATTTTACAACATGAATAAAATAAAACCGTAAACATGGTATAATCACCGTAGACGCGCAAACATAGAGAAACGAATAGCTAAATAAACTGAGTTAGATATACCTTGGCGGGATCCGAACAATCATTCGAGACACTAGGATTCAAGGAACTCGCGCTAGGTTGAACGGTAACACCCTACTCAAATCTTCGAGTCAAATCTTCAACCACACGCGAAGTTGATGGTGACTTCGGCACCGACGGCGGTGACGGCAGGCGTATCGATGGCGGTAGTGGCAACGAAATGACGTTGAGTATCGCGATATCAAACTGAGATCTTGGCGGTGCGCGAAACCGGGATCAATATGATAACCTAATCCCCGGCGGCGCATGGAAACGGCGGAAGCAAGGCGGCCATGGCGGCATAGAGGGGCGTCGACCACCTGTCGTCTTCATGGCGGCGGCGGTCGGCAGTGTGAACATCGGCCTCGGTTGCGCCGGCAGGGCCAAAACCACCTCACGGTGGTCGGGGGAGGAGACACGATAGCGACGGCAATCGCAGATGCAACAGCAGCGGTGGCGCGTGATTAGACGGAGGCAGCTTCGGTTTCAAGGCGAGCAGCAGCGGCAACGAGGCGGGGATCCATCAGAGTCGACCGGCGAGCGGTGAGGGAGGGGCGGTGATGGTGATCTGACCGGAAAGAGGGGTCGGCGACGGTGGGGTTTGTGGGATTAGGGTTTCGTCTAATTTTTGTGTCACCCATAAATAAGACCCCTTATCCCCTTTTAAAAACCCCTATGGGCTTTTAGCTACTAAAAGCCCAACTCGAGCCCACACTTGTAACCCAACTATTTATTTTAAGTTGTCAATCCGGTGACAATAAGTAATAGCTCGTCATTCATCGTAAACCGTTTTACGTTTATTTTTGTTTTGTTACATTAATAAATAATATTTAATTATTTATTTTCTTCTCGTTTGCTTGCTAATTATATATGAATTAGACTTTAGTACGTTGACCTCGTTGTAACTCTTACGGGCCTACACCGGGTCGATTATGTTAATGTCGGGTCAGGACACCTAATATCTAACACTAGAATCTTAGTCTGATTAGTCTCGACTGTAATTTCCCAATCGGGAAATGAGAACCACTCCAATGTGTTTTATTCACGTCTCTCGATTTCGCAATTTTACGTGCGGTTATGTTTAAAGATAACAAACTCTCTGGGATTCCCGATATCCTATTCTCCAACTAGCTTTATCGTTAGACTAATACTCGTCCACTCGTCCATGTTCTTCCATAGCTAGAGCAAGTCTTTCGGAGGTAGTTGACCACTCAACGGTACATGTAACCAAATAAACACGTGGCAATAATAGGGGTTAGTCGAATACAAATAAGTCAAGATACCTGAATCGGTGGGACTCCCAAATTGTAACCGGATTCCTGAATCGTCTGAGCTTCCCGCGAGCATCCTGAAAATAGACCCCTAATAATTGCTCCTTGAATTTTGACGGTTGTGAATAAGCTCAACAATTCTCAAAATTCAAAAGATGTTGTTTCCACGGCGTTATCACGGTAAATTGGTTGGGATTTGACTTTTTTACGTCTTCCAAGTGATATGATGGGTATCATTACCATTCTTTAAATATTTAAAGCATATCACCCCCTTTTACCTTCACCTTCCTCCGGAAACCCTTCGAGATTCTCTGTCAACCAGGTCAGTTTTCTCCTGTTTCTTCTCCGATTTTTCGGCCATGGCCAAGAAAAATACTCGTTTTTCATCCTCTTCGGTCGCCTTGGCGATCGATGACTTTCACGACTAGGGATACATAATCCCTAACAAAGAAGAAACTTGTACCTTCGATAACAGTGATATCAAAGCTTTGGAAGATTCCGGAATCTTTCCTCCTGGTGCCGTTTTCCAGCCATTCGATGCCCGAACCAAGTCCGACTTCACTTCTAGCACCTAGGTGTGCTTCATGTACTACCCATTCTTGCTGGGTATGACCTTCCCCTTCCCGGAGCTTGTGAACCAGTTCTTCAAGACCACCCGACTTAGCTATGCCCAAACGATGCCCATGGTTTGGAGAATTATGTATTCTCTTGACCAACTGAACCAAACCTGAAACAAACCTGAAACTTAGAAATTGGGATTCCTGAAATTTGTAAGGCTTATCTACTTCGGACCCACGGCTGTAGCCGATTTGTTTTGAAAGCTCGCACCTCTACCTCCCAACTGATTCCTCGAGCTTCTCACAACGATCATGACTGGAAGAAGCGATTCTTCTTTGTGAAGCATGAGTCAATCCTAGGGGGTAAAAACTTGCCATTGAAGTGGGTTGATAAGGGTAGGATGCCAATTTCCTTTGCATTGCAACCTTTTGAACTTATATTTACTTTTCTTTCATGTTTTCTGGTTTTCAGTACCTAAGTCTGAGAATCTCGCCAAGCCGCGTCCGGATTCCCAGCAGAATCTTGAAGCATTCTACCAGATTCCAGCCATGGAGAGGGCGTTCATACTTGAAGTAGCAGCCAACGAGCAAAGTTTTTCACCCGACCACTACATCCCCGAGATGTTTGGTAAGATATTTTGGATTCCCAACTTTTGTTGTTTTTAGGAATCCCAAATATCAATAACCAGTTTCTTTCTTTCAGTTCCCAAGTCTAGCTCTTCATTCTCCCTTAAGGACCTCGGTTCCATGCTCAAGATCAAGAAAGAACATTCGGAGCCTCCTACTACTTCCAAGCCTCCTGTTAGCCGGCCCAAGTGTTCTACTTCCAAGAAGAGGAAGGGTACTAATTCCATCGTGTACCTGAGCAACTCCGAAGGCTTGGCTCCCTCTAAGGTGAGCAAAAAATTTCTCTCGATGTAGAAGATGATGAACCTGGTAAGAAGCTCAACAAAAATATATTAGTTTTGTACATGTTGCAGCTGCTGCTTAAGATTCCCATTTCCTGTGTAGGGCATTGAGAAGCTCAGCACCTACGCGATGGTGACGGAGCGCAAGCTGGCAAAAGCCGAGGAGAAGATCCAAGCCCAAGCTGAAATCGCCAAAGGCAAGACCCGCTATTACGAGCACAAGCTCACTAAACAGCGTCTGGCTTTTGAGGCTGAGAAGGTCACGGACGCCGAAATCGGCAAACTCTCAGCTGCCCAAAGCATCCTGGAATACAGAATCCAAATGGCGGGTGTGGCTGAAGAGGCTGGTTTTAAGGTTCCTAGCTGGGACGCTGAGGCTTGGAGGTCAATTCTGGAATTCCTAGGAGGAGGCGATCGTGATGTGGAAGAAACTGTGAAGGATGGGAATGAAGGCTGCTCCTCGAAGGTGGTTCAGGAATCTCCAGAGGCTATGACAGGGTTGCTCGAGATGTAGCTTGGTGAGGGTGAGAAGTTTGGAGGGGATGGCAAGGTGACGGGCGATGAAGATAAAGCAACAGTCTGAGCCCAGTTTTTTATGTCTTTGTGTTTGAATGGTGATTGTGGTTAGAAAACAATTAACTTTTTGTTGTTCCTGTTAAAACCAAACAAGCAACATACAATCCGGATGGGGGGTTCTTGTGTTTTACAAGATGAAACCCGGATTCCCAAACTGAACTCTAACCTTCAAGCTTCCTAAGTGGAGAGATCCTGAGGTTTTCAGGACGAAGCTTGGGAGGCTCATTTTGTCCCTTTTGTTAATAATATGATATGACTTTTGGTTCATTATGGCGTACCTTGATCTTCAATTTTGTTTGCGAAAACTATTTCGATTGTTAGAACTTATAAAAACTTTTTAAGTGTAATTATAACTTCTTGGAATGATTCAAAACACTTAGAGGTTGTAGAAAAATTAAAATGGGAAAAAACCTTATGTAACTAGTTAGAGTTTAAAAGCATGTAATCTAAAATCATTAGATACCTGATCGTTAGGTTTTACCTTGGGCAATTCCCAAATTCATTCTTCTTTAGCATTCTCGCCGGCATCCTATTCAGGATCCTTAGGAGAACATCTTTTGGTATAGTGGCAATTTGTGTAGGCATATAACCTGTAAGATTCCTGAACTTAAAATAGGTAAGGAAATATAATCAAACTAGGGATAAACCTCAGATGCTTGTCACCAAGCCAATTCTGGGGACAAGCCCGGATTCTTGGGACTAAGCCAAACTGGGGATATACCCGGATTCTTGGGACTAAGCCAAACTGGGGATATACCTGGAATCTTGGGACTAAGCCAATGTAAGTGACATGTAAATGTAAAAACCATAGATAAGACCTCAGTTTTATAAACCTTGATGATCCGCCCGGCAGCCTACAGTGAGAAGATTATCAGCCACCCTTTAAGATGGACGGGTCTGGCCACCTTGAGCATACCGGTGGATAACGTGCGCTCCTGGTGAGGGTCGTGCGCTACTGGAGATTACCCAAACGTAGGAGAGGAGACAGCCTCTCAAACCTTAGAAGCTATGTAGGATACCTTAAGCAAAGGAGAGGTGGCGAGCCCCTAACTGGGGATATACCCAAAGTAACTTAACTGGATTCTCTGCATCTACAAAACACTCAACACTTGATAAGGGGTGGGTGTTAGCCTTGCTAACACCACTCCGTTTCTTAAGTCAGTAACATCTTATAAGAATAATAAGAATAAAATGGAATTAAAATAGTAAAGGTGCCTGTTTTTGGTTAGACAGTGAGGATTCCTGGGAATTTCCACGAGATTCTCACATGAAATAAGCTTTAAGATGAATAGAATTCCATGCCCTTGGCAAGGGTTCTCCTTTCATATTCACCAGTCGGTATGCCCATTTTCCTTCTTCAGAATCTATTAAGTACGAACCTTCCCACTTGGGTGCCAACTTCCTATTAGCAGGATTTGTTGTGGTTTGAAATGCTTTTCTGAGCACCCTATCTCCTACCTTGAATCTTCTGAGCCTGGTATTTTTGTTGTAAGACTTGGCCACTCTTTGCTGGTAGGATGCCATCCGGATTCTGGCCAAGTCTCTAAGTTCTTCAACCGTTTCAAGATCCTTAAGCAGATTCTGATTGTTAATTTCAGGATCCTTGTAGCTGACCCTTGCTGTAGGTATCACCATCTCTGTAGGGATCACAGCCTCAGTTCCGAACACTAAGGAAAATGGGGTTTGACCCATTATGTTCTTGGGTGTCGTTCTATCTGCCATAGTACGAATGGTAGCTCCTCAGCCCATCAACCTTTCTTGGAACCCAATTTTTTCTTGAGGTTGTTGATGATGATTTTGTTACTAGATTCCGCTTGACCATTGGCCATAGGGTTAATTGGTGTCGAAGTGATCATCTTGATTCCCCAACTTGCACAAAAGCTGGTAGTTCTTTTGTCGAAAACCTGGGAGCCATTATCACAAGTGATTTCTGGCGGAATCCCAAATCTGGTTATGATGTCCCTTTTGATGAAGGATATCACATCTTTCTCCCTAACTTGAACATATGCTTCTGCTTCAATCTACTTGGAGAAATAATATGTCATTACAAGCATAAACACCTTTCCTCTAGGAGCCTTGGACAGCTTTCCCATAATATCCATGCCCCACTTCATAAATGGCCAGGGAGAGACTATAGAGTGTAGATGCTCAGCAAGTTGAGGCAGAATATTGCCGTGCCTTTGGCATGCATCGCATTTCTAGGAGAAACTCATGGCATACTTCTTCATTGTGGGCCAATAATAACCAAATCTAAGGATCTTGGAGAATAGTGCTTTGCCCCTAGTGTGATTTCCACAATCTCCTGCGTGAATGTCTTCAAGCACCTCAAGAGCTTCTGACTTTTCTAGGCATCTCAAATAGACACCTGCAAGAGATTTTCTATATAATATGTTATTTAAGATGATATAGGGTACTACCTTGGCGCGAAAAGCCCCGGGATTTTCTCCCTTAGGAATATCCCCATCTTATACATATTTCTTGATCAGGTGCGTCCAGGATTCCTGAACATCTTAGGATCATCAACATTGGTGTCCATGTTACTATTCAAGCGCATAAGGCTTCCTATTTGGTTATTGTAGGAGTCGTGAATGATGATGATGATGATGATGATGATGATGATGATGATGATGATGATGATGATGATGATGATGATGATGATGATGATGATGATGATGATGATGATGATGATGATGATGATGATGATGATGGTGGTGATGATGATGGTGGTGATGATGATGATGATGGTGATGGTGATGATGATGATGATGGTGGTGATGATGATGATGATGATGGTGATGGTGATGGTGATGATGATGATGATGATGATGATGATGATGATGATGATGATGATGATGATGATGATGATGATGATGATGATGATGATGATGATGATGATGATGATGATGATGATGATGATGATGATGATGATGATGATGATGATGATGATGATGATGATGATGATGATGATGATGATGATGATGATGATGATGATGATGATGGTGATGATGATGATGATGATGATGATGATGATGATGATGATGATGATGATGGTGATGATGATGATGATGATGATGATGATGATGATGATGATGATGATGATGATGATGATGATGATGATGATGATGATGATGATGATGATGATGATGATGATGATGATGATGATGATGATGATGATGATGATGATGATGATGATGATGATGATGATGATGATGATGATGATGATGATGATGATGATGATGATGATGATGATGATGATGATGATGATGATGATGATGATGATGATGATGATGATGATGATGATGATGATGATGATGATGATGATGATGATGATGATGATGATGATGATGATGATGATGATGATGATGATGATGATGATGATGATGATGATGATGATGATGATGATGATGATGATGATGATGATGATGATGATGATGATGATGATGATGATGATGATGATGATGATGATGATGATGATGATGATGATGATGATGATGATGATGATGATGATGATGATGATGATGATGATGATGATGATGATGATGATGATGATGATGATGAGGTGATGGTGATGATGATGATGATGATGATGATGATGATGATGATGATGATGATGATGATGATGATGATGATGATGATGATGATGATGATGATGATGATGATGATGATGATGATGATGATGATGATGATGATGATGATGATGATGATGATGATGATGATGATGATGATGATGATGATGATGGTGATGATGATGATGATGATGATGATGATGATGATGATGATGATGATGATGGTGATGATGATGATGATGATGATGATGATGATGATGATGATGATGATGATGATGATGATGATGATGATGATGATGATGATGATGATGATGATGATGATGATGATGATGATGATGATGATGATGATGATGATGATGATGATGATGATGATGATGATGATGATGATGATGATGATGATGATGATGATGATGATGATGATGATGATGATGATGATGATGATGATGATGATGATGATGATGATGATGATGATGATGATGATGATGATGATGATGATGATGATGATGATGATGATGATGATGATGATGATGATGATGATGATGATGATGATGATGATGATGATGATGATGATGATGATGATGATGATGATGATGATGATGATGATGATGATGATGATGATGATGATGATGATGATGATGATGATGATGATGATGATGATGATGATGATGATGATGATGATGATGATGATGATGATGATGATGATGATGATGATGATGATGATGATGATGATGATGATGATGATGATGATGATGATGATGATGATGATGATGATGATGATGATGATGATGATGATGATGATGATGATGATGATGATGATGATGATGATGATGATGATGATGATGATGATGATGATGATGATGATGATGATGATGATGATGATGATGATGATGATGATGATGATGATGATGATGATGATGATGATGATGATGATGATGATGATGATGATGATGATGATGATGATGATGATGATGATGATGATGATGATGATGATGATGATGATGATGATGATGATGATGATGATGATGATGATGATGATGATGATGATGATGATGATGATGATGATGATGATGATGATGATGATGATGATGATGATGATGATGATGATGATGATGATGATGATGATGATGATGATGATGATGATGATGATGATGATGATGATGATGATGATGATGATGATGATGATGATGATGATGATGATGATGATGATGATGATGATGATGATGATGATGATGATGATGATGATGATGATGATGATGATGATGATGATGATGATGATGATGATGATGATGATGATGATGATGATGATGATGATGATGATGATGATGATGATGATGATGATGATGATGATGATGATGATGATGATGATGATGATGATGATGATGATGATGATGATGATGATGATGATGATGATGATGATGATGATGATGATGATGATGATGATGATGATGATGATGATGATGATGATGATGATGATGATGATGATGATGATGATGATGATGATGATGATGATGATGATGATGATGATGATGATGATGATGATGATGATGATGATGATGATGATGATGATGATGATGATGATGATGATGATGATGATGATGATGATGATGATGATGATGATGATGATGATGATGATGATGATGATGATGATGATGATGATGATGATGATGATGATGATGATGATGATGATGATGATGATGATGATGATGATGATGATGATGATGATGATGATGATGATGATGATGATGATGATGATGATGATGATGATGATGATGATGATGATGATGATGATGATGATGATGATGATGATGATGATGATGATGATGATGATGATGATGATGATGATGATGATGATGATGATGATGATGATGATGATGATGATGATGATGATGATGATGATGATGATGATGATGATGATGATGATGATGATGATGATGATGATGATGATGATGATGATGATGATGATGATGATGATGATGATGATGATGATGATGATGATGATGATGATGATGATGATGATGATGATGATGATGATGATGATGATGATGATGATGATGATGATGATGATGATGATGATGATGATGATGATGATGATGATGATGATGATGATGATGATGATGATGATGATGATGATGATGATGATGATGATGATGATGATGATGATGATGATGATGATGATGATGATGATGATGATGATGATGATGATGATGATGATGATGATGATGATGATGATGATGATGATGATGATGATGATGATGATGATGATGATGATGATGATGATGATGATGATGATGATGATGATGATGATGATGATGATGATGATGATGATGATGATGATGATGATGATGATGATGATGATGATGATGATGATGATGATGATGATGATGATGATGATGATGATGATGATGATGATGATGATGATGATGATGATGATGATGATGATGATGATGATGATGATGATGATGATGATGATGATGATGATGATGATGATGATGATGATGATGATGATGATGATGATGATGATGATGATGATGATGATGATGATGATGATGATGATGATGATGATGATGATGATGATGATGATGATGATGATGATGATGATGATGATGATGATGATGATGATGATGATGATGATGATGATGATGATGATGATGATGATGATGATGATGATGATGATGATGATGATGATGATGATGATGATGATGATGATGATGATGATGATGATGATGATGATGATGATGATGATGATGATGATGATGATGATGATGATGATGATGATGATGATGATGATGATGATGATGATGATGATGATGATGATGATGATGATGATGATGATGATGATGATGATGATGATGATGATGATGATGATGATGATGATGATGATGATGATGATGATGATGATGATGATGATGATGATGATGATGATGATGATGATGATGATGATGATGATGATGATGATGATGATGATGATGATGATGATGATGATGATGATGATGATGATGATGATGATGATGATGATGATGATGATGATGATGATGATGATGATGATGATGATGATGATGATGATGATGATGATGATGATGATGATGATGATGATGATGATGATGATGATGATGATGATGATGATGATGATGATGATGATGATGATGATGATGATGATGATGATGATGATGATGATGATGATGATGATGATGATGATGATGATGATGATGATGATGATGATGATGATGATGATGATGATGATGATGATGATGATGATGATGATGATGATGATGATGATGATGATGATGATGATGATGATGATGATGATGATGATGATGATGATGATGATGATGATGATGATGATGATGATGATGATGATGATGATGATGATGATGATGATGATGATGATGATGATGATGATGATGATGATGATGATGATGATGATGATGATGATGATGATGATGATGATGATGATGATGATGATGATGATGATGATGATGATGATGATGATGATGATGATGATGATGATGATGATGATGATGATGATGATGATGATGATGATGATGATGATGATGATGATGATGATGATGATGATGATGATGATGATGATGATGATGATGATGATGATGATGATGATGATGATGATGATGATGATGATGATGATGATGATGATGATGATGATGATGATGATGATGATGATGATGATGATGATGATGATGATGATGATGATGATGATGATGATGATGATGATGATGATGATGATGATGATGATGATGATGATGATGATGATGATGATGATGATGATGATGATGATGATGATGATGATGATGATGATGATGATGATGATGATGATGATGATGATGATGATGATGATGATGATGATGATGATGATGATGATGATGATGATGATGATGATGATGATGATGATGATGATGATGATGATGATGATGATGATGATGATGATGATGATGATGATGATGATGATGATGATGATGATGATGATGATGATGATGATGATGATGATGATGATGATGATGATGATGATGATGATGATGATGATGATGATGATGATGATGATGATGATGATGATGATGATGATGATGATGATGATGATGATGATGATGATGATGATGATGATGATGATGATGATGATGATGATGATGATGATGATGATGATGATGATGATGATGATGATGATGATGATGATGATGATGATGATGATGATGATGATGATGATGATGATGATGATGATGATGATGATTGATGATGATGATGATGATGATGATGATGATGATGATGATGATGATGATGATGATGATGATGATGATGATGATGATGATGATGATGATGATGATGATGATGATGATGATGATGATGATGATGATGATGATGATGATGATGATGATGATGATGATGATGATGATGATGATGATGATGATGATGATGATGATGATGATGATGATGATGATGATGATGATGATGATGATGATGATGATGATGATGATGATGATGATGATGATGATGATGATGATGATGATGATGATGATGATGATGATGATGATGATGATGATGATGATGATGATGATGATGATGATGATGATGATGATGATGATGATGATGATGATGATGATGATGATGATGATGATGATGATGATGATGATGATGATGATGATGATGATGATGATGATGATGATGATGATGATGATGATGATGATGATGATGATGATGATGATGATGATGATGATGATGATGATGATGATGATGATGATGATGATGATGATGATGATGATGATGATGATGATGATGATGATGATGATGATGATGATGATGATGATGATGATGATGATGATGATGATGATGATGATGATGATGATGATGATGATGATGATGATGATGATGATGATGATGATGATGATGATGATGATGATGATGATGATGATGATGATGATGATGATGATGATGATGATGATGATGATGATGATGATGATGATGATGATGATGATGATGATGATGATGATGATGATGATGATGATGATGATGATGATGATGATGATGATGATGATGATGATGATGATGATGATGATGATGATGATGATGATGATGATGATGATGATGATGATGATGATGATGATGATGATGATGATGATGATGATGATGATGATGATGATGATGATGATGATGATGATGATGATGATGATGATGATGATGATGATGATGATGATGATGATGATGATGATGATGATGATGATGATGATGATGATGATGATGATGATGATGATGATGATGATGATGATGATGATGATGATGATGATGATGATGATGATGATGATGATGATGATGATGATGATGATGATGATGATGATGATGATGATGATGATGATGATGATGATGATGATGATGATGATGATGATGATGATGATGATGATGATGATGATGATGATGATGATGATGATGATGATGATGATGATGATGATGATGATGATGATGATGATGATGATGATGATGATGATGATGATGATGATGATGATGATGATGATGATGATGATGATGATGATGATGATGATGATGATGATGATGATGATGATGATGATGATGATGATGATGATGATGATGATGATGATGATGATGATGATGATGATGATGATGATGATGATGATGATGATGATGATGATGATGATGATGATGATGATGATGATGATGATGATGATGATGATGATGATGATGATGATGATGATGATGATGATGATGATGATGATGATGATGATGATGATGATGATGATGATGATGATGATGATGATGATGATGATGATGATGATGATGATGATGATGATGATGATGATGATGATGATGATGATGATGATGATGATGATGATGATGATGATGATGATGATGATGATGATGATGATGATGATGATGATGATGATGATGATGATGATGATGATGATGATGATGATGATGATGATGATGATGATGATGATGATGATGATGATGATGATGATGATGATGATGATGATGATGATGATGATGATGATGATGATGATGATGATGATGATGATGATGATGATGATGATGATGATGATGATGATGATGATGATGATGATGATGATGATGATGATGATGATGATGATGATGATGATGATGATGATGATGATGATGATGATGATGATGATGATGATGATGATGATGATGATGATGATGATGATGATGATGATGATGATGATGATGATGATGATGATGATGATGATGATGATGATGATGATGATGATGATGATGATGATGATGATGATGATGATGATGATGATGATGATGATGATGATGATGATGATGATGATGATGATGATGATGATGATGATGATGATGATGATGATGATGATGATGATGATGATGATGATGATGATGATGATGATGATGATGATGATGATGATGATGATGATGATGATGATGATGATGATGATGATGATGATGATGATGATGATGATGATGATGATGATGATGATGATGATGATGATGATGATGATGATGATGATGATGATGATGATGATGATGATGATGATGATGATGATGATGATGATGATGATGATGATGATGATGATGATGATGATGATGATGATGATGATGATGATGATGATGATGATGATGATGATGATGATGATGATGATGATGATGATGATGATGATGATGATGATGATGATGATGATGATGATGATGATGATGATGATGATGATGATGATGATGATGATGATGATGATGATGATGATGATGATGATGATGATGATGATGATGATGATGATGATGATGATGATGATGATGATGATGATGATGATGATGATGATGATGATGATGATGATGATGATGATGATGATGATGATGATGATGATGATGATGATGATGATGATGATGATGATGATGATGATGATGATGATGATGATGATGATGATGATGATGATGATGATGATGATGATGATGATGATGATGATGATGATGATGATGATGATGATGATGATGATGATGATGATGATGATGATGATGATGATGATGATGATGATGATGATGATGATGATGATGATGATGATGATGATGATGATGATGATGATGATGATGATGATGATGATGATGATGATGATGATGATGATGATGATGATGATGATGATGATGATGATGATGATGATGATGATGATGATGATGATGATGATGATGATGATGATGATGATGATGATGATGATGATGATGATGATGATGATGATGATGATGATGATGATGATGATGATGATGATGATGATGATGATGATGATGATGATGATGATGATGATGATGATGATGATGATGATGATGATGATGATGATGATGATGATGATGATGATGATGATGATGATGATGATGATGATGATGATGATGATGATGATGATGATGATGATGATGATGATGATGATGATGATGATGATGATGATGATGATGATGATGATGATGATGATGATGATGATGATGATGATGATGATGATGATGATGATGATGATGATGATGATGATGATGATGATGATGATGATGATGATGATGATGATGATGATGATGATGATGATGATGATGATGATGATGATGATGATGATGATGATGATGATGATGATGATGATGATGATGATGATGATGATGATGATGATGATGATGATGATGATGATGATGATGATGATGATGATGATGATGATGATGATGATGATGATGATGATGATGATGATGATGATGATGATGATGATGATGATGATGATGATGATGATGATGATGATGATGATGATGATGATGATGATGATGATGATGATGATGATGATGATGATGATGATGATGATGATGATGATGATGATGATGATGATGATGATGATGATGATGATGATGATGATGATGATGATGATGATGATGATGATGATGATGATGATGATGATGATGATGATGATGATGATGATGATGATGATGATGATGATGATGATGATGATGATGATGATGATGATGATGATGATGATGATGATGATGATGATGATGATGATGATGATGATGATGATGATGATGATGATGATGATGATGATGATGATGATGATGATGATGATGATGATGATGATGATGATGATGATGATGATGATGATGATGATGATGATGATGATGATGATGATGATGATGATGATGATGATGATGATGATGATGATGATGATGATGATGATGATGATGATGATGATGATGATGATGATGATGATGATGATGATGATGATGATGATGATGATGATGATGATGATGATGATGATGATGATGATGATGATGATGATGATGATGATGATGATGATGATGATGATGATGATGATGATGATGATGATGATGATGATGATGATGATGATGATGATGATGATGATGATGATGATGATGATGATGATGATGATGATGATGATGATGATGATGATGATGATGATGATGATGATGATGATGATGATGATGATGATGATGATGATGATGATGATGATGATGATGATGATGATGATGATGATGATGATGATGATGATGATGATGATGATGATGATGATGATGATGATGATGATGATGATGATGATGATGATGATGATGATGATGATGATGATGATGATGATGATGATGATGATGATGATGATGATGATGATGATGATGATGATGATGATGATGATGATGATGATGATGATGATGATGATGATGATGATGATGATGATGATGATGATGATGATGATGATGATGATGATGATGATGATGATGATGATGATGATGATGATGATGATGATGATGATGATGATGATGATGATGATGATGATGATGATGATGATGATGATGATGATGATGATGATGATGATGATGATGATGATGATGATGATGATGATGATGATGATGATGATGATGATGATGATGATGATGATGATGATGATGATGATGATGATGATGATGATGATGATGATGATGATGATGATGATGATGATGATGATGATGATGATGATGATGATGATGATGATGATGATGATGATGATGATGATGATGATGATGATGATGATGATGATGATGATGATGATGATGATGATGATGATGATGATGATGATGATGATGATGATGATGATGATGATGATGATGATGATGATGATGATGATGATGATGATGATGATGATGATGATGATGATGATGATGATGATGATGATGATGATGATGATGATGATGATGATGATGATGATGATGATGATGATGATGATGATGATGATGAAATTCCATGTTTAAGTATATTTAGGGTTTTTTATATAAAAATATATCATTTTTCTTTAGATTTTGGTTTAGATATCTATAAAATGACTACATTGATATTTATTTTATATTATGTGATGAAACCATGTTAATATCCATGATTAGTCATGTTAGGAAAATTTTGGCCATTAGATGATATTATTTAAATTTCATGAAAATAAAAATTTATGTTAGGAATAGTAGATTTATATTATTTGCCATCGTTGACCTAGATTTAGGTGTGGCCCCATTAAATATTTAATCCATACATTATCACTTGAGCAAACCACAAACAGGTCATTGAGTCGATTGTGTCATGTCGTGTCATATCGAGTCACGATAATTATTTATTTATTTTTTGTTCCTTCTCGATCAATCGTCAATGTGATCTCCGGACTTGATTCTAATCTCGATATCGCTGTTTTTTCTCTATTTACAACAATGCTATCATGTGAGTATTCATAGTCCCTTTTTACTTTATTGTTTTTGGGGTGCAACATGTATGGGTATTCAAACGCTATAACGATGATCTTCACCCTAATACTACATGTGTATTCTGTGAACGTTATGTGTTACTCTAGTATGCTAAATGTACGAGATTTGGTTGTTATGATTGTGAACGACCTCTAAAACTACCTTGTGTGACATTAACTGTAAAAAATCATGGGTTTCAATGATAGATCTATCAGTGTGACGAACCACCTGACTTGACCGGTATTTGGCGTTGGGTGATTGGTTACCTTATTGTCAGGGATGGCTCATACACCCTTGTTTACTCTATTTCATATTTTGTTTACCATACTTGGTTTACACTTAACTCATGGAACACATGCTTTTAAACTATAATACACTATTAAACCTATGTTTACTCATCAACTCTTGTAGTTGACTCGTATGTTGTACATGTTGGAGGTAATGCTGTTAGATCAAGTTGCTTATCACCATATGATCACGTGGACCTTAGTAAACCTAATTAAATACATTGATACTTTTATGATTGTAATATTTATGGATATTTTGGATATGTTGGATCTGTATGAATTTGTTTGATCTTTATGAAATGGGCTTAATAAAAAAATATCGCAACATAATATTTAGTGTTGTGTGCATCTGGAAAATCATCGCACCCCGACATATTCCGGCGTCGGTTGAGGTATGACAGGCGGGATATGGAATGGAGTGGCAGATGACATGGCTGGTGTACTAGTCGCAGAGCTCGCTGAGATGGTATCAAAATTCAAGTGTGAGTGTGCGTTCATGCAGAAGGATTCATGGAATGGATGAAGTTGCTCATAGTATTGTTTTTGTTGTTCCAACCACCTCGCCACCTCAGGAGGGGAATGACTAAAATCTGTATATTCTGGCGGGGGCTGAGTAGTGGTGTGGTGGTGGAAGTTGTTGTAGCGGCTGTGGTTCCGGATGAAGAATGGAACATGGTGGAAGCAAGGGATCCCACGGTGCGAAAGGTCGTGGTAACACAGAAGAGCGCCGTGCTGAAAATGATATATAAAAGGAGTCTGCATCTGAGCTAGTATACCCTTCAAAGGTACTACGCAAGGAAGATGTAGATTAAAACGGGCCTGAGCCATAACCAGTGGCTAGTAAGGAAAACGAGAACGTTAGTTCATCGATCTACTGTAAGTTAACTAGTTAAACTGCGTACTACTACCACTTCCCGTATTAACAACAGTTAAGGTGGTTGAGTTAGTGGTAATGACTCCATGCTGGGAGGAGCCGAACAAAATTGTTAGCATAGATCCAATGCCGAAATCGGGTTCATTTGCCGGAGTTGTGTCTGGATCAGAGAGAGCGAAGGTGACAGGAAGGGATCAAACATGCTTTCAGAAAGGTTAAAATAAAGAAAAATTGTTCTAGCAAAGCTTTTAGTAATCGGATGGGGCCAATGAAGAACACCAAAATAATCGTACAGACATCACCTCGGATTTCTTAGTAACTCTTCGGAATTCCGATGTCGGAGCTGAGAAAATGGATGGAAATGGACTTGTGATCGAAACATGCACACCAACACAAACACGTTAGGGTAGTACAGGGAGAGAAGGGTCCCTGTATTGGCCCTCCGGT
>JBCNJP010000024.1:24595968-24657793 GCA_039602395.1 Deinandra increscens subsp. villosa | reverse complement strand
TCTGATATTTCTCAATGTCTCGTTTCTGAGCTTTTACCTTCTCCTCATTCTTTTGCCATCTACCCTTGAATGAACTCCTCTCGCATTTTATCTCAAATAATTCTATCTGATAATTTTTACAAATTTGCCTAAGTCCAGGAATTATACGAGCACAAGTGGGATTGGGGCATATCTCAGTTTTGTCAACTTCATCTGTGAAATCATCTTTGTCCTCAACTATATTCTTTTCTTCAACCACTGAACTCATTATGCAGCTTCTGAAAATTTTGAAAAATCAGCAAAAACGGCAAAATCGGCAAAATCACTATTCAAAGAATAGTGTCAGAAACTTAAAACTGAAAAACGGAGGCCTTCGGAGTGGAATTTGGGGGTCCAAACGAGCTCCCCTAGACGTTAGTCGGGGGTAATTCTGGGGCTCGGTGTCAAGAACGTCGTGTTCAAATTTGAGCCTCTAACTCCAAATGAGTCAAAAGTTACGTCCGTTTCCGTGAAAGTGTGAAAAACTGACTTTTTGCCGCAAAAGAAGAGTTTCCGATCGTAATCACTGTTCCCGATCGTAAACACCACCAGGTCGTAAACACCTGATCGTAAACTCTCGATTCCGATTGAACTGGATCGTAAACACCGAATCCGATCGAAATAAATCGTAAACACTGATTACGATTCACGTTTCCGGTAAGAAAATGTCGTAAACCCTTGATTACGACCAAGTAAAATCGTAAACTCAAACCTCCAGGTCGTAAACACGATTCTGATGAATATCTTCAAGAAATGCAGTCGTAAACCTTCAACCAAACCCAGAAAAATGTCGTAAACACACAAGAACACCAGCAGATCAATCGTGAACTCGAAGAACACCTTCAAACACTTCAAAAACCCGAACTTTTTCACAAAACACTTGAATCCAATATCGTGAGAGCCTCGAATCAGTGATTCTTGGCTCTGATACCAATTGTAGGTCCTTAAATAACAACTAATCACGATATTTTAATCACAAACGAGTGCGGAATCCTCGTAAGTGATTGATTCAAGAAGAAAGTAGAAGAGAACACAAGAATACGATGATTAAACCAATGTAAACTTGAATTTTGCACACAAGATGAACTTGTCGGGTACAAAACTTGTAATCGTAAACTCCTCTCTCTCGGGTTTACGATCGTGAACACCAGTGCTCCTCTAGAAATCGTAAACTCGTTGTGCCTAATGAGGAGGTCAAGTGGGGTTTATATAGGCACCCCAATGGGTTTACTATTGGGCCCCTTGTGGATCATAAACCCAATAGTAAACCCAAACCCATCATAAACTAGCCTAAATACAATAGCAAACTAGCCTATGATTCTAAAGAAACCCTCTAAGCCTAGCCCAACTTATTTAATATTACAAGCCTCATAATCTAGCCTCTACAGGTATCCTTGCAGATTCCTGTGGTAAAACCAAAATAATATTTTAAATTGAGTTAGGATGGGGTAAACCCTTTAAACATGGGACTAATTCAACTTGAGATATACCCAATAAACTTGGGACTAAGCCAACTATGGATATACCCGATAAACTTGGGACTAAGCCAACCGGGGATATACCAAATAGACTTGGGACTAAGCCAACTGGGGATATACCCGATACGTGAGTGACATGAAAATGCCAAAACCTTAGTTAACACGTCAGTGTTAAAAACCTTAGATAGTTAGGATAACACGTCTGCTATAACTTGGCAATCCTACTCAGCAGCCAACAATAATGAGATTATCAGCCACCCTAAGGATGGACTGGTCCCGCTACTTCAAACTACTGGTAGACATCGTGCACTTCTGACGGGGTGTTACCCAAGAATATAAAAGGTGAAAACCATTTAAACCTTAGAAGGTATCCGGGATAACTTTAACGTATGAGAGGTGGCCAACCTCTAACGGGTGTCGGGATCCATGAGTTTCTACAAAGCACTTGATGGTTGATGAAGGGTAGGTGTTAGCCATACTAACACCGCTCTGATGCTTAAGTTAGTAACATATTGTAAGAATAATAAGACATAATTAAAAATGAAAATAACAAATATACCTATTTATGGTAGGTCTGCCCAAAGAACAATAAGACATAATTAAAAATGGCATTCTAGGCTCTTGGTAGTAGTTCCCCTTCCATGCTTAATAATCTATGTGCCCCTTTCCCTTCTTCAGATTCTATTAGGTAGGGACCTTCCCACTTGGGTGCCAACTTCACATCAGCCGGGTTTGTGGTATTCTGACATGCCTTTCTAGGTACCATATCCCGAACTTTAAATCTTCTAAGTCCGATATTCTTGTTGTAGGACTTTGCCATTCTTTGTTGATAGGATGCCATCCAGATTCTAGCGAGATCACTGAGTTCGTCAACTGTCTCAAGACCGTGAAGCAGATTCTGGTCATTGGTTTTAGGATCCTGAAAACTGATTCTTGCGATAGGCATTACCATTTCTGTAGGGATCATGACCTGAGTTCCAAACACCAAAGAAAATGGAGTATGCCATGTTGCATTCTTGGGTGTTGTTTTGTCTGCCCAAAGAACAAATAGTAGCTCCCTAGCCAATTTCCAACTTCTTCTTGAGATTGTTGATGATGATCTTGTTACTGGAGTCTGCTTGTCCATTAGCTTCGGGTGAACTGAAATTGCTTGAGCGTGTGGATCTTCTACTTAGTCGTAATGAAATCAATGTAAACGTGTAAAACACAGAAAGTAAATACAATTGACTTGTATTAACCACCGAGAACCACAGAGTACATTCAGAGAATATATGACCCGGAAGCTTAAACTCGTACTAAATACAACACAAGACGACCTATTTATATAAGCTGAAATACGACCGGCCGAACCTGAGGTTCGGCCACAAGTTCGGAGCTGTCCGAACTCCAGGTTCGCTGGGAGTTCGGACCTCAGCTATCTTGTGTGATCCGTCTTGTATTCGATACTTCACATGACGATCAAGGACCATGTATCAACAAACTCCCCCTCGGCATGTGCAGTATTATCTCCTCTATCCAAACTTATATCTTGTATCTTCAATCAAACTCTTCCTCGATCTTGACGATGAGTTCAATCATGAATACTTGATATTGCATCGTGTGTAATCTCTTTATCAACAATCTTCAGAAGACTTGAAGTTGTGAAATTCTCTTCTCACTTAGAAACCTGCCAACATAAATAATCTTGGTGCAAAATGTCTCTTTGAGACTCCAAGATATTTTGATTTTGGAAACTAGTTTTGTATTCCGTGTTGATCAATCGAAAACAAATAAGAAACAAAATCTTTTTGGCTTTTAGAAATTTTATATCAAAACACACCTAAAATCTTTTTGGTATTTTCTGATAAGAAAAGTAAAACAATACAGAATCAGACACTATTTTTGTCTTTTGTGAGAAAGATCACAACTTGGAATCATATTGGTCATAACATGCTGAACTACATTTCAATTTCAATTATTGAAGCTCATAAGCCATGCCGATTGCAGATATAATTTGTCCAACTTTAAACTCTGGCACAATCATACTCATAACATCTGTATATGTTAAGGTATTGATTAGATTTGCATTGACCAGTGTACCCCACACTATCAGACATACTCAGATATGCTTTTGCTTATCACATTTTGTGATTTCATTTGTGATTTGAATCACATAATGATTGTAACCATGATATAGTCAACTGTGTTCCATGCAAAAAGAAATAAGAACGTTAAATCGTCTACCTTAAGGTCGATCTTTCGATACGCAGATAAGGCCTCGGATTTAACAAAAAAAGAAAATAAAACAAGTTGAAGTTGTATAACTCAACAACAATCAGGTCGGTACTCCCGTACACACAGAGAAAGTCCGATGAGTTATACGAAACACCAAAGAAAATAAAGCAGAACGTCAAACGAATAACGATCAGGTCGGTCTTTAGACACGCAGAGAAAGTCCGGTCGTTTGACAAAATAAAGAAAATCAAACAAGTTTAAATATTTGCAAAATGAACACATGTATACACAGTGACTTCTCATTTTATTCTTCACATATTTTTTTCTTGATATATCATGAGATATGCATCAAGATGTTGTCCACTAGGTCAAGCATCAAATTTAGTGTATATCACATTTGTATACTTTTTGATTTGCCGAGCCTGCCTTACAAATCGATCAAATGGTCTTATGGCTTCTTCATCTACTTTATTCATGAGTCAGACAATGTCAGCTAATGTATCATCATTTCCCAATCATGTTAGATATAATTTCTCATTTTTCAATGTTTTTAGATTTTTCCATTTTTCAATGTTTTTGCCGTTTTCAAATTTCTCCCCCCAAAAATGACAACTCTATTTATAGATTTTCATTTTTACGATTTGAAAAACAAGACACTATTTTTGTATTTTAGCAAAAACAAACTCCCCCTCAGAATTAGATGGACTGAAAAACAAGAAAAATTGATCAACCAACACGAATACTAGCTGTTTAGTCTGTTGAAAACAAAATTGATTTTGAAATTCAAGTTAATTAGAACAGATATTTCACAATCAACAATTTTCCAATCACCGAAAGGTCTTCCTAAAACACCTGCTTAACACCAAAGAAAACATTAGTCGCGTTGGGATCGACCCGAATCAACAGCGATGGGTCGCCCGGTGTCTTCCACAAAGTCCTTGTTGGCCTTGGAAACAACTTTTGGTTTCCAAATTTGGAAAAGTTTTAATTTTTGATCGGAACCCGAATCAGATTCAACCGACGTACTTGAGTTAGACCAAAACGATTTACGAGTTGATTTAAGCGTTGGAAACCATGGTTCATCAAAAATTTGACCTTCGTTATCCACATATTTGGCAGTTTTATGGATAAATGCAGTCGTCGGACAATCAGCAGCTAGATGTCCCGGTTGACGACATACATAACAAAGTCTTTCTCTAAAGTTGTTTGAAAAATGTTTTGATTTTTGAAAAGCTGATGAATGGTCAGAATGAAAGTTATCAAAGAAACCATCAGATGAATCATACCTAGGTGATGGACTCCTTGAAGATGAAGATCTTCCAGAATAATAAGAAAATTCCTTCCGAGATGGTGATTTCTTTGTAACTTTTGCTTTAAGAACCTTCTCAGCCTTCACTGATTTCTTTGCTTGAACCGGTTCTTCCAACACTTTGTATCCTAAACCTTTGTGTTTAGATCCTTGAGTCTTTGAAGAATTGGACGAAGAACCTGAAGCAATTCTTGACTTAGCATCACTAGTAAATTTGGCTTTGATATCCTTCAGCTTGTTCTTTTCAATCAAAACTTTTTCTTCTTCGGTTGCAGATGAAGAACTCGAAGCAACCTTATCAAACACTTTCTCATTTTCCAGTAATACAGACTTTGAAGCAAATTTTGGAGTTTCACCCAATGACTTTTCCTTCTTTTTGGACTTGGACTTGTTCCTCTTGGGTGGAGTAATAAACTTGGAATAATCATATCCTTCAGTCTTAGAATCAAGCGGAGCAGAAGTAACTTCAATTAAATCCACTGGTTGAGGAACCAAGTGAATATCATCCTTCTTAGAACTCTCCGAACTATGATCCTGCTTGTACAAGAAATTTAGCAATGTTGGAGATAAATTGCAATTCTTCACTTGTCTTTTTAGCTCTAAAATTTCCAATTTCAAATCATTGATATGTTGTTGAGCCTCAAACACCTCCTTTTGTGACTTGATGAACTTTGCATTAAGATCATCATATTCATAAGTCTGTAACTTCCTGATTTCACATTCTGCAAACAGTTCTTGAAGAACACTTTCTCTCTTCTGTTTATAGATCTCAACATCCTTAGTTAATACTTCATTCTTGTCCCGGTACAGAACATTCTCATCTTGAAGCATAGAGATCTTATTTTGCAATTTTTCAACAGTAACAGTAGTTGTAGCAATAAGAGCAGTAGCTTCTTCATATTTTTGCTGAACCGGATAACTCTTCTCAAACAGATTCTCAAAATCTCGAGCTACGTCTAACGCTTCAGCTTTGGCTTTCTCACACTCTTCAGCAAATTGAGTCTTTTCCTTTAAAACATCTTCATGAATATGAACCAACTCATAATACTTCTTTTGAAAATCCTCCACCTCTTTCTTGAGCACCACAATTTCTTCAGTTGATAACTGACAACTTTGTTCAAAACCTTCAACCTGCTGAAGCAATCTTTTACACTTAAGACATTTAAACTCGTCAACCTTTGAACTTGTAGAAACTTTAGGTAATTCTTCTCGTACCAAAGATACACTTGAAGAAGTATCGGGCTTAGTTAAAAAGCTATCATCATCAGCATGTTGAACAGCTAAAGCAATTGAGATTGGAGTATGATTCTTTTTAATCGCTGAATCTGCATTCCAAGCAAATTCATTTGAATGCATAAATGTATCAGTCCAATCATGAGCAAGAGTAGCAGATTTCTGTTCAACGTTCTCAGTTTTATCTGATAGATGAAAAACTAAATGTGCATGCTGACCAGTCTTCAATTTTCTTTCTGCAGAACTTGGACATTCTCGAGCAAAGTGACCATAAACGGAACACTTAAAACATTTCACCTTAGACTTGTCCAATCCAATCTTCCCTTCCTGATTCAGTCTCTTCTTACCAGTTCTATTGAAAAATTTCTTTGTTCTACGAACCAACATAGCATACTGCCAATTTAGATCAATTTCCTCCAAATGATCATAATCAATCTGATCGTAATCTTCATTTGCTAACTCAGCATTACTCGCAGAACCAGTGATAACACCAAAGTACGAAGATACTAATGCAGACATCAACGAATTATAATCATCGACAGTTTGAACAGACAATGCACTTTGAGTCGAAGAACTTGGAATTGACACAGTACAACCAGCAGAAGAATAACTTGGAATTTGAGATTTACCTGCCACAAAATGTTGTAGGAGGAGCAGAACTAAGAATATTAGACTTCCCAGCATTCATTGTAGAGTCATTTTCACCATGATACACTGCAAGATTCTGAATTTGTGTAGGAAGTGATTTATTCACCATTAATTCCATATCCCAAGCCTGAATTCTTTGAACCAAATCATTGAAAGACAATCCTGAAAAATCCTTATCGTGAGTAATCATCATCACATAATTCTCCCATTTTTCAGGCAAAGCTTCCAAGACCTTTTCTTTCATATCAACCTCTTCTTTAGTAAGATTCACCAAACGCATTTCACTCATCAGATGAGCGCATCTTGCAATCAGATTGGGAATCGTTTCATTTTGATAATGCTTAAAACTATCAAACTCTTTCTTCAAAACCTTTTGTCGACTTTTCTTGTATTGGTCATTGCCTTCACATCGTTTTTCCAACGCATCCCATAGACTTTTTGATGTGTAGTTACCAGCAAATTGATGAAGTAACTCTTTAGGCAATGCCATCGTTAACGTACCATACACCTTTTTCTCAGCTTGATAAGCTTTATTTTGTTCAGATGACATTTTTCTTTGAAGAATAGGTTCACCAGTTTCATCTTTAGGATAAACATATTGCTCAGTGAAAGCTAACCACATATCAATGTCATTTGTATCGACAAACGCTTCAAACCGTTTAACCCAACTATGATAATCTTCCAATTTTAGCAATTTGGGAACTTTCTTACTTGTTCCGATTTCATTATCATAATTCATCATTGTTTGCATCGTAGCTTGAACCGAATTTTGAATAGCCGGGAACGCTTGAAAATCGGACATATTCGAAAAACCGGTTACTGTTCACTCCGAACCTTGTCCGAACCTCCTCCGAGCTTAGTCTGAACCTAGCTACGCCGAACTCTCTCCGAACCCAACCTTTGGAAGAACAAATCAACAGTTTCTCCGAACTTGCTCCGAAAGGCCACCGAACTCTCTCCGAACCTAGATCGATCCCTCACCGAACCTAGATAAAGACTGAGCTTCGTCCGAACCTCGAGTTCGGAGCGGTTACTCTGAAGTTGTCCGAACCTCAGACGAGACAGATTTCACTCGACGTCATTTTCTCGATTTTCAACGTTTTTTACTGGAATTTTCGACAGAAATTGAAGCAAACTTGATAGAAACAACTCAGGAATGAATTTTTGATTAAAAGCACACTCGAAACAATCAAACGAACTAAAAATGATTGACATTTTCGCAAAAACGTGAATTTGAATTCAAAACTCCGAGAAACACTGATTTCTGACTAGTAGAGCAAACCAAATGCTCTGATACCACTTGAAATTGCTTGAGCGTGTGGATCTTCTACTTAGTCGTAATGAAATCAATGTAAACGTGTAAAACACAGAAAGTAAATACAAATGACTTGTATTAACCACCGAGAACCACAGGGTACATTCAGAGAATATATGACACGGAAGCTTAAACTCGTACTAGATACAACACAAGACGACCTATTTATATAAGCTGAAATACGACCGGCCGAACCTGAGGTTCGGCCACAAGTTCGGAGCTGTCCGAACTCCAGGTTCGCTGGGAGTTCGAACCTCAGCTATCTTGTGTGATCCGTCTTGTATTCGATACTTCACATGACGATCAAGGACCATGTATCAACATGAATATGTGTTGAAGTTATCATCTTGATTCCCCAACTAGCACAAAAGCTTGTAGTCCTTTTGCCAATGAATTGAGAACATTATCGCATATTATCTCTGTAGGTATCCCGAACCTGGTTAAGATATTTCTCTTGATGAAGGATATCACTTCTTTCTCTCTCACTTGTACATAGAATTCTGCTTCAATTCACTTGGAGAAATTACATGTCATTGCAAGTATAAACACTTTTCCTCCGAGTGCCTTAGGTAGCTTGCCAACGAAATCCATGCCCCACTTCATGAAAGGCCATGGGGGATACTATGGGGTGTAGAGGTTTGGCAGTTGGTGCAGAATATTGCTATGCCTTTGAAAAACATCGCATCTTTGTGAGAAGCTCATGGTGTCCTTCTTCATGGTTGGCCAGTAGTAACCTGTTCTGAGGATCTTTGAGAAGAGTGATCCGCCCCGAGTATGGTTTCCACATTCTCCTTCATGAATATCTTCAAGGACTTCGAGTGCCTCTGACTTCTCCAAGCATCTCAAATAGATACTTGCAAGAGATTTCCTGTATGGTGCATCATTTATAACAAAATAAGGGACTACTTTGGCACGGAAAGCTCTAGGATTTTCGACTTTAGGAATCTCCTCATCTTGTAAATATTTTCTGATCGGGGTTGTCCAGGATTCCTGGGTATCTTCAGGATCCTTGACTTCCATGTCTTCATCATCAGTGATCATGTTGGCTTCCTGTTCAGCAATTATAGGAGTCAGTATATGTGATATTGGGATCTTCACATCTTCTGGTATCCTGAGGGAGGATCAAATTTGTTAAAGCGTCAGATTCTGAATTTTCTTCCCTGGGTACCTTTGTTATATTGAAAATTTCAAAACATAATGCTAATTCTTTAACAATGTCAAGATATTTGACTAAATTTTCTCCTCTCACTGCATAGGAGCCATTAAATTGGTTATTCAATAGTAAGGAATCAACAAAAACTTGGATATACTAGATTCCCATACCCTTGACTAGTTGTAAACCTACAATTAAAGCCTCATATTCGGCTTCATTATTAGTATCCTGAAATTCAAGATATAGATAGGGGTATTATGTCCCCCCTTGTGGTGATTTTAGCAGGATTCCCAGACCTGTTCCTATAACATTTGAGGATCCTTCTATATATAGTATCCATTTGTCTTCTAGTTTTTTGAGCTGTTGAACTTCTTTATCGGCTTCCGATTGGATATCACTACTGAAATTAGCCACAAAGTTGGCTAAGGCTTGGGATTTTATTGTTGTTCTTGGCTCATATCGAATGTCATAGGGGCTCCATTTGACTGCCCACTTTGTCATTCTCCCAAACATCTATGGCTTCTTGAGAACCGCCTTAGTAGGATATTTAGATTTCATGATAATAATATGAGTTTCAAAGTAGTGTCTCAATTTAGTGGAAGCCATTATAAGTGCTAAAGTTAGTTTATCAAGATAGGAGTACTTGGAAATTGCATCTAATAGAGTTTTATGTACATAATACACCATATGCTGCTGACCTTGATGATCTTTGACTAGTATAGCACTAACCGTGCTTCTGAGATGCTGCTAAATTGAAAAACCGAGGTGGTGGGCAAAATACCTTGGTTGCGGAAGCGGATCGAGTCTTTGTGTAACTCGTTTTTGTAGAAAAAAATGAACACCCGGATATGAACACAATGGTGTTTGAGATGTGATGATGATGATGAGCAAAGCTAGTATAAACATGATAGATGAAGAACAAGATAGATAGATAAACAATGTGGAACGATAGATAACTAAAGATAATCGAATGATTACATTTTACCTACCCCACACATTCCCGGGTATCATGAACTTACTAGGTGAGCTCATGAACCCTTGACAAGCTTCAAAGAACCATGACTAACTCTCTCTCAAAGTATCACTCATCATCAAGTCTTTCACATGAGAAAGACTTACTATATATACTACAAAACTCACTAAGGGCATAATAGTAAAACTACCAACTAGTGACAATATTTAAACAATAAATAATATTCACTAGAGCCATCTTCTTTAGTTGAGTCTTGTGTCTTGAGTTGTCCTGTTCTTCACCGTGTTGTCGGGACGGTAGACGTTAAGTGGCCGTTGAGTATTAAACACATCTATCCAAATCTTGTTGACTCGGTATCTCGATTCTCAACAATCTCCCCCTATTTGGTAGATGGTATACTCAACACTTGTGACATTGGTTCTTGTGTTCTTGCAACTTGACTTCAAGATAATCTTCATGTAGTTTCAAGTCTTTCATTCTTCAATTCTCCTTTGTGAAGCTCCCCCTACAATAAACATTCTTCTAGCCCCAAACCATAGGCTGTAAATGTATAGGGTGCTTACAAACTTCAACACAATGGCAAGCTACTTGAGGACTAAGTCATAACTCAAGGTACCAATATTGTTGAAAGTAAACAAAATAAAGGATCTATGAAAAACTCGAGAATTAACTCCACAATTCAACCATCTTGAAATACTTGGCCGAATACCAAACCAATGCTTTGCACGAAGATAAACCACTTCTTTTTGCTTTCTTTTGCCAAACCCGTTGCAAAAAGTCTCATCAAATCATCACATTTTCTCCCCCTAGACTTTTGCAACCCGTAGCAAAATAAATAAGCATGTTGTTGTAAGCAAACACATCCAAGTAGCATATCACAAAGAAAAATCAGCCTTGCAATATCAACCGGTGAATCTTCATAATCCAATCAATAATAAATCCCTTTCATCTTCAACAAATCGACCCAAACTTGCGCATAACTTTCATAACCGTTTTACTTCATAGCATGTCTGCCGTAAAAAGTAATCTTGATATAAAAGCATAATTTAGGTGTACCTGAAATGTTTGATGAACATTGGTTTCTCGAAGTACGAATTATGTTAGAGAAGAATATGAAGTGGTTGATGTGGATCCTCATGGCTTCAATTTTGGTTGCTACTATGTGTTGACAACATAATAAAAATAATAACAGTAGCTCACTGTTAAAAATATCATCCAAAATCTGTCGAAATTTTCCTCAAGTTTGATCTGCCCCAAACACTTAAATTTGCTGTCCATACCAAATTCTATGACTCAGCAGCCCAGAAGAAGGAAATAGGCATGGCCCAACCGGTTGACATTAGTGAATAGCAGGCCCATTTCTTTTTATTAAAACAAGAAACCGTAATGATATGGAGGATGTCGACAAACACGTACCAGAAGCTTTTCATCGCCTCTCTCTTCTATCGACGAGAAACAACAGCCGGCGGCCATGATGGGATTTCCGGCGAGCCTACAGTGCGAGCAGTACGAACTCGGCGACTAGAACTTTGATCGAAGACAAACACCGGCGACCTGATTGGTGAGTTCTGGCAACTTCGAATGCGGACAGAAGGAACTCCGGCGACCGATTGAACTCTGAATGGAATATGGTTTCCAGTTGAGATTTCCGCTTGAAATCCCATTTCCGGTTCAAGTTTAGAACTCCGGTTGAAGTAAGTTGAGCCGGAACTTTTTATTTTTCCGGTTGAAGTTTCTGTTCGAAAACTCCGCTTGGACTGAGTTCCGTTCGAACATTGAATTTCCGGCCGAACTTTCCGGTTGAACTTAACGATTTCCGCTTGAAGTTCTGACGACCCGGTTGAAGCTTCCGGTTCAAGTTCATGTTTCCGGTTGAACTTCACAACTCGGTTGAACTTCTCAGATCTGTTCAACATCGTCGTTTCCGGTTGAATCTGTGACGGGACAGATCTATTTTTCCGTCTGAACATAATTCAGATCTGATTGACCTCGCATTTTCTGTTTGTTGTTCCGGTTGAAATGAACCGAACCAGATTCGTGACTTCCGGCGGAGTTCACGTTTTCCGTCACCTGTTGATATCATTGTGAACCATGGCTTCGAACAGAAACCAGGATTCGTTAACAGATTTCCAACTTGTCACCTTTGTCACCTTAATATGGATTTGTGAACACCAATTTGAACACGGTTGACCCATATCGAAGTATTTTTCTCGATCCCTTGACATCATCCTTGAACCGAACAGAAAATGGATACCGAACGTGCTCGAGCTGTAGTCTCGTGTTCGTTTTTCTGAGTTCATCATTTTCAATAAACAAACCTGTAACTCACTCAATATTTTGTGTATATTTTTGTTCTACTAATTTTCAAGAGAGAGAGAGAGAGAGTACAATGGTTGACTTGAAACATGTGAATGTGACATGTAGGTTGCTTGTGACAGAAAAAGGAAATGGATAATAGGATGAATTTAGTAAAAAGCACACTTGGTTTGTGGAATTCTAGATAAAGTAAACTCAAAAAGCTAAAAAGCAATTTGAATTCTACACACAAACAGACAAAGTGTGATGTGATAAGAATAATCACACCTTTCAAGATTTTCTTGAGATCTACAAAAAAAAAAATAAAGTTGACCATGAATTTGAATTTAAGAATTTGCATACGTAAAATATGCAGAAAGTTTCATGAATCATTTTTTAGGCTAGATTTTGATAGCAATGGAATATCAAAGAAATCAAATTGTGTTCACTGGCAAAAACACAAACACTCAATATAATTTACTTTCGACGACTCAAGAATAATAAATGAATAAATAGATCTTTGACTATTCTAAATAAGAAAAATTCAAGGATCTTTTTCAAAAACTTTGAAAGACATGGAGGGGAGTTCAAAATCTTTCTAAAAAGTATAACATCTCCATTTGTTTACAAAAACAAGCATATGAACACAAAGTTGAGATATCAACCGTAAGGTTGCATAATCTCGACCATGGCTCTGATACCAATTGAAAACCCGAGGTGGTGGGCAAAATACCTTGGTTGCGGAAGCGGATCGAGTCTTTGTGTAACTCGTTTTTGTAGAAACAAATGAACACCCGGATATGAACACAATGGTGTTTGAGATGTGATGATGATGATGAGCAAAGCTAGTATAAACATGATAGATGAAGAACAAGATAGATAGATAAACAATGTGGAACGATAGATAACTAAAGATAATCGAATGATTACATTTTACCTACCCCACACATTCCCGGGTATCATGAACTTACTAGGTGAGTTCATGAACCCTTGACAAGCTTTAGAGAACCATGACTAACTCTCTCTTAAAGTATCACTCATCATCAAGTCTTTCACATGAGAAAGACTTACTACATATACTACAAAACTCACTAAGGGCATAATAGTAAAACTACCAACTAGTGACAATATTTAAACAATAAATAATATTCACTAGAGCTATCTTCTTTAGTTGAGTCTTGTGTCTTGAGTTGTCATGTTCTTCACCATGTTGTCGGGACGGTAGACGTTAAGTGGCCGTTGAGTATTAAACACATCTATCCAAATCTTGTTGACTCGGTATCTCGATTCCCAACATAAATATATGGACAGTGGCTCCCCATCCAATGGTTTCATTAGCAAAGGGGCTGATGAGAGGTAAGTCTTCAGGGTGCTGAGTGCTTCTTCATGTTTCTCGTTCCATTCGAACTTCTTGTTTTTCCTCAAGATATCGTAGAAATCCTTGCTTTTTTCTGAGGATTTCGAGAAGAATCTGCTGAGTGCTATTATCCTGCCTGTTAATCTTTGCACTTCCTTGATTGTTGTTGGAGATTTCAAATTCATAATTACTTTAATTTGCTCCGGGCTTGCTTCGATTCATCTTTCAGTTACAATGTAACCCAAGAACTTTCCTGCTCGGACTCTGAAGTGGCATTTAGCGGGGTTCAAGTTCATGTTGTATTGGTCCAGGATATTGAAGGCAGCTTGAAGATCCCAGATATTATCCTGGGCCTTTTTGGACTTCAAAACCAAGTCGTCAATATACACTTCCATGGTGTCCCCCAGTTGCTCTTTGAACATCATGTTGACCAATCTTTGGTATGTGGCACCTGCATTTCTTAGTCCAAATAGCATAACAGTATTACAATAGATACTTGTTAGAGTCATAAAAGTTGTGTGCTCCTGGTCAGATGGTTCCATTTTAATTTGTTGGAATCCTGAAGAGGCATCCATGAAAGTCAGCATCTTATGCCCGACTGTTGCATCTACCATTGCGTCAATGTGTGGAAGATGGAAAGGATCCTTAGGATGTACTTTGTTTAAGTCTGTTTAGTCTACACGTACACTCCATTTCCTATTTTTCTTTAGTACCACGACTTCAATGGCTAGCCACTTGGGATACTTGACTTCTCTGATCATCTTGGTTTTGAGCAGTTTGTCTACTTCTTCTTAGATTATAACCTTTGTCTCAGGGGCGAACCTTCTTGTCTTTTGGTGAATGGGCCTGAAGGAGTTATCAAGTCTGCAAGGAATATCGCTTTGGAGATTTCCGGCTGAAGTTGAAGTTCAAGCGGAAGTCTCAACTTCAAGCAGAACTGGCAGTTCAAGCTGTAGAAGCAATTTTGTTTGTTAGCGAATATTCCGGGTGAACTCGATTATCCACCTGATGAGTTCAACCGGACTTTTCCTGAGATGTCTTTTCAGTCGTCCAATTCTGCAAAAGCTTCTCGGTTGTTTCCAAATCTATCAAAGCCACTCTCCTAAAGTAGTATGATGCTGATCACACGCAAGATATTCCAATTGTCAAAGTTTATTCTTTTGGTAGTTTATATTTGACTTTGTTTTAACGGTTTTGATTAAATCGTTTGAGATCAATGCCTGTCATTGATCTCATCTGCATGATATATAGCATTAGTTAGCTCTAGTTTACACACGGTTCATGATCACCTTGTAATAGTGTAACTTTGAGTTAATGCAAATAGTGCCGAGTATTTCTTACTTAGTTGTTACTATACTTATGCAAATCAAACACTACCTAATACAAGAGAACTAAAATCTGCTCAAGTAAAGTGAAATATAACTTTAATTCCCCAGGGTTATATTTACAAGTAGAGGGTTCTTGTTTAGTTAAAGTCTAACTAATACCGATCCTACAAGTGGTATCAGAGCTTTGGCTCTCACTTTGAAGACTTCTAGTGCTTCAAAGTTGATACTCTACTCGTTTACTTTACAAGCTTTGTCGTATTTGTCTTTCAAAAGTTTTTCAAAATGAATGAACTCAGTTTGGGATGTTCAAACGGTAGTGCTAACAAACCGCCAATGTTCACTCCTGATGACTTTGGTACCTGGAAATCCTTGACTAAAGGTCCTTATTCTACCAGAGTTCCATCTGCTGATGACGCTGAAGTCAAGATACCAAAACCTTTAGATATATATGTTGAATCTGACTATGCTGCTCTCGAATTTGACTATAAGGCACATTGGACTTTACAGGCTGCACTTCCCAACTCCATTTTAAGTGGGTTTAAGGGTTACAAAACTTCACATAGCCTGTGGAATGCCTTAAGTGAAATGTATGAAGGAACCAGTGAGGTTAAAGAAAACAAGAAAGATGTTTTAAAACAGAAATATGAGAACTTTACCTACAAATCTGGTGAATCTATGACCAACCAGTACCTGAGATTTGTTTCCTTACTTGATGACATGCAAAAAGTAGATGTAAAACTAGACCATGTTGAGGTAAACAGAAAGTTTTTACGTTCTTTGCCTCCTGTGTGGACAATTTACACTGTAAGCATCAGAGAATGTAAAATTTTGAAAAAGATGAGGCTTAGTGAACTTCATGGCATACTCAGTGCTTATGAAATGGAATTAAATCTTAAGCAAAACTCATCTTCTGAATCAACTCAGCTGTTTTCAACTGCTCTAGTAACTACTGATTTTCAAAACCAGTGATCTTCAAATACATCTTCTTACCAGTCACCTATATTCAGTTTCCCCGAGACACCAAGGTGTCAAGAGAGTTTTTCAAATTCATTTGATAACTCTCACAATGCTTATGTAGCAACTGACTCATACCAAGGATTCATTCCTGAAGACTTAGAATGTATAGGTGCTGATGACCTAGAAGAAATGGATATTTTGACCCAACTTGCTATGGTGTCTCTAAGAGCCCAAAGATTCTACAAGAGAACATGTAGATCTTACAAAGGAGCAAAAGGTGCTCACATTGGCCTAGACAAAAGCAAGGTGAAATGCTACAATTGTCACCAACTTGGTCACTTTGCAAGAGAATGCCCCCAACCAAGAAGGGAAGGATAGAATCAAGGTCAAACTCAGATGAAGAATCATGGTGGAAACAACCACAACAATTCAAGCAACAACCCACCAAACCAAAACCAGCCAGAAGTCAAAACCATCAGTATGTGGTTGCTGTTGTAGCAAACCAAACTGAATGTGTTGAATGGGGAGACTTTCTAGCTAATTTCGAGCCTATCAACCATGCTTTGATGGCCAAGAAATATTCTCCTTCTGATCAGGTAAATTCAATTCCTGAAATAGGTTCTTGTGCAGTCCTGCCTGCATTGAATAGGTGACAAAGTACAGAAACCACAACACAGACCTGATTGATGAAGTTTCAAACCTAAATGAGTTAAAGGAATGCTTTAAGAAAACTGAGTCATCTTACATCACTAAAATTGACAACTTAAACAAAGAATTTGAACAATTAAAGCAAACCAACTCCATTCTTGAAACACAACTGGATGATTTGTTGTCAAAACTTGAAAAATCAAGAAAAGAAACCAAAGAAGCTAAGGCTGAGGTTGTTGTTCTTGAAATAAAACTAAAAGATGCTTTGTTCACCTGTGATAAGTTTCAAACTGCAAACAAGAAGGCTGAGACACTATGGATGGGAGAGATGTATGGGAAAACTGGTATTGGCTATGACAATGTTGAGCCACCAATTGAATACTCACCAGCAAATAAACCAATCAAAGCCTTGTCAACGGAATATAAAATTAGTCTCACTGTTGATGATACCTCATCACAGTCAAGCACTGAAAAATCTGTTGAAACCAAGAAGCCTGAAGTCAATAATGCAAGCACATCTGCATTAGTTGACCAATCAAAAGTTTTAAAACCAGCAATTGCTATCCCACCCCTAATTATTTATGAGTCAAAGGATTCAAAAGTAGGAGGGAAACAACCTGAACAACCAAAGGGAAGTTAAACTCAAAGACATGGTCAATTAAGTTACAGGAAAAATACCAAAAATGAGTCTCCCAGGAAAAATGAGTTTTATGAAGCTAAAAGTCTCAAATGTGTTTTCTGTGGTGAAAAGGGCACCTTTTTGCCATGTGTTTATTCAACCCATTGAGTAAAGTTCAACAGCTTTCAAAACCAAAATTTGCTTAAAAACCAAAAACTGATTTCCAAAGAAAGCTCACAGGTAGAATCTCACCTGTGAAAAGCCAAACAATGAAGTATTTTGGATCTCAGACTAACGGGATTTTGCTGGGAAATGAAAGAAATGCAATTTTTTCTATTTTAAAGCAAAATCGTTTTCCGGCTGAAGTTCAACCGGAACAGCTTTCCGCTCGAACTTCAGTTCAACCAGAAAACCGAAAACAACCCAGATCAGCTACTACTCCCAAGCAGAGACCGAAAGTACACTTTGCTGAAGGGTTTGAACTTTTTGAAAGCCAAGGTAGAAGAAATCCCTCAAGAGGAAAGACCACCTTAAGGGAAAGTTTTTCAAAAGGCAAGAAAACTAACCAACCAGAATTCTTTGCTAGTTCAAGTGGAAGTTACTGTGTTCCACATCAGGTTGAAAACTTTTCTCAAAGGTTTCCCCAATCACTTGAAAGAACTAAATTGGTCAATCAAGCTCACTGTTCATCTAGTGAAATACCAAAGAAAGTGACCAGTAAACAGAAAAAATTCTGGGAAAACCGTGAAAGAATAATTGCTGAGAGGAAAAACAACAAGAGTGAGAGATTAAGTCAAACAAGCACTCCCTATGAGAGCTTGAACCTTGATAATGATGATCTGCTTACTGATGCTCCAGTTGTGAATACTTTAGTACTCAAGGAGTACAAGTATAACGATGCTTATGACAGACCCAAGACCACTCAGGCTTTGGTCCCCTATAGAAACTGATCAAATCTGATATGTGCAGGTGCAAAATAAAGGCGAACATAGCCTATGGGTAGTAGATAGTGGATGCACTTGCCACATGACAGGGAATAAGCATATACTGCAAAACACAAAAAGAATCAATGGAGGACCAGTTGCCTTTGGTAGCACTAAAGGCCACATCTCAGCACAAGAAGATGTGAGCAATGGACTAGTAAGTTTTGATATAGTCAATTTTGTTGATACATTAAATTTCAATCTTCTCAGTGTCTCACAAATGTGTGACAAGAATTTGAATTTGATGTTTAATGAGAGGGAGGCTATAGTTCTTAAACCTGGTGTGAAAATCCATGATGAGCTAATCATGCTTAAAGCACCCAGGAGAGATGGGCTCTATATTTTAGATATGTCAGTTGCTGCACCCTCCTGTGGCACTGCCTGCTTTATATCTAAAGCCTCATTGGATGAATCTGATTTGTGGCATAGGAGGTTAGGACATGTAAACTACAAAAACATGAACAGAATTATCAATCTTGGCTTGGATAAGGGTCTTCCTAACAAGCAATTTACATGTTCTGAACATTGTGTGCCATGTCTCAAGGGCAAGCAACACAAAACCTCCTTCAAGCCAAAAGTTGAATCTTCTATTTCACAACCTCTAGAGCTGTTGCACATGGATCTTTTTGGTCCAACTAGAGTAATGAGTTTGGGAAAAAGGTCATACTGTTTTGTCATTATTGATGATTTCTCTAGATACACATGGGTATTCTTTCTTAAAACAAAAGATGAAACTGCTGAATTGTTAAAAACTCTTGTGATTAATTTAGAAAATCAATCCAATTTCAAAGTAAAAACAATTAGGTGTGACAATGGCACTGAATTCAAAAATCATGTTTTGAATTCATGTTGTGAGGAAAAGGGAATTGTTAGACAATTTAGTGCTCCTAGAACTCCACAACAAAATGGTGATGCTGAAAGGAGAAATAGGACATTGATTGAAGTTGCTAGGTCAACGTTAGCAGACTCAAAACTCCCTATGATATTTTGGGCAGAAGCAGTGAACACTGCCTGTTATGTCCAAAATAGGATCTTAATTGTTAAAGGCAAGAACAAGAGACCTTATGAGCTTTGGAGAAAAAGAAAGCCAAATATTTATTTCTTTAAGCCATTTGGTTGTCCTGTCACTATATTGAGAACCAATGAGCTATTGCCTAAATTTGCAGAAAAGGCAGATGAAGGATATTTTGTTGGATATTCTGGTGTGTCTAAGGCATACAGAGTGTATAACAAGAGAACCAAAATTGTTAAAGAAACTATAAACGTGTCTTTTAATGAAAAATCTCCTAACAATTTTGAGTCTCAGCCCACCTGGTTATTCGATATAGATGCACTAACCACTGCTTTTAACATAACTGTTGATAAGCCTGTGAGTACCTCAGTAAAGGAACATAATTCTTATAGGTCAGCTGATGAACATTGGAAAAGAAACCAAGCTGGAATTAAGAAGCCTATCTTCTTCTCTTCAGTGAGTATCAAGCCTATCCTGCCAAACAATGGAAAGAAACCATCTGAAATAGTTCAAATCGATGATGAGATAGTTTTGGTTGAAGTCCATGCGGAACCAATCTCTCCGGTTTAAGTTCAACCGGAAAACTCGATTTCATAAACTATGGAGTACACTGATTCCGGGTCAAGTGAACCTGAAAACTCCAATGATGCTACATCTAATGAGTTTACTTTTGAGCATCTGACCCACAATTCAGACACCAGTTCTCATGAAGCAGTTGAAGTTTCAGATCCCGTATCACACTTTCGTAATGTTGAGCTTGAACACATACTTCCTAGGCTCAACATACCATCAAATGGAAGAAGCCATGAGTTTCCTATGCTCATAGACAGAAGAATCAATAAGAATCATCCATTGGGTAATGTTATTGGAGATATGTCTGCACCTGTGTTAACAAGGAGTAAATCTGCTGATGAAAATATTTGTTTGCACGCTGCATTTCTGTCTCAAGAAGTACCCAAGAAGGTAGCTGAAGCCTTAGAAGATAACAGCTGGGTAGAGGCATTGCAAGAAGAAGTATTCCAAATTAACAAGCAGAAAGTTTGGGAATTGGTTGATCTGCCTGATGGAGCAGAACCAATTGGTACCAAGTGGGTGTTTAGAAACAAAAAGGATGACAGGGGAATTGTCACTAAGAACAAAGCATGACTGGTGGTTTAAGACTATGTATAGTAAGAAGGCATTGATTATGATGAAGTGTTTGCACCAGTAGCTAGATTGGAAGCAATCAGAATTTTTCTAGCCTATGTTGCCTTCAAAGACTTCCAAGTCTTTCAAATGGATGTCAACAGTGCCTTCCTGTATGGCCTACTGGAACAAGAAGTGTATATCAAGCAACCTCCTGGCTTTGAGGACCCTCATCATCCAAATAGGGTATGCAAGCTAATCAAAGCCCTGTATGGCCTCAAACAAGCACCTAGAACCTGGTATGAACCTCTTTCAAACTATCTTTTAGAGAATGGCTACATGAGAGGAGCTATTGATACAACACTGTTTACTAAAACTATTGGTAAAGACATGTTAATGGTACAAATTTATGTAGATGATATTATTTTTGGTTCATCTAATATATTGTTATGCAAGGAATTTGAAACTTTGATGCAGTCAAAATTTGAAATGACCTCCATGGGAGAATTAACTTTTTTCTTAGGGCTACAAGTGAAGCAAACTGTAGCTGGGATCTTTCTAAACCAGTCAAAGTATATCCAAGATATGCCTAAGATTTGATATGCTGACATGTTCAAGTGCCAAAACTCCTATCTCCACTTCCCACAAGTTGATCAATGACTTAAGTGGCAAGCCAGTGGATGTACACATGTATAGAGAAATGATAGGATCACTGATGTATCTCACTACTAGCAGACCTGACATCATGTTTAGTGTTTGCTTATGTGCACGATATCAGTCATCACCAAAGGAGTCACACATGCTAGCTGTCAAGAGAATTTTCAAGTACTTGAAGGGTCAACCAAAACTAGGTTTATGGTATCCCAAAAATTCTGACTTCTCTTTCAAAGCATTCACCGATAGTGACTATGGAGGCTGTGACATAGACAAGAAATCAATATCAGGCGGATGTCAATTTTTGGGTGAAAGACTTGTATCCTGGCAGTGCAAGAGCAAACTTGTGTTTCTACATAAACTGCCGAGGCTGAGTACATTGCTGCCTCAAGCTGCTGCAGTCAAGTTCTTTGGATCCAAAATCAGATGCTTGATTATGGAATCACCTTCATGGAAACTCCAATCTTTGCAGAAAACAACAGTGCCATCTCCATTGTCAACAATCCAGTCAAACACTCCAAAACAAAGCACATTGATATAAGGTGTCACTTTATTAGAGATTGTGCAGAAAAGAATCTGATTAAGTTATTCAAAGTTCATACTGATCATCAACTGGCTGATTTACCAAAGCTTTTGATGAGGCAAGAATTTTCTACCTTATCACAGCCATTGGGATGATGAACTTTGACTAACACAAAACTTTTCACGATTTTAATAAAAGAGAGGCATGTGCTCAAGAGCCCGTCTCTTGATACAAAAAGAATAGAAAAATGAAAATTTCTTGTGTTGTTAGAAAACATTTCAGTTCATAGTCAGTAACTGCTGTTAAACTATGAAAAATTAACACAAATTTTCAAAAATCATGTGTTTTGATTTTCCGGTCCAAGTTCCGGTTCAACTTGCAAGAACAAAACTTTTGAAAATCTCCGGGTGAACTTCAAACGAAAAAATGCTTTGTAAATTGTGTGGAAATTTTTTTTGAAAACAATTCTTCCAAGCGGAAAAATTATCCGCTTGAAGTTCAAACGAAAGAAATTTGTTTTTTAAAATAAAGGAGAAAATGGGTTCCGCTTGAACTTCCGGGTGAACAAGTCAAATCACTTTTCATTAAATTACCCGGAAGGCACATCTTTTTAAAAGGATACACATTTAATTACCCATTGAATTTTTAACCATTAAATATCCGAGGTTTCAGTAAATATCCTTTTGGATAATGACATGCTTTAACGTGTTGTACCGTATAACCCATAAAGCACCAGTCACATCAGTTACTGAACGGTTGGTTTAAAACCTTGTAGAGGCTAGATTATGAGGCTTGTAATATTAAATATGTTGGGCTGGGCTTAGAGGGTTTCATTAGTTTAGTAGACTAGTTTGGTTATTGTATGTAGGCTAGTTTATGGTTGGGCTTGAGTTTACTATTGGGTTTATGACTCAAGAGGCCCAATAGTAAACCCATTGGGGTGCCTATATAAACCCCAATGGTTCTCCTTGTAAGGGGTTGCTGATTACGACTTGGAGAGGAGCCTCAAGGTGTTTACGATCGTAATCGTAATCAAGAGAGAGAGAAGAGTGTTTACGATTTTCTGTTTTGTACCCTACAAGTTCATCTTGTGTGCAAAGATCAGGTTTTTATCATTTATATTAATCGTTTTCTAGTATTCTTCTCATCTCTCATCTTGAATCAATCAATCACTTGGATTCCGCACTCGTGATTGATAGAATATCGTGAACGGTTGTTGTTTTCGGACCTACAAACCTCTCTATTCCACGTCACCGACGGAAAAGCTAAAAAGCTAATTACCGTCATTTCCCCCATTTCTCTCAAGCCCCACTCCAAATTACTCCCAAACTCTCTCCGTAACTTCCCAAAAACCGTAAAATTTCTCTCAAATTCAACATCAACAATGGCTCCCAAGGCGTGTTCGAGTGGCAAGAAGCCTGCCAGTGATTTAAGGTTCCTTGTGGAACACAACCTGGTGGCTTACCTTGAAGCACCCAGTAAAACCGACATTTACAACGGCATGATTGACTTCCTCAAGAACTGTCATCTTCATTACGCGCTGAAAGTTGAAGCGGTAATCTTCAAAGAAATTATGGTCACATGCTAGGTTTGCTGAAAGTGAAAACGGTAGTCAGAAGATTGTGTTAACGGTTCAAGGCACAACAGTGGAGATAGATGAAGCCAAAATTAGAAAAGTGTTGAAACTAAGGGATGAAGATGGATATGTGTTTGTTGACTCATCAGTATACCTAACTCTATTTAGAGATATTGGTTACGGCGGTTCAATGGGAAACAAGACCATAAAGAAGGGGCAACTGCCATACAAATGGAGGTTTCTGGCCCACACTCTCTTGGTATGCTTAACTCCCAAGAAAGGCGGTTTTGATGAACTCGCTGCTGAACAAGCATCAACATTCTATGCTGTGGTCAAAGGTCAAAACTTCAGTTTCTCTAAATTAATTTTCAAAGGCCTTAAAACAAACATCTCACCTGATTATTGCTATCTATATCCTAGGTTTTTTACTTGTATTCTTAAGGAGGAATACCTCAAAATTGTTTTGGGAGGTACAATTTTGCAACCAAAACTCCTCAATGAGAAAACTTTTTCTAATCTTGCTTTAAATAAAACAGTTTTTCTTGGAAGGGACACTGACCATCCCCTGCCAATTCCAAGGCAGTTTCCTGATGAACCTGCTCAGGCTGAGGTTCAAACGGAAACTGTTGCTGTAATTGAGCAACCTACTCAGGATGATAGGACTACAAACCAAATAGTTCCTGATCACACATATGTCCCTGCTTCCTCAACTTTAAAAACCTATCATTCCAAATAGAGGAAGGCTTCCACTCAAACTACCACCACTGCCACTTCCTCATCCGAATCCCCACCTGTCATTTTCAAAAGGCAGCGAAATGTGGTTATTAGGTCTCCTGCACCTATTACCACCAACGAACCTGAAGCTTCAAACCCCGCAAATGGCAAAAAGCCCAAGCGGAAGCTGGTCAAAATGGGATATTCTCTTAGAGATGAACCTTCTTCTGAGGGGGAATCATTAGATATGGATGTACTATCCCCATCCTCAAGGTTTTCACTCCTGCAACCCCTATCACCTAGGAGTGACAGTGCATCCATTCTTGATCCAAATGAGGGTGTTATTAACTCACCAACCTCATTACATGAGAATATTCTGATGGACCGAGACCCTGTTGCACTGAACCCCCATTCCTCACCGAAGGTGTATCTTAAGTGTTCTGAAGAGATTCATGCAGAGAGGACTGCTGCTACCCATGTGTCCTCACTGGACCTTGGTGTCAGCAGTAACATAGATAAGGCCCAAACCGCGGAAATCTTCTCTGAATCAACACCCACGGGTCCTTCATTGGAACCAAGGGTGGTTGAGACAGCAGAAGAGAATCCCAGGTGCCAAGAAGCCACGGGTACCAGGGCTTATCTATCTCGGATTGATAACCTGGTTTTGTCTAGGGATACTGGTAAAATACCAGTTGAGGACAGTTATACACAACCTGAATTGACGAAACTGTACCTAAATCTTCCAACACAGGTTGATTCTATTAATGCCAATGTTGCTACTTTGGTGGAGGCTGCTCCTACTGAAGCTGAGGCAGGTCCGTCAAACCCAAACAGAGATGCTGATGAAGATGATACTGTCAAATTGGGGGAGAAGATCACTTCAACACCTGCCATGTTAGAAATATAAGAAACTGAGAGAATTCCGGCTGAAGTTAGATCCACATCCTGTAAGAAAGTTAGTTTCAAACCCTTCACAGTTGAAGAAAGTTGGGTCAATATGAAGAGCAATCAGCTAATTGCCATTTCTCCATATGAAGACCCAAATCTCACTGAATTAGTTCAGTCTTCCATGTTGATTGATGGTGCTCTCCCTGAGCACATAAACATGATCACCAGACTGTTGAAAGATGTCATCTTTCCGGCTGAAAGAGCCAGTGATCAAGCGGAGAAGAGCATTGCTTCCACCAGCAAGGCATCACCTGAAAATCCTGAAGACAACACTGAAACATTGGCAGTGGGAACTATTACTGAAGGAGGTGATGATAATATGATTGGAGAAGCAGAAGGAGAAGGAACTGAGGTGTTAGAGTTGACAAATAAAGAACCTGAAGTCACCCAACCTCAGGTGGTGACTGAAGGTCTACATGAAGTTGAAGTGGAAGTTCAACCGGAATTGGAAACACAGGTTGAAGCCATTCTGATCGATGAAAATACCCCTAATCCAGTACATGGCCCTGGTCAATCAATATTTGGGTCCGATCAACTCACTGAGGTTCAACCGGAAGAATAGTTGAGTGATGAAGCTGAAGGCATAGCTGAAACACTGATAACTATAAGGAGCACAAAACAAGTTCAAGCTGAAGAGTTAGTTCAACCTGCAAACATCAAAACTATTCAGCAGGTTGTTCAAACTCCTGAATCAGAAGTTATTTTACAAAATGGTGGAAGATGCCAGAATGGCTGCTGAAGATGAAAGGTTAGCCAAGGAACTTCAAGAGGAATTGGATCTGTTTTCACAAGACTGGATTGTAGAAAGCTTGCTTGAAGAAGCAAAGCAGAGGTCCTTCATCTGGAGATTGAGGGAATACAATTTGGATACCATGACTGAAGCTCAAAGGCAAAGGCTAATTTCTATTGCCTCTCAGATGTCCACTAAGTTGGTCAAGAATGATGAGAACTACTTGCTGTTAACAAAGGTAAAGAGGGTCCTGGTTGTCAGAAACTTGAAATCGGAGGAAGAGATAGCTCAGATGAAGGTTAGGGAGCTGTGCGACTTAATTAATTCAAATTTTCAAGAGCTCAAAGGAGATGTAGCTGCTGTAAACCCAAAGCTGGTGATGCCCCCACCTTCAGAATTCACTTCAGGTATGGCAGCTAACTTAAATGTCAAACCAGAGTTTACTGATGATGCAGATATCGTACCTCCACCTTCCTTTTTCTTTAACCCTAACCCTACACCTACAGCTACTCCATCAGCATATCAGTCACAGTCACTGGCCATTATACCATATAAGCCACCCTCAATATCCAAGAAGGTAGCCACCAAACTTTCAAATCCAAATAGAACAGATAACTTCACTCCAATTGTCCCCTTCAAAAAGAAGCCTGCCCCTACCATAGATTTCTCAGATATCCTCCCACCAACTCCTCCTTCCAGCCCTACACCCAAGGCTAGTAGACCACCACCTCAAACATCTCTACCACCACTTACCATCAGAGAACCTTCTACCACCATCACTCCTATCCCACCAATCGAACCAAACTGATACCTAACCTGGTCCCTCTTCTCCCTCATAAAAGGGTAAAGCCCTAATTGAAAAGGAATCACCAGATGAGTCCAATGAGGAAAACAAAATGAGAAAGAGGAGACTGATGCATCACAAGAGAAAGAAAGAACAAAGGCCAAGGAAGAAAGGTCCCCCCCCCCCCCCAGGAAAAACAAAATTGTTGGGTGGACAGTCAATGAAGATAACTTTGACTTCAAATTTTAGCTACTAAATGGCACTTCCAGAGTGGTAAATGCATATCTTGCTACTAGAATACTTGACATCTTCCAACTGAATGATATCTATGCCAAACTGAGAGACACTATGAGTCCAACCAGAGCCAAGCTCCTGCTGAGAATGAGCATAGAAACCAAAGTGCTCGAGAATGGAATGCCTTCTGAAGCTCAGGGAGATGATGATAATGAAGAAGTGTTTACCAGTCCGATAAAAAATTTTATCTGGGAAGAAGAAGAAAATCTATTCTATGTGCACAGGGCAGATAGCACATTCACCACTCATGAAGCAATCAATGTTCAAGAACAGTGGAATGAACAGGATTGGGAAGATCTTAAACATGTGAAAATCACCGTGACTAACATGAATGTTCTTTCGAAGGATGTGAATGCAGGTATCAAATCCTTCGACAAGTAAGTCAAGGAGGATAATTTTTTGGTACAAGTCAGTTTTTGAAGATAGACTTCAAAGTTGAAGAATAATTTGACAGCATCAACTTAGGGGGAGATTGTAAGGAATATCTCTTTGGAGATTTCCGGCTGAAAGCCATTTTTGATGTGTTCCGGCTGAAGTTGAAGTTCAAGTGGAAGTCTCAACTTCAAGAGGAACCGACAGTTCAAGCGGAAGAAGCAATTTTGTCTGTTAGCGAATATTCCGGGTGAACTCGATTATCCACCAAATAATGAGTTCAACCGGACTTTTCCTGAGATGTCTTTTCAGTCGTCCATCCTGCAAAAGCTTCTCGGTTGCTTCCAAATCTATCAAAGCCACTCTCCTAAAGTAGTATGATGCTGATCACACGCAAGATATTCCAATTGTCAAAGTTTATTCTTTTGGTAGTTTATATTTGACTTTGTTTTAACGGTTTTGATTAAATCGTTTGAGATCAATGGCTGTCATTGATCTCATCTGCACGATATATAGCATTAGTTAGCTCTAGTTTACACACGATTCTTGATCACCTTGTAATAGTGTAACTTTGAGTTAATGCAAATAGTGCCGAGTATTTCTTACTTCGTTGTTACTATACTTATGCAAATCAAACACTACCTAATACAAGAGAACTAAAATCTGCTCAAGTAAAGTGAAATATAACTCTAATTCCGCAGGGTTATATTTACATGTAGAGGGTTCTTGTTTAGTGAAAGTCTAACTAATACCGATCCTACAAAGACCAAGTTTATGAGTGATAATGTGTTTAGGGAAACCTGTAATGTCTTCGTATTTCCAAGAGAAGGTTGAGGTTCTGGTTTTCAGATGCTGAATGAGCTTCTGCTCGGTATCACATTTCCCCATTATCAACTTGATACAAATGGTACACAAATTGTGGAAGGACTCCCTTGGCATGTTTTCCTCTATGGGTTACAAATAGTATATAAAATAAAGTTTAGCATTTCTCAACAGAAATCGTTTAGTATATCCCAATAGAAATCGTTTAGTATTTCTCAACAGAAATCGTTTAGTATTTCTCAACAGAAATCGTTTAGTATTTCTCAACAAAAATCTTTTGGTATTTCTCAACAGAAATTGTTTAGTATTTGTCAACAGAAATCGTTACCACATGTCTTCTCCCCCAAAAGCATTATAAGTTAAAAAGGGGGCCAAGAAAACACTTTAGGGTGCAAAATAGATATCCAAACAGTAAACATCGGACAAAGATGGTGAATCCTCCTAGACTTCACCTATGCCACGTAATAGTGAGAGTGTTGACTGTGTTGACCAATCGTCTCGACAACGCACAGACATTAGACAAGTGGACTCGAATACACATTGGTGATCAAATTTAGGTTTGCTATATTTATCCTAACACGTATATCACATATATCATGTTTTATGATGACAAGTATTGAGGTGTCATAATTATTACGACATTATCCCAGATATACGATGGGATCTCGACGGGACGATCTCATAAAGTCTTGCCATTCCCATCGAGACAGGTTACTTACAACTTGTACATACGTATAACTCATAATTAATTAGACTAATAACATGCAAACACATAGCCAAACAATTACATGATCATACACATGCATTCACCTAGTTACTTATTTTCTGATAAATGTATATTTGCTAAATGTAAGCTAGTTCTATGATAAAACCACATCATCATCTCATGTTAAATCACATAGAGCAACAATTAACACATTTGAAGTCATGCCATAAGTTCCTAATCACATGCATGCACATCATCTTACCCTAATAAGCCATTTACATGTTTCATGTAAAAAATTTCTATAAATTATTCCACATGCATTTCAACATCAAGTTTGGAACTTTATAGTTCGTCATGCATCTATTTAAATGAATCGTGCACCTTTATACAAGATCTAACACAAAACAAGCACCTTTATTCAAGATCTAGTTGCGTGACTACTAAAACCGGGTTTTTATCATAGATCTCACGTAAAGTTCATGACTTTATTACATAACAACACTAGATGTACCATTATCAAGCATCCATAACAAGAGTCATACATAAAAATTGGATCTTTACTTGCATGCAACATCAGAAACCCTAGATCTATGAATGGATCATCATTAACATCATAAGGATCATAATTTTGCTTCAAAGATGTAAACTTTATCATTAATAACCCTAGATCTATGCACAAGAGCTTCATATCATCATCATATCACTCTAGATCTGAAAATAAAGATTAAAGCTTGGAGCTTTCTTAATAAGAAATCAAGCAAGAAACACATACCGGCGATCTACAATGAAACAAGAATCAAACAGGGCTTGGATCTTTAAAGGAAATCACAATAAAGTTTGGATCTTGATGGATGAGCACAAGAACAACAGAAAATGGCGTTTTAGGTTGTTTAGAGCTGATGAAATGAGGTGGTGGTGGCTATGGTGCTTAAAAAAATAGGAGAAAATTAGGGTTTTGCTAGAAAATGTCTTCCAAGCGTATTGCTTGGGGCCACTTGTTGCTCTAGGCGATACGCCTAGAGCCTCCATCTGGCAGCCCCTTTGTCTTTTGTTGACCGCAACCCGTTTTGTCCATTTTTCATATTTGTGCTCCCGGTTTTCTATGTTTTCTCCCATTTGTAATCAGATACTCATTTTTAATCATGCAATTAAATTCACGTATCATTTTGCACGTAATCTCATGACACATAGCAGTTTTTTGTTTATCACCAATGTATTTCGAGACTCTAACTTGTGTGTTTTTATCAATTTTATCAGTTTTCAGTTTGTCTTGTAGTACCTTAATTAACATGCTATGCCTATATACTCATTTCCCGGTTTGCCAATTTTATCAATTTTATCTGTTTCTAAGGTTTAGGTTCCACCCGACGGGCCAAAAACATCACAAGTGGCTTCTTTGAATTTTTCACAGGTAAATTGTGATTCAGTTAGTTTGATTTCGAAGGCATCAATTTCAATTTTCGCATTTTGTGTTTCTCTCCTGTCATCAACATTTAAAAAAGTAAATCATCTACTTGAGTTTTATGATTTGAATTTGTGTGCTTTAATGAGTCAATTTCATCATTTAAACTAGTGAATTTGTTGTTGTAAGAGTTTTCAGCCTTTTTGAAATACTTTTTTTATCTCAGTTAAACTTTTGACCTCATTTAATAAATCCTGATAATGATCCTATACATGTTAACTTGTTCAATGCATGCATGGCTACACAAATATTCAATAATATCACCAGGAATAGAATTTACTTCAGCACTTAGATTGGAGCGCTCATTGGCCATAAGAGCATAGTTGATAGGTTCAAGCTCTTCCATCACTTCCTCCTAGTCAACAAATTCAGTTTGACTAGTAATAAGAACAGCTACATTTTCATGAGTGTTGTTTGGAGCTGGCTTTGGAGGGGTTAGAGAGTTGTTTGAAGCTTGATTCTAGTTTTGGTAGCTTCCATTGCTTCTGCTTCTGCTTCCACTTTCCCCATCCTTTCATGGATGCTTTTAATCCGTGGCAAAATAACCCATCTGGTAATAGTTATTATCACACCCCGGTCCTTGGGAGGCTGAGATGTCAAGGATCGTATTCGTTTAACAAGCAAAACCGATTACTTCTATTTAATTTAAAAGGTTCAAATTACAATCTAGACAATGGAAATACAATGTTTTTGAAATAAAGTGAAAACTAGAGCGGAAGCTATAGGTCTTCTAAGGTTTCTTCATGCGCCTGCAAGCCAATCTACGTTTTCATCTTCTAATCCAAGTCTTCCAAAAGCTAGGTACCTGATACATGCTCAAAAAGATTTTGTGTCAACTAAAAGTTGAGTGGGTTCATAAGTTTAGATAGAAACAATCGTTGAGTATAAAAATATATTTATCGTATCGTTTGTCAAAAATGCATTTATTGTTGGTTTCACAGAAATATGTTTGATTGTAGCGTATGTCAAAATATGTTTCTCATTGAGTTAACTAAAACTGAGTTTTATCGTACATTCACCAAAAATGTGTTTTATCATTTTGATGGCCCGTCAACCATGGAATGCTATGGAATCAAAATATATAAATGTTCCATAATCAACCATCCTCTATCCATCGTGGTCCATTCCTAATTGTGATGCCCGCGATCACTCGCCAATAGAGTCTTCCCGTAAATAAATAAATAATAAATAAATAAGTGAACCCAACCATGGGGTTGTGATGTGCCAAAGGTCAAAATGTCGTCTCTCGCGAGGGAGTCTCATTCTTGGGCACAAGGACGAGGGGGCATTATCCCCAAATAGTGCTACCTATTCTACCTGCGGTTTCTATACCAAGAAACAAAGATTGTGTACATGCGTGACTAGCCGGGGTAAGTATCACTAGTCCGTAGTAATCTTTTCATGTATCGAGCATCCAACCAATGTATCAAATAAAGTATTCAAACAAGTTTATGTATGATGAATAAGTTAAGAAGATAAGGAACTATGTATCACCCCAAAAGAAGAAAAAGGGGAAAGAGCAACATGACTCACCTAAGCGTTGGCGTTTCCAAAATAGTTTATGTCTCATTGACTTCCAACACCTTGCATCTAAAGTAATGACTGGACCAAATAAATTGTAGCTTTCGGGTATATAACCCATAGTTTGCGTTTCCATGTTCGATTGATATTCTAGTAGATTTCAAGAACCTTTTACAATTCGATTTGTTTAACTTAGAGATAGGTAATTCAATTTTATATGTTTCCTTTAGTCTTGTTGATTCAAACCCGACATAGCTTCTAAATACGTTTGAGTTAACTAGTGTGATGGTGGATTATGGATAAAATTGGGTTTAGGCCTCAAGCCCAGTATTAACCGCTTTAAATGTCAAGATTAGGTCGTAGGACCAGTGAGCTTTAAACTAGTTTGTGGGTTTTGATTTAGTGGTCCAAAGTAGGCCGTAGGCCTGTTAGGTCAAAATGGTTTTCATGGGCCTTGATATTTATCAAGTATAATAAAAAAATATTAGTTTAGATATTGTTGGTGTGTTCTAAATTTTTTAAATAGTTTTTAACATATTGTGTGAACCTAAAAACTAATATAAGTAAATATTGGATAAAACCCAGTGTGTTATTAGGCATTGCCCCCGAGACCCGAAGCCCAACAGTTAGCAAATGGGCCTGACTCGTGGACCTGGAGCCCATCACAGTCGCAATGTGCATGAGCCCATGCATCTCTAATTCATGGGTTTTGGGTTTCTAGTTCACCTCAGTTCGTTGGGCCAGCCTTCGGTCTTAGTTGTGGGTTCATTGGGTTCGTCGCATGCATGCATGCATGTGGTAACTAGAGCGAACCGATCCACACCCGCTATTAATGAGTCGGACCCGATTGCACCAGTTCATTTATAGTGGCTTGTAAAATAATTAATATTTAACAAGGATGATTTTTTTCATAAAATCCTTAGTTAATCTATTGGCGATAAATTTGTTATGGATTGTATCGTTTAATCAAATAAATCGAGGTTTTGTTGGGTTTTGTGCCGTAGGCCGTTTTTGGACCAAATAAAAAGAGTTGTTGGGACCGTCATTATGTGTTTTGGTTTTCTAACCAAATTCATATTAGTTGTTTTAGCCCGATTATATATTACTGACGAATGAATATACGTGGTTAATATGCATGACTATTTTGGTGTTTATAACATTTCAGTGTGTTAGAGTTTAGTGTTGTAGTCAAGATCTCAATCGAATAGGATACTCAACCAATGAGTTTTGAAAATGACACATAATATGATGAATGGAATGATTGAACTTGTTAGAGGATAAACAGTGTGTCTCGTGTGTTGTATCAAGGTGTATCTATTAGCTGTTAGAGTTAGTGAGATGTTCTTAGACTGCCAACGAACCTAACTACAAACTGTTGGTTCGTTAGAATTGAACCATAGGTTCGTTTCTCTGCCAGTTCATTGGGCATTAGCTTACTATATAAGTGTGAGTCGTGTTCATTTGATATGGACATGAGTGTTAACTGTGTGTTTCTGAGTTTGTTTGAGTCCTGAGCTTTTGTCCTAGTATTCTGAGTGTATTTAATATAACAAAGGTTTATTTACTCTCTTGTTCATCTTGATTCTATCATGACCAGTAGATGATCCACACGCTCTATGACTTTACAATTGGTAACATAGCTATTGGTATAAATCTACTGACCATATCTAGTGATATTCGAGAATTTTTGTGAAAAAACAAACGGTATCTCATAAAAATGAGTGTTTTCGGAGTTCTCTGGATTCAAATTGATTTCTAAGTGTTTCTATTGTGATATTCTTCATGTCTGCTAAATATCTCGTGTCAAAAATCTTCAAATTTGATATATTTGAGTGATAATGTGACTGATTCACTGATAATGTTCTAGTTCGCTGGTAAATTTTTTTAGTTCGTTGCTTGAGTTTATGGGTTTGCTAGTTGAGTTTCTCAGTTCATCCTTTGTATCTTTAAAATGTTCAGTTCTTTGACCTCCGGTCCATTCCATACATCTTCTTAGTTTGTTCATGACAGTTACTTCACCGAACCTTTGGTCCGTTGATCTTACTTTAGTTCGTTGACTTAGAGGTTGATTCTTCTGGTTTTTTTGATATCTTCAGTTCGTTGGAGTGAATATCAGTTCGTTGTCTTTAGGATTGACTTTTCTGGTTCGTTGATTGCATCAGTTCATTGGACTTCACTTGTTATTTTTGGTTCATTGGAGCAGAATGCTACAATTTTCAAAATGAGTGATTTCCAAGCATTTGTTACGATGTAGAACACAATGCAAGCCACGCTCCACGACGTTAAAATTGGTATACAAGGGCAGTGTTTGATATGCTAGGTAGGCTCGGAAATAAAAAAGTATGCAAATGTGATATACATTAAATGCTATGCTGATCTAGTGAACAACATCTTGATGCGTATTTCAAGATATATAAAAAGATATGAGAAAAAGAAAATTGAGAAGTCACTGTATATACATGTGTTCTTTTTGTAAAGATTTAAACTTCTTTAATTTTCTTTATTTTCTCAGATGATCAAACTATCTCTATGTATACGGGAGTATCAGCCTGATAATTGTTCATTTGAGGTTCTACTTAATTTTCTATGGTGTTCCATTAAATCATCGGACTTTCTCTGTGTGTCCACAAGACCAACCTAATTGTTGTTGATTAAACAAATTCAACTTTTTTTGCTTTTCTTATTTTTTTAAATCCGATGCCTTATCTGCGTATCGAAAGATCGACCTTAAGGTAGACGATTTAAATTTTTATTTCTTTTTTACATGGAACCTAATTGACGATATAATGAATACATTCATTATGTGTTAATCACAAAGTGTGATATATGATATATCTGAATATGTGTCATAGTGTGGGGTACACAAGTCAAAGCAAATTAATAATAGCTTAACATATCCAGCTGTTATGAGTATGATCCTGCTAGGCTTAAGATGGATAAATTATACGAGCAATCAACATGGCTTGTGTGCTTTAATTAGTTTAAATTGAAGTGTAGTTCAGGGCGTTATGACCAATATGATCCCAAATAGTGATATTTCTTAAAAGCAAAAATAGAGTTTGTTTCAGTACTGTGTTTATGTTTTTAATTCAGAAAATCCAAAACGATTTCGGTGTATTTTGATATAAAGTTTGTAAAACTCAAAGTTATTATATATCTTATTCGTTTTCGATCGATTAACACAAGATACAACAATTTCAATGTTGGCATTTAATCATCTTGTTTCTCCTAAGAAGATTTTTGTCCAAGATTAACTTATGTTGGGTTGAAAATAGAAAACCTCATTTTTGTCTTCTGAAATTGCAGGATAAAATGATGACTCACAAGCATGGTGAAAGGGGGAGTAAATGAATAATCTTTCACAAATGGTTCAGTTGATGAGTTCCTGTTTCAGCCATGAAGCTCTACAACTAGTAACGGATTTCAAGTTGAAGATCGAATACATCAATCTTGAAGATCGGATATTAGAAGATTTGAAGAAGAGAGTAGCAGATACATCTCACATTAAGGTGGAGTCTGTTATAGCATAAACAGTGTGTCTTGTGTGTTGTATTAAGGTGTATTCTGTTAGTTGTTAGAGTTAGTGAGATGTTGTTAGACTGCCAACGAGCCTAGCTAAGAACTGGTGGTTCACTATCAATGAACCATAGGTTCGTTGCACTATCAATGAGTCGTGTTCATTTGACATGGACATGAGTGTTAACTGTGTGTTTCTGAGTGTGTTTGAGTCCAGAGCTTCTGTCGTTGTATTCTGAGTGAATTCAATATAAGAAAGGTTTGTTTACTCTCTTATTCATCTTGATTCTATCATAATTAGTAGACGATTCACAAGCTCCACGACTTTACAGAACTCAATAATGACAACTAGGTGTAGGTTATACCTTTAAAGATTATTTCTCTCATTTGGTGTCCAATAGGTTCACATTGATGACATGTGTTGACTCCATGTGAAACCTTGTTGGCACGAATGTTGTGAGACTAAACCCGGATAAACTATAAACAATACCTAACGTAAAGGAACTTACAAAAGAAATGCTCTGCATGATTGGTGGTGATGAGTATGAACGAACGGAACTCCTCCTAAATGTTACATACATGGATCTTACGAAGTTAGATGGATTGTGTGAACTTGGATGGATTCACGATAGCGGTTGCATGGTGGTATAAGGTGACATGTTGGTGGTGATTCAGTGGTGTTACGAATTGACGAGAGGTGGTGGTTTATGGTGGCGATGTGTTGATCACAAGGTGGCGAAGGGGAGGTGTGTGATATAGTGACTTGGTGGTGGTTGCATGGTGATGAAAGGTGGTTCTAGGTGGCGAGAGGGGTAGTTCGGTTGTGATACAGTGGTTCGATGGTGGTCTGACCCGAGGAATCCGAGAGAGAGTTGTGTGTGTGTGTGTGCGTAGGTGGTGATCGTGAAAATGAGAAGGTGAGGGAGAGAGAAGTCGGTTTTAGAGAGAGAGAGAGAGAGAGAGAGAGAGAGAGAGAGTGAGAGAGTGAGTGTTAGCCAATAGGAGGAGGTTGATGTGATGTGTAACCAATGGAACTGAAAATAAGGGTGGTACAACGCATGCAAGGGGTTTTGCGTACGTTGTGAGCCCTTGGATCATCTTGATCTCAACCATTGATGTTGCATTTGATTGTGGACCATTGGATGAAAATGATCTTGGCCTTAGGTTTTGCATGCAATGTGGGCCATTGTATATAGATTATCTTGGCCATTGGTTTTGCATGTAATGTAGGCCATTGGATCAAAGTGACATGGACCATTGGATTAAGTCATATAAGACAAAAAGGGGATTTAGGATTTTAGGTTAGGCCGCCATGTTGGGCTCTTGCATGGGCCTAATCAGTTGGGCCATGGTGACTAGTTATGAGTTAATTCTTATGGGCTTGGATCCTAAACATATTTCTTGACATGAAAGATAGATTTCACGAGACGATTCGAATAATGATCAGAATTGAAATTGGTTGACATACTAGACGGGTTATTACGTGTGTGTGTATATATATATATATATATATATATATATATATATATACATATTTACTAGCACGGTGCCTGCGCGTTGCGACAACGACAGTTTAGAGTAATTGTTGTTTTACAATGAACATTCCATCACAAAATTAGTTCATGTTTACAATAAAGGAAGAGAAAAACACAAAGAAACACTTTAAAGCCACAATTATGGTCGAATCCATTCCAATAACAATGAATCCTCAAAGATCGGGTGAACAATGATTATGACAACAAACATCAGAGATGAATAAACACACAATCAAAAACATCAGAGATACATGTGATCAAATCTTCTTACTTCCAAACGTCCAAACCCAACGCAAATTCCATCCTAAAGAAATTGCTATAAACTTATCCAAATACTTGACAGAGGCTGCAAGTCCTCCACATACTTCACAAAGGCTGCAGAACAACAACCTGCAAGCAAATAAATTAGAGTAAATAACAATTCAAAATCATTGATGAAGAGTAAAAGTATAATCAAAGTTAAAATATAAAAATATATAACAATCTAAAAAAACAAAAAATCTATCAATACGGAATCACAGACACATATATGTAAAAATTCAAATGGAGACCATATATTGACCTAAAAGGATAAATATAAAATTTCAGAGAGCACACAACAAATATAAAAAGAAAGTTATCCATTTGAAGCTAAATGATATATGCCTAAACCTTAAACCCAAAAAAATTAAAAATATGTTAGTCCAATTCTGTCAAAAAAAATTCTGACTTAAACCTAAGACAAAAAAAAAATGTAGATCAAATTCTGTGCATAAATAACATAAAGCTGAAGCATATAAACAAACTTTAAATTTGTTTTACACAAAGCCAACATGCAACCTAAGTTAAGCAAACACTGAAGCGTACGAACCAAACCTAAAAAAGAACTACAGACTTGAGTCTCACTTACTACCGTTACAAACATAAAAAGTTGCAAGCAAAAGAGAAAACCTGAAATAGAACAAAAAATGAAGAAGACTTATCAAGAATAGGAACCTGGAAAAATTAAACTACGATATTAAACCATCGATCATGAAGTACAAAATAAAGAACGCTTGTCAAACACTCCATGGTTATATCCTACATTAAGGAAAAATCCAGTTTAGTGACACTTTCTGTTTCTGACAATAGCCTTATAGTCTAATGGCATTCCCTACCAAATTCATGATTGTTTAAGTACCATAAAATGAGAATGACATGCATTTTAAAAGTGTGTATTTGTCTTCAAATTTACAAACATAACCTGATGTTAGTAACACTACTATATCATATAGACCATCACATGCACATTGCACATGCGCACACACCTTGTTCTGCTCTAGCTAGGACAGCATTACAAATCTTTTTTGTCAAGTCGAAAATGGTAAGATTTGAAGAAACAACTTCTTCACTTAGAACAACCTACAAAGAAAATATGCAAGGTTAATTTGGATCAAAAAAGTTTTAAATTAATTTTAAATTATAAAAGTAAGACACACCATGTGTTGGGTGTGACCGGAGAGTGCATTCCTATGCCACAAGAGATGCCTTCCTACCCTTGAGTCGAAAAAAATAGTAAAATACTGAAAGTGAAGAGAGGAAAATCATTAAGCAAAGTGTAACAAGATGAAAATACACACAACAATATATGGATCGTTCTTATAATCAAGTGGATTACCTTCACTGCTGAAAGACCATCTGTGTAGGCATTGCTGATGAGCTGAAGATGGGTAAATATATCCTGATATCAGTTATCATCATAATTTTACTATTCTAACAACTTAATTTGTAGAGCCAATGACTAACTGTGGCTTAAGAAATCGGAATTAGAATTGAGAGGGATAAATAGGCAATATTTCATTTATATCAAGATCTAATTAATTTGTTTTTTAAATAATGGGATCTCATCAACAAACTCTTAACACGTATGCTAGTTACATCGTTGGTTGAACTTCAATCGTAAGCCAGGTTCACTTGTAACTCTTGGTCTCTACTTGCCACCTTTATCACTGATTATGAAATTTAAAGGAAGAAAAAGATTATGGTGATTAAAAATCAAATTTCCATGTACATCTAGTCTAATAGGCAAACTGGGTGGCTGTGTAAAGGTCAAAACAGGTACATATCCAAAAGCAGCAGATGGGGCAGATCAAAAATCAACCTAACCACATCAATTTATGCAGAAACTAAAAAAGAAACAAAACCAATAAACATCTAGGGTTCCCAAACTTTGTAAAATCAGAAGTCACAAAAACTTCATTCAAGTGTTATTGGTGCAGAAATACATAGCAATCTAAGAACAAAATACCAAAAGGAGCTTGCCTACATGGCCCAAAGCTTTTGAGGATCTGAAATGCATCATCTGTATTGCAACTCATACATACAGAAATGGATTCTAGAACTTTAGAAACATGTGGATTTATAGCATTTTCTTCCACAAATAAGAAACAAGTTAACACCAATAAATTTATCATAATAAATCCATGTTAATATTCATTCTACACAAGAAAAAGTGGTTAAATTGATGCATACGTGTCATTTAATAAACTAAAACTACAGTAAAACACGAACATAAGGCAGAAATCTTATTTCTCTCTCAAACAATTACTGTATATTATTCAAGAATACAAAATATGTTCTTGAACACCTTAATATCGATTGTAGCCTTACTATCAAATGAAATCATGAATAAGACTTCGATCATCCTTCTAGAGTTGGATCGAACTGAAAATCTAGATGAGAAAAATTACAGAAATGTGTGGTTCACGGATTTTACAAAAGAGAAAGAAAATTATGATCTAGAACTCACCAGATGCTCTCTAAATCCTCAATCAGCGTGTAAGGAAAAATCCTATGAAAACATCAAACAAACTATAAAGAAACAGATAATGTGAATACGAAGAAAAATAAAAAAACAATTAACAACTCACCAGATTTTGTTTCCAAGAGAGAATGAAGGATTTGAGAGACTGGTGGAGATGTTTGAATTTCAAAACTCTTTCACCGCTCCATTTCTTTCTCTGCGATATGAATTAGGTCAAAAAAGGGGCGCCAGGCTTCTTCTATGCGATTTGTTCTTATCCCCAGCTTGTACATCATGCATCAGATTGATTTTTTTCCCAATTCATGTTGCGTCAACTTTCAAGATCAAAAAAGAAAAAGAAGAATCTCTCTCAAAGAGGAGATTCTCTGATTTCTAAAATCAAAAATATGATTCCTCTTTGTGGTTTTCCGATTTTGGGTCCCTGCAACTCTGTGTTTTCGATCGATTTTGAATTAGGGCCTAAATTAACTGAGCGAGGATGAAGGGGTAAGCAGAGATATGTCTCCTCCGATCAAAGGGCACTAGAACGGTAAAAGAAATGGAGGAATCAATGGATCAAAGTTGAGACTCTAGCTGGAAATAGAAAGCGTCTTAAATTTAAGACGCTAATATTTACAAAAATACCCTCTTTGTTGAATATACATTATATAGTAGTATAGGTATTTATATTTATATTTCATTATTATTTTGAATAAAGGTGGCCATGCACCATGTGAGTCATTAACGTATCAATTCAATAATTATTTATACTGTTATCAATTATGGTTCTTTCGTTTTTATAAAATATAGTGACTTAATTATATTGATTAGAGTGTTTGTATATAAAATATATCGATAAGTTAGGTGCCATGCATCGTGAAAATTATTATTGCGTGCAATTGTGTTGTTTGTGATCAAGGCTCATGACTATGGTTTATCAATAGCACGTGTGGGTTCATAGATGCACCAAGTATCATGTTAATATATTGTGTAATTGTTTTTAAAAATGGTGTGTAAGTTGCTGTTATTTTTGGATAATAGTAATTAATGACGTGTATATACATGGGGTGTTACATCCTTCCCATGTTAAGGGAGTTTAATCCTGAAACTTAAGTTGTTTATTGTTAGCACAAAGAGTTGTACATAGGCATGCAAATCCACTTACAAGTGATGCGAATGAATTGATTTGCGAATAGGAGATGTGGATTCATAGAATCTTGTAAGAGTTGTTCGCGGTTGTAGTCGTGTACGAGACCATATATAAGAATAGGTTGTTCTTCGCAATAAGAATATAGTGTCAAGAGGCTCATACAAGGAATGCGAGTTCAAAGAGGTTTAAATTCTTGTACGAATTGCGTGGTTTAAGGGGTCCAATCCGAACAAGGATTACGAGTCAATAGTTGGTTAGTTTGGAATAATAGTCACAAAAACAGTAAACCCACCTAGGAGTTGTAATACACGAATTGGTAAGTCTTACCAATATATAGGAAATCCACAAAGGTTTGTGGTTAACAATGCAATTAGAGATAAATAGTTGTGAGTTCAATTGATTGGGTAGTTTCATTAAGGAAAACGATTTTATCATGAGGATTAGATTCGTTTCAAGATTAGATTATCCAAATAAATAGATTTGATGCGAGAACACGACAAATGTAAGAGAGTTAAATAAATAGTTGTTAGAAGTACGAGATTATTGGCATCGCTTGAGAAGAGTGTATGGAGAATCATAAAACTATAACGTATTGTAAGCATCTAAAAGTAGAAGTCTAAGCGATCTAGTGTGTGAAAATAGAATATGTCATATTAAGATGAGAAATGGAAGGTTTTCTAAGTTATTCCATAGGTTAGGTGGATGGTTGAACACGTCCCGCGTGTTCGTCCTCCATTGGTGCTGATTCGTTTTTTAGAATTTCGTAGATACGGAGTCATTGTATGTCATTCGTCTTGTGTCTTGTAATCCTCCGTTTAGCCTCTTTTGTCACCGAATAGACCGGTTTTACTTGTTGCATCTATTGTTCGTTAAGATGAGAGAAAATACGGGGAAAACACCTTTGCGATATGTAGCATGTCTCCATTGCTTGGGCTTTTATTCCATATCAAGCGTTCCTTGCGTGTTTCCTTAGGTTTGGTTACTCGTAGGTATTTGAGTGCTTTCGTTTTGTTCTTCTATGTACATTGCTCATTCCATAATGTAAAGTCTCGTTGTCGCATACGGTTGTTGTGGTTGTCGCCATTTAGGCTTGTGAATCATCTTCCCATATATGTACTTTTTACACGTTCCTCATAGGTTCCTTGTGGTATAGCTTCCAATTGGTTGAGCAATTTTGGGTCTAACTATAGTTGGTTTTGTTCTTCATTGTCGGTAGTGAAGGTTGTCCAAATATTCTTGTTAAGATGAACATGACCATCATGTCTCCTATGTTGCCACCCTCTTTGTCTAATTGCTTACTCATAGTTGGTTTGCTTCTCATTGGTTTCCTCTGGTATTGCCCATAGAATCCCCTAAGTTGTTCACTTAATGGTTGGAAATTTCTTATTCGTAGTAGTCGTGGGATTGTCCATTATTGTTGTTGTTGAGCCTGAAGCGTTGCGTTGATCATAGAAGGTGAGTATGTGATTTCAAGGGTAGGCTCCCCATGTTAAGGTGTTTTTTACACCGTCCTTTAGTGGGACTCAAGGTAAAAGAGATAAAAGGAGGAGGGAGTATCATCTTGAAAAAAGGAGTTGAGAAGTGATTGGGCCTACAGCCCAAGGTTGTTGGTTAAGGGAGTTGATCTTTCAGGTAAATGTCTAATAGGTTGGCCTTGTTGTCCCTATTATTCCAACATGAACACACAAGTGGAAATCATTGCTCCTTTAAAGACCGTCCTTCTAACGACAATTAGTTTGTCTCTAAAAGTGTAGTGTAGCTTGGCGTGTCGTGAGAAGGATGCGATGCTAGGTTCGTCCATATGACAGAGAGTGTACAAGCTCAAGGTCAAATAGATTTCGGGGGTGAAAAGGGATCCTGGAGTGTCGCGTAGTCGATAGATAAGGTAGAAGTGTTTCGCGATGAGTTGATAGGACAAAGTCAAAGTGTTATGGTTTTCTTGTAAGAAAGTATAGGATGATTTTATGAATTAAGTCTAATCCACAAGAGGCGAAGGATGTTCCTTTCACTATGCGAAATATCATTCGTTTGCTCAAAAGATTTGCTTCCTGCGAGAAGACATAGTTTACGTATAATATAGATAAAGGTGAAAGTTCAAGGATTTGTTTGAAGTAAAATAAGAGTTGGAAGATAAATGATTTTGAAAGAAGATGCGAAGATGGTTAATATTATGGAATGAGCACTTAGCCCTTCATTGTCGTTCGTTTGTTGTAATCGTAGTAGAATTTTATAGGTGTGAAAATAGATAGGTAATTTAAATAAGGATTAGCTAGATGAAAAATGTTCGATTTTTTTCGTTGACATAGTGTGATTCACAAAAGATATGATCATAAAAGAAGTATTTTCAAGAATGGATGTTTGGTGAAGGTTACAACGTCGTTGGCGTTGGCCAAACGTGGCAAAGTTATCGTAGTTGTACGCCGTATATACGTGTTGTTTGTCGAATGATAGGATAAAAGTGATAGAAAAAACGAGGATATACGTTTGAAATCGAAGAGTCATCACCTACAAAAACGGATTTTAGTGGTAAACTTTTTCTTTCTTGCTCGTTTTGTGATTTTATATGTGTTAAGGGTATCATTACACATTATATTGTTGTATAATCCATGTTGGTTTGTATACTTGAGTATTGAGAAACATATGCGGTGATTTTGTTCGCATTTTTGTGTTGAGGAAAAGCGTTAAGCTTGCGTTTATTTGGCAACATTTGATGTATGTTTGTCATTTGGGGAACACATTTCTCACGATTCGAAGTATTCAGTTAAATTTTGTTAGTCACTTGGGACGTGTTTTTGGTTATGTTCGCGTTAGGGATCATACACGTGAGTGCATATACATGTGTTTAGTTTGATTATTTTTTTCGTTGATTACTTCACTTATGCGTTTATTGATTGGGATACAACCCAAGAGCGCACGTAAATAGTGTGCTATAAAAGCATCGTTGCCATTTGTTCACTGTGTCTAGGATTCTACCTTCGGGACACTTCCTAGAATCCGTATGTATGACACGATTACACAAGCTCTTTTGCAATCGTCGAGTTGCTTACAAATGTACCCTATTGGTTTCCTTCGGTAAACTTGTGGTTTCGTTGCTTTTCGTTCGTTCTTAGATATTTTAGGGTGCATTTTTAATTTATTGGTCGTCATTATTTTTGTTGGTTAGGTCATCGGCGTTCGGCCACCTATAACTAAAGGCAAAATATAGTTATTCTAAAATATTGGATTTAAGTTCTAACCTAAGTGATCATGCAAAAGTTTGTTTTACCAAATAGTTGACGAGTTTCATGACACGATAAAAATCCTTAGTTAGAAATGTAATTTGTTTGCGTTTCAAGAGTGTGAGCATGTATAGGTCCTAGAGTTGGTTAAGTGTGACACCGTATTACCTAAGGATTTTCAAAAGTTTTACCATTATATGCTCGATCATTTTCGTTTTTTCAAAAATGAAATTGTTAAACAATTTTTATTGTTGGAGATGTGAAAACTACACATGTCATTGTAAATCGGTTGATTGTTTCAAAATAGCATTACTTGCAGAAAGTTTTGTTTCAAAACGTAATTGTGTAGTGATCCAAAAGCGGTTTTAAGAGATTTATTCAAAACCTTAAATAGTTTCCAAAAGTTTGTCTAAAATATTGCTTTGTTAAGGTTGCCAAAATATAGTTCTCAGTTTTGAGTTTTCAAAAATAGCTACTTGAAATAATGTTTTTGAAAATTTAATTTTGCAACCTGGTAGCCATGATCAAGGGATGATCATTAGTGGAATTCTTATGCTCAGCACGACACGTAATTTAGATAAAGCTTTGGTTTCGGGTTCCTATGTTGTTTGGGGAGTTCATATGTATTCATTTTCCTTTGTCAAACGTTGTCTCTGATACCAATCTTTCACACACCGGCTCTTGGGAGGCCGAGTTGTCAAGGATCGTATCCGTTTAACAAGCAAAAATGAATACTTCTATTTAAATTTAATGATTCAAATTACAATATAGGAAATGAAAATACAACATTTTTTAAATAAAGTGAAAACTAGGGCGGAAGCTATAGGTCTTTTAAGGTGTCTTCATGTGCGTGCTAGCCAATCTACGTTTTCATCTTCTAATCCAAGTCTTCCAAAAGCTAGGTACCTGATACATGCTCAAAAAGATTTTGTGTCAACTAAAAAGTTGAGTGAATTCATGAGTTTAGATACAAACCATCGTTGAGTATAAACATATGTTTTATCATATCGTTTGTCAAAAAATGTATGTATTGTTTGTTTCATAAAAAATGTGTTTGATTGTAGCGTATGCCAAAATATGTTTCTCATTGAGTTTACCAAAAGTGAGTTTTATCATACAATTAGCAAAAATGTGTTTTATCGTTTTGATGGCTTGTCGACCTTGGGATGCTATGGAATCAAAATATATAAATGTTTCATAATCAACCATCCTCTATCCGTCGTGGTCCATTCTTGATTGTTATGCGCATAACCACTCGCCATTAGAGTCTTCCCGTAAATAAATAAATAAATAAATAACTGAACCCAACCTTAGGGTTGCGATGTGCTTCCATTCTTTCTTACTTGACCCGCCATTCTTTCTTTCTTTACATTTTCTTCTTTTAGCGTGATTAATTGTGCTTCATGAATTTGGCTAATGGGATCTGGCGTCATCACAAGCTTTTACGACTTCACTCGAAATGGAGAATGTTCTTCCTTCTGACTCAGAGCATCGGCCACTACATTAGCCTTTCCTGGGTGATAATAAATTTCACCATCATAATCCGTCAACAACTCTAACCATCTCCGTTTCCGCATGTTTAAATCTTTCTATTCGAAGAAATATTTTAAATTTTAGTGGTCTATGTAAATGTTGCATTTAACTCCATATAAACAATGCCTCTAGATCTTCAAGGAAAACACTACAGCTGCTAATTCCTGATCATGCGTTGGGTAATTTGCTTCATGAGGATTCAACTATCGGGACGTATAAGCAATTACCTTGCCTCTCTGCATCAGAACACATCCGAAACCCTGGTAGGATGCTTCTGAGTAAACCACAAGATCTTCTGGCCCATCGGGTAAGGATAACACTAGAGCTTGAGTCAGCCTCATCCTTAACTCCTCAAATGCACTCTGCTGGCTAGGACCCCATACAAACTTTACATTCATCTTGGTCAATTTAGTCAGTGATGACGCAATCTTTGCAAAGTTTTAAATAAATCTTCGGTAATATCCAGCCAAACCTAGGAAGCTTCGGATTTCCGTAGGCGTATTTGGCGGACTCCACTTCATTACTGTCTCCACCTTAGATGGATCAACCAAAATACCATCTACGTTTATGACATGGCCTAAGAATTGTACTTCCCAAAGCCAGAAAGCATGCTTAGAGAATTTTGCATACAACTTCTCTTTCCGCAAAGTCTCTAGAACTTCCTTCAGATGACACGCATGATCATTTTTATTCTTTGAGTACACTAGGATATCATCTATGAACACAATAACGGATCGGTCTAGCATGGGTCGACATACCCTGTTCATGAGATCCATTAATGCAGCAGGGGAATTGGTCAAACTGGATGAAATCACTAGGAACTCATAATGTCCATATCACGTACAGAACATTGTCTTCGGTATATCTTCTTCTCTAACTTTCAATCGATGATACCCTTACCGCATATTAATCTTCGAGGACCAGCTTACTCCTTGTAACTGATCAAATAAATCATCAATCCTTGGTAAGGGTTATCGGTTCTTCACCATTAGCTTATTCAGCTCCCAATAATCAATGCACATTCGCATGCTCCTGTCCTTTTTCTTTACGAACAAGACCGGAGCACCCTAAGGTGAGATACTCGGTATTATGAATCCTTTATCCAACAATTCTTGTAGGTGTGTCATTAACTCCTTCATATCAGATGAAGCTAATCAATAAGGCACTCGCTTAATTGGCTTAGCTTAAGGCACTAAATCAATCTTGAACTCAATCTCTCTATCTGTGTCGATGGCATAGGCCAAATAAGCTTCACATCCCTTCTACATAAAATTATGTGCCTTTATCATTGAGAATGATCTTTACAGCCGATCGCTTCCGATCTCCATAAACATTTATTGTCTCTCCATTTGGCAGTCGCGACCATACCATCTTCTTGTTGCAAACAATATGCGCATCATGATTTGCAAGCCAATCCATTCCCAACACTAGGAAATTATTAGTTACTTCGCCTATCTTAGATGTCTAGCCTATAGCAGTTTCTACTTCAAAAGGTATATTTATCTTACTAAGGGGTCTATTAAGAACTTTGTTAAATTTAAGCGACACGATACTCCTACTAGCACCTGAATAAAATAAAATAGATGCAGGTATATCATTAACAGAAAGGTATCCGATCGTTCGGATCCGATCATTTCGCGGATCGCAAAACTTCTCTGATCGATTCGTCGCGGTATGCGATGACTCGAGTGATGGCGATTATGACTAGCGCCAGACAGAGATGGAACATGGACGGTGGCATGACTGTAGTGGTTCACGGAAGCAGCGACGATGAGTCTACTCAGCGGCGGTGGTTGTTGTGGCGGCGGTGGTTGCTGCGGCGGCTGTTCCTGCTGCAGCGTTGGTGGCGGCTGCTTTCGGCTGCGACGGCTCGGGTGGTGGCGATGGTGGTTTCGGTGACCACCGAAAGGAGAACGACGGTAGTCTCCGGTGGATAGGGTCGTGACAAGGGACAGCCGGCGTGAGAGAAATCGTGAGAGACGGGAGAACGCGACGGCAGTGGGGTTTTTCAGATTATGGTTTCCTAATCTCTAATCTCCTATTAATAGGCCGCCTAATTACGCTTAGGTCCCTCGACGTTTCTGTAAGGAATTATTTCTCCTGAAGAAATGATGTTGATCGACTAGAACATGTTATCTAGGAAGAATAGTAGGCCCGAAATAATTTACCTCAGAATAACAGACTGCCCGAGATAACTTCTAGTTACCTCGGAAGGTCATTTTATCTCGGAAGCGCAGTTTTATCTCGGACAGTGGATACGCCCGAGATAACTAAAGTTACCTCGGTAAGGCGAGTTATCTTGGACATCAACTTGACCAGCTCCACTTGTCTCTGACACATCTGATCCAGTTTCCCGCCCATCTCCTGACATGAAGCTGACACTTTTATCTTTCAGACTAATTTAATATTATTCTAGTTCATGTATCTTTACTTGACGATCTAGATGATCGTTAGGCGAATCAAGGGCTCTCCTCGATTCCTTAAGGCACTATATATAGACACTTTTAACCTGCTTTCAACAAGCAAGTGTAAATCACTCTGATATGTACTTCGAATCATCAAGTTATTATACAGTCCTTAGTTATATTCATATTATTGTTATACTTGTCTTGTATTCGATTTCATATTACGTTACTTCAAATAGAGCATAAGAATTAACATGTTTCCACCTGGTTAATTCTAAGTAAAACCTTGTAATTGGTTAAACTCTGTAACCAGATTTTAATCCTAGAAGTGGTATTAGAGCCTTGGCTCGTGTTTTTTAAAACTTGAAATTCAAAATCAATTTTAAAACTCTGTTTTACCCACATACTCTGTTTTTAGTAAAAAGTCTCTATTTCCATTGTTTCATCCTTAATCATGGGAGAATCACGAAATGGTAGTTCTAACAAACCGCCATCGTTCATGCCTGATGATTTTGATACATGGAAACTACGTATGATAGGTTATTTCATCATTCTGACTACAGAATGTGGAAATCTGTTATGTATGGCCCCACTATCCCTGTAACAAAATCTGCTACCACACCAAGTGTAGTTATAGTAAAAGATGTTGTCGACTATTCCGATGATAACCACAAGTTGGTTGAGGGAGATCACAAAGCTTTATGGGCATTACAGGCGGCACTTCCAAACTCCGTTCTCGTAGGTTTCAAGAATTGCAAAACTACTTTTGATTTATGGAAAGCTCTAAACGAAATGTACGAAGGAACTAACGAAGCAAAAGAAAATAAGATAGAGGTTCTAAAACAAAGATATGAAAAATTTTATAAAAAAAGGTGAAAGTATGAATGCTTAGTATCTACGTTGTGTTCAACTTCTTGATGAACTACAGGGAAATGATGTGAAGATGGAGAATGGCGATGTGATCAGAAAGTTTCTGAGATCACTTCCTGATGTCTGGACAGTATATATACTGTAAGCATCAAATACAACAAGGATCTCAAAACTTTGAAGTTAAGTGAACTTCACGGAATGCTTAGTGCACATGAAATGGAAATCAATGAAAAATTAGGTGTTCTAAACAAGTCAGTAAACTTGACCATTCCAACTTCTACTGCACTCATCACTGCTCATGAAGATAGAAGTCACTACCGCGAACAGGCTTTTTTGATCACTTACCCTACATCACCAAGAGGTAATGAAATCATGCCTCTCTTCTATAACAACTTTGCTCATATTGTAGATAACAGGCAGGGTGGGCTCACTAGATTAGATCTAGAATGCTTTAGTGCTGATGACTTAGAAGAAATGGACATCAACACATAACTAGTAATGATCTCCTTACGTGCACAAAGGTTCTACAAAAGAATAGGTAGAAAGTTCAATGGAGATAGAAATGCTCAAATTAGGTTTGACAAAAGTAAAGCTAAATGCTACAACTGTCACCAATTAGGGCATTTTGCTAGGAAATGCAAGCAGCCCAGACGAGAGAACACGAGCCAAGATGGAAGAAACAAATTTCAGAGACCTCACAATTCATACACACTAGTAACCTACCCCACAAATGTTGTAGGCTCAAGAACAGAATCTCCAACCTCAAAGGCATCAACTAAGAGTCATACTACTCCATCATCAAGCTCAAAACCACAAAGCCATGCAACTGTTGTTGTTGCTAATCAAACCAGCTATGTTGATTGGGAGGAAATAATGCAAGAATTCTCTCCTATCAATCATGCTTTAATGGAAAAAGAAATCTCTTACTCTACTTCATCCATGGATACCTCTTCTAACTATGAGGCAAACAATGAAATTCCAAATGAAGTACTTTCTCTTCTTTGCAAAACTGAATGTGATGAATAGATAGAAAGTTATAGAAAACATAATCTTGAACTCATTGAGGAAATGGCAAGTCTAAAAGAAATCAAAGAATATTCTAGAAAAGCTGACATTGCCTACAACTATAAGATTGAAAAACTAATAAATAGCATTAGTGCTTTAAAACATGAAAAATCCAATCTTGTTACTCAAATTAAGGATCTTTGCAAACAAATAAAATGAGGAAATAAAATCTGAATTGAGTATCTGTGAAATCAAATTTTCAGTTGCTACTGCTAACTGTGAAAACCTACAGGCAAGTAATGAGAAACACCTAAAACTGTGGCAAAGTCAGAAAGCAACAGGAAATCATTTGAATAATAGAATTGGGTATAATAACGTTACTTATCCTGATTCATACACTGAGTGTGTGAAAAATGTTAAGAATGAAGAAACTAAAGTTCAATGTACCCCTGATCCCATTATCAACACAAGAAAATAAATTTCAAATTCCAGTGGTATATCTAAGTTAGAAACTGAAAAAATCTTGTCAGCAACTGCTGTCACCAATGAACCTCGGATTTACAGCAATTCTGTTAAAAACAAGAAAACTCTCTAGAAATTGAAAGCAACTAAATCTTGTTCCTCTCAAAAAATTTCTGAGTTTAAAACTAAAATGATAAAGGAATGTTTGATCTGTGGAAAAATCAGTCATCTTGCTATCAATTGTCATCACAATCCATTTTTTAATATTAGTCAAGCTGTTAAAAGTCAAACAGCTGAAAAGGGGGAAACTAAATCAAAGTTTGCTTGGGAAAATTTTAAAAAGGTCAACTCTGAAGAGTCAAAAGGTCAAAATAAATTCTACCCGGAACAGCATCTGGGATGTAGATAGTGGATATTCTTGCCACATGATAGGAAATAAAGATCTATTAAAAAATACAGAAAGAGTTAATGGAGGCCCAGTTGCTTTTGGAAGCACTTAGGGAAAATTTCTGGACAAGGTACAGTTACCAATGGGAAGCTTACCTTTAAAAAGGTAAATATTATTGATGTGCTTAACTTCAATCTCTTAAGTGTCTCACAAATGTGTGACAAGAAGTTAAGTGTTCTGTTTAATGAGAAATAAGCTATCATCCTTAAACCAGGTATCAAAATTTTTGATGAAATGATCTTGATTAAATCAGCTTGAAAGGATGGTCTATACACTCTAGATATGGCACATACAACATCTAAGGATGGTATCACCTGCCTTATATCCAAGGTTTCTATAGATTAATCAAATATATGGCATAGAAGATTAGGTCATGTGAATATTAAAACTATGAACAAACTTGTAAAACTTGGTTTGGTAAAAGGTGTAGGACCGTTGATTACTCAGAGAAAATAATCAGAACAAGAACTCTTTACTTGTGGATCACAACCATGTGGAATGAACTTGTATCACACTTGTTTTTACTTAAGCTTTGTTTTACTTATACTTGTAGTTTGATTATGTTGATTGCATAAACTAGTGAGCACAAGATAATAAATTTCTCGGTACTATTTGCATTAACTCAAGTTCAAACTGTTACAAGTATAAGCACTGAATCTGGTACTTGTGAATGAACTAGCTAACAACTATATATAGTACTAAGGAGATCAACCACAGCCGTTGATCTCATACTGGCTAATCTAACCGTACATGAAAGTCAAACAATAAACTTACTAAAAGAACATTAGTAAACATACATAAGAGGAAATGTGCAAAATGCAATTATCTATAAGTAGGAGACGGCTAGGATCTGAATCTGGAGAAGAAAAGTAGTTGCAGGCCTGATTTCTGCAAAAAGGAACTTTTAGTACTTTTCCGGTTGAACTCTTTACACTGTTGGATAAAAGAGTTCACCCGGAAATGTTCTCCGCTTGAGCTTTTTCGGTTGACAAGTCTTCCGCTTGAGTGTTTTCCGTTTGAGCAAATCTTCAACCGGAAATCTTCATCTTGAACCGGTTGACTCAGATTTTCATTTCCTTACAATCTCCCCCTAAGATGATGCTGCCAAAACTTATCCTCCGTATGTTGTTCTTCAAAAATTGACTATCTCCAAGAGCTTTACTCTTCTGGAGATGGCGGCCTTTCAAATTGAATTTTTGTTTTGTTCAACTCTCTCATAATCCTCCTAGTCTGAAAATTTTTGGTTGAGAGATGAGGTCTTTTTGCAATAGACTTCTTTCTTCCAGGTGAAGCACCAGTGGTAGGATTAGCAGATGATTCATCAGTTTCAATTGGGACTTTACTTTTCCCTTTATCTGCTTGAGAGGGACTTTCAACATAACTGGTTGCAGCTTGCTCAGTGGATTCAGAAGGTATTATTGGTGATATGGTGGGTAGTTTCATGGCTTGTGATGGTGGAGCTGAAGGTGAGGTGTTTTTAGGTGGGGAGGAAGGTTGATTGTACATCCAAACAGGTGCACAGGGTTTAGGCTTTGCAGGGGCAATGTCAGTCCAGTTATCTACCCTCCACTTTGGTGACATATATCTGGGTTTGGTAGGTCTGGATCCCTTGGGCCTTGGGTTCATTCTGCTGGGTCTATAGGACTGGAATTTGGATGATGGTGTGGGAATATGAGAGGCTGGGTGCTTAAGTCTTTCCAACAGATTAGTAGGAAGAGACTCAGCAAGTAGATCAGAAGGGTGAAATGGTTCAGGCTTAATGTATGTAGATGAGGGATTACTTGTGACTGTCTCAGATGGCAAAGGAATTTGGAGACTTGGAATCACAGCAAACTCTGCTCCTTTGACTTGTTTGAGCAACTCATCTACAATTTTGCATATGTCTTTGGCCTTCATCTTCTCTACTTCAGCAGTAGGCTTGAGACATCGGATGATAGCACATCTCTTGATCCTTTCCATTAGCTCCAGGTTGTCTATGCTTTTATTCAAGACAGTTGGCATTCTGGAAGCAATGTTGATCAGCCTATTTTTCTCTTGTTCACTCAGCTTAGGAAGGTCATATATCTGCATTCTCCATTCAATGGACCTTTTCCTAGCTTCATCCACCATTCCTTCAACCACAAAGTCATTTGAGAGAAGATCCAGATCTGCCATAAACTGTTTGTGTTGCAAGTTTGACTTGGCAGCTTCTGATCTCATCCTGGCTTGATCATCTTCCCAGTCATGAACGAATTGCTCTTCATTTAGGTCGTCTATAGTCAGTTGTTCTTCTGACTGGTCAGAATCAACCATAGTCTCTAGTACTCTTGGTTGAGGAGTTATGCAATCTTCACTCTCCTTCAGCTTGATCATCCTCCTTGGTTTGGTTTGTTTCTTTCTTTTGTAATTCAGTGGAGGCTCTGAATCAGAGGTGGAGTGCATTTGGATCAAAGTTTCAGCTATCTCAGCTTCAGTTGAGTTTTCCGGTTGAGACTCTTCCGGTTGAGATTTTTCCGGTTGAGTCCTTCCGGTTGAACTTCAGCCGGAGATTCTGTACTTAGGTTTTTCAGTATAGAGTTGATGATTTTAGGTTCATCCTCTCCTTCTTTTTCACCTTCAACTACTTCAGTCTGGATGACTGAAGTTTCACCGATCACATCTTCATGAACCATATCAGCAATAGGTTCAGTGGCAATGATAGTTGTGATTTCATCTACTTTAGACTTGGCAAATGCCTCCTCTTGTGGGATAATCACATTGGTCAAAAGGTGTTTGACCTGTAGAATGCTCTCTGGCTGAGCACCTGCAACTAACATTGTTGCTTCAATCATTCCCAACAGGCTTGGATCCTGTGGAAAGACCTTCATGAGAGAGCTCATCTTCACCTTGGGTAACCCATCAGCAACTGAAAAGGGATCAACCTTGGCTAACCTAAAGGCTGTTTGCCTTGCCTCTTCAGGAAGTGGCACTGATTGATCATACTCTTCATCTTCATCAGTTGTGGTTGCAGCAACAGCAATATCAGGTGTTGGAGAATTAGCCTTCTCCCCCTTTTTGGTAGCATCAGCTTCTACAGCCTGACCTCCAAAAGGAAATGGGTTCAAAGTACTAATCTCAGCAGTATGCTGTGTAACCGGTTCAAACCTTGGTGCAGGGGAAGTTTCCGGTTGACCAATTGGGGCATCAACAGGAACTTCTTGAGCTTGAGCAGCTACAGGATTGGTCTTTACAAGTCTGGCAACAGTCGAATTGAGACTGGTTACCTGAGCCTGTAGAGTTTTGTATAATGCTGTCAATTCAGTAAGTGTTAAACTATCCTCAACTGGATTTGCACCAGTATCATAGGAAAAAGATGGACCATCAGCCCTATGCTGATAAAGTCCACCACTCTGGTGTTCTTGGCTCCTGGGATTCCCCTCAACTACAGTTTTCCCTTTCGGATCCACTTGGGAACCATCCGGTTGAACTATAGTGTGGGTTGCCATGGATTGGGTCTTATGAATGTTACTACCATCATCAAAGTTCATTGAGAAGCTTTGAGTGGCAGCAGCCCTTTCCACATGAATCTAATCTATACTCCTGAGATTCACCTCCTGGGGTGAATGGGGGTTAGATGTAGTAGTGTGAGTGTCACTCAGAATGTTCCCATGTAATGTGGTGGTTCGGTTAATAACACCATCATTTGTGACATCTCTTTCTACATCATCATTCACAGGTGAGAATTGGGAAGTGTAGGGTGAGAAAGTGGATGGGGATTGTACATCCATATGAAGTGACTCCCCCTCAGAAGAAGGTTCATCAACAAGTTTGAATCCCAATATGGCTGACCCAATTGGCTTTGTGCCAAGGGTTGGTTCAGGGCTGGAGGCAGTGGTTTGCAAGAGAGGAGTAGGCTCTTGCACAACCTTTTTAAGCCTTTTAAGCTTAGTAGGCTTTGGGGAAGGGGGAATGGTAGGAATTGAAGTTGATTGTGGTTCTGAATTGCTTCTCCTTTTTCTTTTGAAAGTCAGGATTGGAATATCAAAAGGAGAAGATGGTTGATTAGTGGGGGGTTCAACTACTGTGGCTGATACAGTGTTGTCCACTGGAGCAGGTTGCTCTTCAGAAGCATGTGTTTCCGATTGAGAACTAGGTTCTCCTTGTTCAACCGGAATCACCCTTTGGATTGGCATGGGATGGTCAGTGTCCCTCCCAAGGAATGGCTTCTTGTTGGTGGTTAATTTGGAAAAGGTGTTTTCAGATAAAAATCTTGGAACCAGCAGGTTTCCATCCAAATTAATTTTGGGGTATTTTTCTTGCAAAATGTATGTTATAAATCTAGGGTATATGTAAAAAGCAAATTTCTTTGCATTACCCTTTAAAGCAGTGAATATTACAGCAGAAAAATTGTATACCTCCCCTTTCACCACAGCATAGAAGGCAGATGCTTGCTCTGCAGCCATTTCATCAAAACCAGATTTCTTTGGCGTTAGGCACACCATGATGGTATGAGCCAGAAATCTCCATTTGTAGGGTATTTGACCCTTGTGAACAGTGGCAGTTCCTTCAGTAGCACCACCATAGCCAATTTCCTTAAGTAAGGTCATGTATTGCTTGGTGGTCTTGCGAACATATCCTTTCATGTCATCTAACTTCAGTAATTCCCTAATCAGTGATTCAGTGATCAGAACAGTTTCCCCTTGTACTGTTGACTTCAACGTGTCTTCCTCCACATCATCTACATCCTTCTCGAGCAGTTGGATGTTCTTCCAGTATTCCGAGAGAATTTCCTCATACAGTGGAACCGCAATAGTGAGTGCGTGATTCAGATATGAGTTCTTGAGGAAATTAATCATCTCGGTGAAGATGTTAGCGTGTGTAGAGTTCGCTGGAGTCTCAAGAAACGCCACAAGGTTGTGTTCAAGCGGAAAAGAATCATGCTTCACTGGTTGTTTCCCCTTTGCTTTGGACTTTGGTGCCATTGTTGATTGATTGTGTGAGAGAAATTTGAGAGTAGAAAGAAAGAGTTCTGAAAAAATTTTAGGTTTTCGGAAATTGGAACTGTTTCTTGCTTGTGGGATTATGAGGAGTTTTGACGGGGTTGTGGGTATGTAACTGGTGGATTTAAAGGTGAGTGACAGTTATCAGCGATTGGGATAAAGTGTGCTGAGTCACAGGAGAGAGAATAAAAAGTGCAAGTGGGTCCGCAAAAAGTGTGCTTCAGGTGGTTGTACAATACAACTGCCTGTTGCGTGTCTTTTGAATTTAATTCAAACAGTTTTCTCGGACAATTAATTAAAACACTTTAAATGCAAAATCCGCTTGAAAATGTGTGCTTCAACCAGTGAATTAAATGATTCATTGAAGATAAGATTTTTCCTGTTGAGATTCAAGCGGAGAGTTTTCTCTCCTCACAACAAAATTTCTTTCCGTTTGAGAGTTGAACCGGACAGATTTTCCGGTTGAAAATTTTTCCGGTTGAGGTTGTCAACAGGAAATAAAATTTCCGTTTGAAAAATTTTCATTTTAATCTGAACTTTCAAATAAAGAATTGTTGTTCCTTTTACCAGTTTCAGAGAGTAGGATGGTGTGATCAAAAATTGAGTTTCCGGTTAAAACTAATTTTCCGGTTGAGATTCAGCCGGATGGGTTGAACTGGAAAGTTGAACCGGAAGACAGAAAAACATTTGATTTTGAAAATCACATGTATCGGTTATCATAGTTTAACAGTATGACCTGACTATGATTGAAAAAGGTGTCTAACTGATACAGGAGCTTTTCTTCTTCTTTTTCTTTTTGTATCAAGAGACGGGCTCTTTGACACAAAATGGTCTCTTTTTATTAAATTTGTGAAAACAGTTTAATCAGTCAAAGTTCATCATACCAATGGCACTAATGAGATAGAAAAATCTAGCTTCATCAAATGCTTTGGTAAACAAGTCAGCCAATTGTTGATCTGTATGAACTTTAACCATTCTAATTAAATGTTTCTCAGCACAATCTCTAATAAAATGGTACCTGATATCAATGTGTTTTGCTTTTGAGTGTTGAACAGGGTTGTTTGTGATTGATATAGCATTGTTGTTGTCTGCAAGGATAGGAGTCTCCATGAACTCGATGCCATAATCCAACATTTGATTCTGGATCCATAAGACTTGACTGCAGCAGCTTGATGCAGCAATGTATTCAGCCTCAGCAGTAGAAGTAGACACGCAGGTTTGCTTCTTGCATTGCCAAGACACAAGTCTTTCTCCCAAAAATTGACATCCTCCTGAAGTAGACTTCTTATCCAAGTTGCAACCAGCATAATCACTATCAGTGTAAGCTGTGAAGGAGAAATCTGAATTCTTTGGATACCACAACCCAAGCTTTGGTTGTCCTTTAAGGTATCTAAAGATTCTCTTCACAGCTAACATGTGTGATTCCTTTGGTTGACACTGGTATCTAGCACATAAACAGACACTAAACATGATGTCAGGTCTGCTGGCTGTGAGATAGAGCAGTGATCCAATCATTGCCCTGTAGAGGTGAACATCCACTGGTTTGCCACTTAAGTCACTGTTTAATTTATGAGAAGTGGAGATGGGAGTTCTTGAGGTTGAAACAGACTGCATATCAAACCTTTTTAGCATATCTTGAATGTATTTGGACTGATTCAAGAAAATTCCATTGGCAGTTTGCTTCACTTGCAAGCCTAAGAAGAAGTTCAGTTCTCCCATTGAACTCATCTCAAACTTAGATTGCATCAATCCCTCAAACTCTTTGCATAAGGCAGCACTGGATGAACCAAAGATGATGTCATCAACATAGATTTGTACCATCAAAGTATCTTTGCCATCAGATTTCACAAACAGTGTTTTGTCAATAGCTCCTCTCTTGTAGCCATTCACTAGGAGATAGTTTGAAAGTGTCTCATACCATGTCCTAGGAGCTTGCTTGAGACCATATAAAGCTTTAATCAGCTTGCAAACCTTGTTGGGATAATGAGGGTCTTCAAAGCCTGGAGGTTGCTTGATATACACATCCTGTTCCAAAAGACCATATAGAAAAGCACATTTAACATCCATTTGAAATACCAGAAAGTTTTTGAATGCAGCATAGGCAAGAAATATTCTGATTGCTTCAAGCCTGGCCACAGGAGCAAAAACTTCATCATAGTCAATGCCTTCTTCCTGTGTGTAGCCTTGAGCTACAAGTCTGGCCTTGTTTTTAATCACTATTCCTCTATCATCCTTCTTGTTTCTGAATACCCATTTGGTTCCAATTGGTTCTTCACCTTCAGGTAAGTCTACCAATTCCCAAACCTTCTGTTTATTAATTTGAAACAATTCCTCTTGCATTGCCTCTACCCAGCTTTCATCTTCCAATGCATCATTGATCTTTTTGGGTACTTCTTGAGACAGAAATGCAGCATGCAGGCAAATGTTTGCATCAACAGACTTGCTTCTTGTCAGCACGGGAGCTGACAAGTCTCCTATAATGTTCTCCCTTGGATGATTCTTACTAATTCTTCTATCAGTAAACAGTGGGAATTCATGGCTTCTCCCATTGTGAGGAATATTGAGTTGAGGTAATAACTCAATATTGTTGGTTTGTGATACAGGTTCTGAATTTTCAGTTGCTTCATGAGAACTGGGGACTGAATCTGAAATTAGATGCTCAAAACTATAATCATTTGAACCAGCATCAGTTGAGTCATTAGATTCATTGTTCTCATAATTTACTGAAAAATTGTTTTCCGGTTGAGTTTCAACCGGAGATTCTACTGCTACAGGATCCACTTGAACTTCAACCGGAAGTTCAACCGGATGAACTTCTGCATCAGCAAGAACAATTTCAGAGGTTTTCTTTGAGTTGATGGGTTTCACAGGCTTGGTGCTGATGGATGAAAAGAAGGTAGGTTGCATTTGCAGTCCCTTGGTGTTCATCTGCCAGATATCATCAGCTGACCTTATGTGATTTTGCTTATGTTCCTGTTCCTGCACTGTTGAACTCAATGGCTTCTCAATGGTAAAATTGAAAGCAGTGGTTAGTGCATCTATATCAAATAACCAGTCTGGTTGAGATACAAAATTGTTAAGAGATTTCTCATTAAAAGTCACATTAATGGTTTCCTCAACAATTTTAGTACTTTTATTGTATACCCTGAATGCTTTTGACACACCAGAATATCCAACAAAATATCCTTCATATGCCTTTTCAGCAAACTTAGGCAACAACCTATTAGTTATCAAAATAGTAACAGGACTGCCAAATGATTTAAAGAAGTAAATGTTAGGTTTTCTACCTCTCCAAAGCTCATAAGCAGTTTTATTTTTACCCTTAACAATCAAAGTCCTATTTTGGACATAGCAGGCAGTGTTTACTGCTTCTGCCCAAAATATCACAGGTAACTTAGAATCTGCTAGCATTGCTCTAGCAGCCTCAATCAATGTCCTATTTCTCCTTTCAGCAACACCATTTTGCTGTGGAGTTCTAGGAGCACTTAATTGTCTAAGGATTCCCTTTTCCTCACAAAATGAGTTCAAAACATGATTTTTAAACTCAGTGCCATTGTCACTTCTGATTGTCTTAGCTTTCAGTTTTGCTTGATTTTCTAAAGATACAATTAGTGTTTTCAACAATTCAGCAGTTTCATCTTTTGTTTTTAAGAAAAACACCCATGTATATCTAGTGAAATCATCTATTATGACAAAGCAGTATGACCTTTTCCCTATGCTCATCACTCTAGTTGGACCAAACAAATCCATATGCAAAAGTTCTAGAGGTTGAGTGATAGAAGACTCAGTTTTGGGCTTGAAAGAGGTCTTGTGTTGCTTACCCTTGAGGCAAAGAACACAGTGTTCAGAACAGTTGAACTGCTTGTTAGGAAGACCCTTAACCAAGCCAAGATTCACTATTCTGTTCATGTTCTTGTAGTTAACATGACATAACCTCCACTGAGGCTTTGGATATAAAGCATGCAATTCCACTGGCTGGAGTGGCAGCAGACAGATCCAAAACATATAGTCCTTCTCTCCTAGGTGCTCTGAGCAACACAAGTTCCTCAGGGATTTTAACACCAGGTTTCAAGACTATGGCCTCTCTCTCAGTAAACATCAAATTCAAATTCTTGTCACACATTTGTGAGACACTAAGTAAATTGAAATTTAATGTATCAACAAAATTTACCTTGTCAAATGTAAGCATCCCATTACTAACAGCACCTTGTGCAGTAATGTGTCCTTTTGCACTCCCAAAGGCTACAGGACCTCCATTTATGTTTTTGGGGTTTTCCAATACATGCTTATTTCCTGTCATGTGGCAAGTGCATCCACTATCAACAACCCATAGGCTCTGTTGGCCTTTATTATGCACCTACACACAAAGGAAATTGATTAATTTCTAAAGGGAACCCAAGCCTTTGAGGTCTTGGGCTTGCTAGAAGCATCATAATACTTGTACTCTTTGAGTACTAAAGTATTTAGTATTGGATCCTCATTCAACAGGTCATCTTGGTCAATGTTCAAGTGTTCAGGCTGTGCACTTGATTGACATTGCCTGTCAGTTTTGCTAAGCCTTCTCTCAGCAATCTTCCTCTCTCTATATTCCCTATACTTCCTTTGTTTGTTGGTCAAAACCTTTGGCAGCTCACTGGGTGAGGTGTAGGTCTGATCAACTCTAGTTACTGGTGAGATTCTAGCATTAAAGTTTGAAAATTTGTTGGTCTGGCTAGATCTCTCACTGTGGAATGCAGCAGTGGCATTTCCACTTGAGCTAGAAGGAATTTCGGGTTGAGAGTTGTGCTTGTTTTTCACAAAATTTTCTCTAGAGAAGATCTTGCCTCTAGATGGGTTTCTCCTTTCTTGACCTTCAAAATGGTCGTACTCATCAGTGAACTGAACCCTGGGTCGTTGTCTAGGTGCAGTAACTGATCTGAGTGTTTTGGAGATTTCCGGTTGAACTTCACTTCCGGTTGAAAATTTTTCCGGTTGAAGTTCAGCCGGAACCCTGTTTGGTTTTAAGACTGAAAAACTTCCATTTTTGTTGTTCCCAATTAAAATTTTGTTTGACTCAGTATCAAAATACTTCATTGTGTTACTTCTTACAGGTGAGGTTCTACCTGTAGATCTTTTCTGAGTAGAAACAGTTTTGGGTTTTAACAAGTTTTGAGCTTTGCTCAATGGATTGAATTTGCACTTTGCAGCCATGTGACCCTTTTTCACCACAGAAAACACATTCAAACATTTTTCTTTGATAAGTATCTGTGTTTTTGGTTGTCTTTTCATTAGTGACTTGGAGGTAAGTAAGCTTACCCATTCTCTCAGTTTCACTTGGTTTTGGCTGCTCAGGTAGTTTACCTCCAACTTTTGAGTCTTTTGGCTCATAAATAGTTGGTGGTGGAAAAGCAACTTTTGGTTTTAAGAATTTGGATTGGTCAACAGATGCTGATGTGCTAGCATCTTTGACTTCACAGTTTGAATATGATTCAACAGATTTTGATTCAGATGAGGAAGATGCAGTGTTGTCAACAATTAGACTCACACTCCACTCCTTCTGAAGTGCTTGGATTGGAGCAATAACAGGTGAGTATTCCTTGGGTGGTTCAACATTGTTGTACCCAATACATGTTTTCCCATGCATTGCTCCATTCCAAAGTTTCTCAGCTTTCTTGTTAGCTGTTTGGAATTTGTCACAGGTGAACAAGGCATCTTTTAGCTTAATTTCAAGAACATCATTTTCTGCTTTTGCATCTTTTCTTGAAATAGTTAGTTTGTTCAACAAATCCTCTAATTATGTTTCCAAAATAGAGTTAGTTTGCTTCAAAACATCAAATTCTTTGTTTAAATTTTCAATTTTGGTGATGTATGCAGTTTCAGTTTTCTTAAAGCAATTCTTTAACTCATTCAAGTTAGAAACTTCATCAATCAGATCAGTGTTATGTTTCCTGTATTTTGACACTTGTTCTATGCAGGCAGGGCTGCACAGATTTTCCAAAACTTTTTCAGGAATCTCATTTACCTGTTCAGTTGAATCTTCTTTAGCCATCAAAGCATGGTTGATTGGCTCAAACTCAGTGATAAAGTCATCCCACTCATAGCATTCAGTCTGGTTAGCTACAGCTGCCACCACATTTTGATTTCCAAGTGGTTTTGGTTGAGTTGGCTGCTGGTTGCTGTTGTTGTTGTTGTGTTGACTGCTGCTGTTGTTGCT
>JBCNJP010000024.1:24568046-24595468 GCA_039602395.1 Deinandra increscens subsp. villosa | reverse complement strand
TTTAGTATTTGTAACTAATGGTTGTGGTCCTGGTTTGCTCGCACCCCTTAACGGTATAAACTCCGTTAGTGGTTAATTGGGGGTGTGACATTTGAGCTCACCTTCTCCTGTTCATGACATTGATTAAGAAATCGTTAAACCTGTTGCCTCACAAAATCAAGATGTTCAAGAATCACCCTCTTCAACAGAAATATCAGAATTAGTGCTTATGAATGAGTTTACTTCATTAAACCTTTCTGAACCTGATTATCATCATGAATTCCCACCTTCTTATAACTCCAGAATCTTTAAAAATCATCCTCTATAGAATACTATAGGAGAAGTAGAAGCACCTGTACTTACAAGAAGCAAATCAACTGATGCAAAAATTTGTCTACATGGATGCTTCTTGTCACAGGAGCAACCAAAGAATATAAATGAAGCTTTGAGAGAAAATAGTTCGATTGAAGCTATGCAAGAAGAATTGCTTCAAATCAACAAACAAAGAGTATGGGAATTGGTGGATCTACCAAAGAATAAACCACCACCAATTGGAACAAAATGGTTTTTCAGAAACAAGAAAAATGAAAGGGGCATTGTGGTAAAAAAAAATAACAAGGCAAGGTTAGTAGTTCAAGGCTTTGCTCAAGAGGAAGGAATAGACTATGATAAAGTTTTTACACCAGTAGCAAGCTTAGAAGCAATCAGGATATTTTTAGCCTATGCTGCTTACAAAAACTTTCATGTCTACGAAATGGATGTCAAAAGTGCTTTTTTGTATGGACTACTGAATGAAGAAGTGTATGTATGTCAACTACCTGGGTTTGAAGATCCACATCATCCAAACATAATGTGTAAACTGATAAAAGCTCTGTATGGTCTTAAACAGTCACCTAGAACCTGGTATGAGACTCTCTCTTGTTATCTAACTCAACATGGATACAAAAGAGGAGCTATTGACAAAACTCTCTTTATTAAAATTGTTGGTAAGGATCTTTTAATGGTACACATTTATGCTGATGATATAATCTTTGGTTCAACAAAAGATGCTCTCTGTAAGGAGTTTGAAGCCCTAATGCAAGCCAAATTTAGAATGAGTTCATTGGGTGAACTTACATTCTTCTTAGGTCTTCGAGTAAAGCAAACAAAAGATGGCATCTTCCTGAATCAATCAAAATATATTCAGGATATGCTAAAGAGGTTTGACATGCTGTCATCCTCCACTGCCAAAACTCCTATATCAACATCACACAAGTTAACATCTGATGTAACTGGTGAACCTGTTGATGAGCACACATACAGGGCCATGATTGGTTCCCTTATGTATCTTATAGCCAGCAGACGTGACATCATGTTTAGTGTTTGCTTATGTGCTAGATATCAGGGTGGACCAAAGGAATCACACTTAAACGCTGTGAATATAATTTTTAGATACCTAAAAGGACAACCAAAGCTTGGGTTATGGAATTCTAAAAATAAAGACTTCAATCTGAAGTCTTTTACAGATAGTGACTATGGAGGATGCAATCTTGACAAAAAGTCAACATCTGGTGGATGCCAATTTCTAGGAGACAGACTTGTATCATGGCAATGCAAAAAGCAAACATGTGTCTCAACTTCTACAGCAGAAGTAGAATACATTGCAACTTCAGCTTGCTGTGGACAAGTACTTTGGATTCAAAATCAGATGATGGACTATGGCATAAACTTCATGGAAACTCCTATGTATGCTGACAACACAAGTGCCATCAGCATCACCAACAATCCAATGAAACATTAAAAAAAAGCATATTGAGATCAGGTATCATTTTATTAGAGATTGTATTGAAAAGAAATTAATCAAACTCCATCATGCCCCAACTGAAAACCAATTGGCTAACTTATTTACAAAAGCATTTGATGAAGCTAGATTTCTTCTACCTTATCACAGCCATAGGCATGATAAATTTTGATTAAAATTTTATCAAATCTAATAAAAATAATTTGTTTCCCATCTCTTGATAGAAAAAGAAAATAATATTTTTTTAAAAAGCTTGACCGATATAACCTATCCCGGGTCAAAACCTTTGAAAAGTCCTTAAGCCACAAAACTTTTTGTGAAAAGTGCTTCCGAGGTAATCTTACCAGAGATAACCTCATCCGGATGAACTAATATTACCTAGGAAATGTTATTTCACCCGAGATAACTACACCCGAGGTAACTTTATTTATATCGGATGACATATCTTACCCGAGATAACCTCATCCGAGATAACTAAAATTACCAAAGAAAAGTTATTTCACCCGAGATAACTACATCCGAGGTAATCTTATCAGATGACGTCATCTTTTCGAGATAATCTCACCAGGTCAATTAAAAGAGAATAAAAGAATTATCTCTAGTGAAAACCTCCTCCGAGGTAATTTCACCCGAGATAACAATTTTTACCTAGGCTATCGGTAAAATTTGTCTTCCGAGATAAATTATTACTAATTACTAATGACTTAAGAAAAAGGTTACCACTTGCTCTTTTTACAATAACTATCCCTTCCACATCCCTAATTTAAAGTAGCATGCGTTAACCTAAAACCCACGATTCCACAAATTAACTGCACAGTTAATCACCATCAATCCCATATACTTCCAAACCTTCACTTTCTCCACATCTTACTCATACTTCTCCGATTCTGTTCGTCTTAAACCCACATCAACAAATGGCACCCAAAGCAAAGAAAGGAGAATCATCTTCAGAAGCAAATGCTCTATTCCATGCTTACCACAACATATTGGCACTCCTTTCAAGAAAAGAGAAAAGCTTTGTATTTCATGAAATGATTGACATTCTGAAAGCATCACACATTTGCTACGCTCTTACAATTTAACCAGACAATAGCTGTGATTACGGAATTTTGGCAAAATGCTTCTCGAGCAAAGAATGATGATGGAGTGTATGAAGTACACTCAACTGTTCAAGGTCACAAGGTGAAAATCACTAAAGAAGTCGTCAGAACACATCTAAAGTTCAATGACCTAGGAGGCTTCAAATATGTGCCATCATCTTAATATCTTACAACCTTAAGGGTTGTAGGCTATGGAGGATCAGATAAGAACTTAAAGAAATCATAACTGCCATTCAATTGGAGATTTCTTGCACATGTGATTTTGGAAAATTTGTCTTCAAAGAAGAGTGTTGATGAACTCTCTTTAATGCAGGCCTCAGCTTTTCATGGACTGGTACAAGGTTTCATTTTTAATTTTTCTAGAATGGTGTTGGATGACATGATGGATAACTTAAAACCAAACAACGTTCACTTCTTTCACATGTATTCCAGATTTTTGCAGCACATTCTAAGGTGTTTGATACCTAACTTAAAAATCTCAGATAAAATCTATCAGTTAAGGGTACCAAATGAAAAATTATTTTCTTATTTATCAAGAAATGAAAAGAACAAGGGGTATATAGGCAGGGACACTGACAATCCCATACCTATGCCTAGACCTCCAGTGGGTGCACCAATGGTACAACCACAGGAAAATCCTGAGCCTAATGCTCCAGTTAACAATCCTGTGTTACCAGCAGAGGTTGAACCCCCAACTGTAAATCCTTCCTTTTCCAAACAATTACCACCTAAAAAGAGGAAGAGACAGTCAAAATTTGTCAATCTTTTAGCCATTTCATCCCCCACCAATGATCCAGAAAATCCTGAGAAAGAGGGTGTAAGGTCTACTCCACCTGTGCAACCCATAGCCACCTAAACTTCAAGCCCTGCCAAGGACAAAGTCCTTAGACAGAAAAGAGCCAAAAGGGATAGCCAAGCAAAAGGTAACTCTCCAAAAGGAGATGATCCTATAGGGTTAAATGTACATCCCTCATTCAGTAGCAAAACCCCAACAAGACCAACCCATTTTACACCTCAAAGTGAAGGTGATGACATTTTCTGTACTTCTTATGATACACTATCTCCAGAAACCTTATTTGCAGAAGATGAGTTGAAGAGTCACAAAGAAAAATCACCCCAACCACACTTTGGTAAGGAGTTCAGCCATAGGAATATAGACATGGCATATGTGAAAAGGGCTGCCACTACACTTGAGTCCCCACTGGAACCAGTGGACAGTGGTAACATCAATAAGACCCAATTCATAGCAACTAGGCCATCTTCTGACCCAAAGACACCTTTAGTGGTGCCTGAGGTAAATGAAGATGTGACTAGGAATCCCAGGAGCCAAGACAAGCAAGGCTTGATGGTTCTTCTTTGCTCAAGGATATTGGTTTTAAACCAATGGAGAGCAAGCTTTCACTAAATGAAATAAGGGTTTTGTACTAAAACTTACAAACATAGTTCACTTTGCTTTCACACACCGTAAAATTGCAGGGTGAAGAATTGAAGCAAGTCAAGCATCAGCAGGTCACTTCTACAAAAGAAGGTGTTTGTCACACCACCAAAAATCCATGCAAGGAATAAGACCGCAGGGAGCATGTCAAACCAGGATTGCAGTCCATTAGTTACACCAAACGACCAATAATTAATAAAAACGTTTCATATTTCATTTGAATGTAAATTTAGAGTTTTACAGTGCGGAGGCGTAAATACAATGAAAATGTTTAAGTAAAAGTAGTGTCACCCAAAGTGACGTAACTTGTCCAAAGGCACTAAAAGTGTTTTAAAGACTCATGCATGCATACTCGTGATACTCGAACATCCATAACCTGAGAAATAAGATGCTAAAAAGTGTCAACACAAAGGTTGGTGAGTTCATAGGTTTATCAATTCATAAACAGTTCCAGTTCAGTGTAAAACAACTGTTCATTGACAGTTCAAGTTTAAGTTAAGATCACGATAAAACATATACGTACGACAATAGCTAGCTAGGCTACATTCAAGAATTTTGACACGTCAATGTTAAACCAGTTACTAAAGCTTGACTGATACGTTGTGTCTCGTAAGACTAGTTTTGCCTTGCTTTAAGAGGTATATAACACCCGTTCGATATCCAATCATGTTAGTGCGACTGACCCGGGTGGGGCTTGTCGGACCCAGTAGTACTACCATATAATCTCCCACTGATACAAACATTAAAAGTTACTAAAAGAGTGAGGACTTATTCCCGTGCACTAACATTCAGGCGATATGATTATCAATATAGTTTAAGCATGTTATTCTCCCCCAACAGGATTAAAATAGTTAAAAGGGGCCGTGAAACTCACCTTCGGGTGCATAGAAATTCCAGATAAAATAATAACAGCAAGTAGCAAGTAGCAACTAGCAAGTCTTGTGTACTCTACCAAACACCTAACGAGTATAAACGTATAAGTGTGTGTTCAATTGAAACTGACTAAGTCTTGATCAATAGTTAAATCAAATAATGTCATACCATGACATGACGAGGGTTCAATAAATCCGAAACGAGTTGAAAGTTGGCATATTGCAAAAACCATGATGACTACGAGAATCGATAAAAAGTATATTATTAAACAATAATATTCGTCCATAAAATCAAAAATATATATAATATATATATATATATATATATACATAACCAAATATATGATTATATTAATAACGAGTTTATTGAAAATACGACGTATATTTGTAGTTTATACGGAGAGTTTGAGAGTTCTAAAAACTCTATTTGACATAATTCAAACATACGCATTAGTATACTCATCAAAACACATAAGATATGAACATACGTACATCCAAGATAAATAAATCAAGTACATTTATATATATATATATATATATATATATTCGCATATATATATATATATATATATATATATTCGCAAAATAAACAATATTTACAGATACGTAAATCCACACTAAATAGTTCAATACATTTACGTATTTACTCAAAACTTTATTTTTATCAAAATAACGAGAAAATCCAAATAGCAAAACTATAACATAATCTACGGGTTGTGAACACGCCAAAGAACACTTCCGGTACAAGTTCTTAGGTAGTGTAATGTTCAATACAACTTAAAAAAAATAATAAAACGAAATTATAGAGGTCACCGGGTTCGAACCCGTGACCTCGAGGTTCCAACTGCAGTGCCCTAGCCACTTGGACAATGGCTAGTTTGTGTTTAACTCCCAAACAGAAATCTTTTGTATACAACGCTGACAAGAAACCAGATTGTTTTAAAAATCGGAGAAAAAGAATGGGACGCCTGGGATTCGAACCAGTGACCTTCTGAATCTAAACCAAAGAGCAGACCATTGGGGTAGCCAAGCATTTGTTAATTAAAACCAAAGAGAAATAAATTTAACCAATGCCCAGCCCGAGTCATCTTCTTCCTTATAAGCTTCGGTGATCAGAGTTTTATTCTGGTCACCGAAAAAAGCGAAACCTGAAAATGAGTCTCGGAAAACATGTGACTAACATAAACGTGATGATACCTTGTGTCGGAGGTGAAAACCATTGTGATTACAACGCCGAAATTGAACCCGAACAATCGATCTTGACTCCAGTTACGAACCAAGTTGCTCTTAGTTGTTCGACAGGGTTTCACGATTGCAATATGGTGGTCGAACGGTGGTCAGTAGGTGGCAACAGAATGGTAACACTTCACCGGACTTCCTTCCGGTGGGTTTTTCTTCGGTGATCTACGGTGATGGTGATGGTGTGACATTAGGGAGAAAACGAGAGGGAAAGAGATTGATGCGAATGATCAAATGATGGTGGTGATGGTTTAATCCACTGAAGAGGCTGAAATGAATGAGATAAAAGTTCGATCAGTTACCGAAGGTGAAGAGGCCGACGGTCGGCTTCCATCGGTTACATATTTGAAGGAAGTCTCAATATTGAGTTTCAAATTATGGTAAAATTGGTCCCTCCATATTTAACATAATAATAAAAGAGTTTTGGTAATTATAGTTATAGTCCCTCAGTTTTAATTAAATAGAACAAGTTTTAGAAAATAAATAATAGTTCCCTCAAAGTTTTAAAACGACCAAAATGTTAATGAACACTTGACGGAGTTAACGGAAAACAACTTTAACGGTGAATACGCGAGTGTACATCCAAACATGCCTAACGTGTGACGTTTATAAAGATATAAACCTTGTTTCATCACTTGAAATCGTGAGTATACATTCGTAATTATATATTTAAGTTCACATAAAATGATGAACATGAAATCATAACAACACAAGTATAACTCACATAAAATCATTGAATATAATATGTATATATATATATATATATATATATATATATATATATCACATAAAATCATAAGTTCATTGCCACATGAAATGACAAAATGTTCACATAAAATCATAGAACACGATTTACATTACGTCTAGACTCAAGTGTATGCTCGTATAGTGATGGTTACACAAAACCCTAGTTGTCTAAAGTTAATCCAGTCAATTCCATAAATGTTCACACCACATTTAATAAAGTTTACGCTAAGTTAATTTCAGGAAAAAAACCTCAAACGAGGGATTGTCACAGTATCCCCTTGTTGAAGAATTTTCGTCCTCGAAAATTGCGTTATGCGGTTAACAAGTTGGTCACAAAACAAAGAAAGAAAAATTTCTCAGTCGTCACATCATCCCCTTGTTTAAAGAATTTCGTCCCGAAATTTAAATCAGTGACAATTGTTTGAAGAGTCGAATTGACAATAACGTATCGAAAGAATTCAGGTTTCCTACTCTTAAAGGAATGATGGATGTTATGATCAAGAATGTGTACTAGATGTTGAGAATATGTCAAATGTTTAATAATTTCAAAAGGAATTAGAATCGAAGGAAGAGACAGTGATTTTTCTTATCACGTGTTCTCCTACGAGAAGAGTTGAACAACCGTAATACGGGAATCATATTGAGGGGTAAGACCGAATAGAGTGACATGATAACATAAGTATCTGAAATCAAAATTTCAATGCAGAGAAGAACCATAATACGTCCGAGTAGCCTGGGACTATTGTACCTAATGTTGGAAGTGATATTTTCATTTCATGTCTGGTTTTCGGTTAAGGCGTTCGCATCCGCCAAAAACCCGGATGAGTCGAAGAGAAAGGAATTTGAGTATGAGGAAGTTGTGTGTGTCAAGTCAATCATGTTTGTCTAATAGACTCGTTGTCTAAAGAATACGCAAAGATCTGAATTTGCCTAACAACTAACAAGTAACATAGAATCACTTAAACCCGATCAAGTTAATACGAGGGCCCATTGATTGATTTATTACTTTGTGGAGTTATGACCAATTAAGTTCACATGATTCATAATAACATTGAAATTCGAGATTCACATTTCATGCAATAACGGTTCGGATAGCATACGAGTTTCCACGAAGATTCCTTTTAAAGGTTGATGCGAAAGCGTAATAGCATGCAATCTATCATGAAAGTTTTACCATACAACGCATACAATTGTCCCAACACCTTATATACTAGCATATGACCCTGACATGGCATATCTCTATCATATAAGTTCATAAACTAACCAACACCACCCATACGGTGCAAAGTTGACGTGGCAACTTCACACAGTCTTGTCATTCCCACCGAGGTAGAAGACTTAGGACCTTGTATGGTGTATGGTTTTCATACTCATTCAAGTTAATACATTCAGAACATGTCATTTTCTGGTTCTTAACACATTTTATACACATAACTAATTATGCAATTCTACGCAACTTATGCTTAAACCAGCACTTCAATAATTATTCAATTTCTATACCCTAAACATAGGATTACATTCTCAAATTTAGCATGCATAAACACATATGTTTTGTAAACATTTCTCATAAGAAGGTTGAAAGCAAACAAACTATTTATCGTGATTAAAATGGTTCAACAGTTGTTCACATACTAAAATATAACTGGCAACATGTTGATTTTCCGACAAAAGGACTAAGGCCCAAAGAGAAATCCAATCAAGAGCTCACATCTATTTAAAAGGTAACACGTAGCAGTTTGTTTAAGAAAAGAATTACTCAATTATGTTAAGATTTATTTAAGAAATAAAATAGACAATTAGGTTCAAATTCAAGTTGGAGTTCGGTACAACATATCATCATGCATATTACCTTGCTAAAGAATCCAAAAATTTAGAGTGAAGATCCAACAGAATAAAAGTGTAAACTATGAGGTACCGAATATCGAAAAGTGTTGTGCAGGAATACACAAGGCATCAAGCATGAGAATATAAAATAGAGGAAAAGCGGCAACGGCTTCGTTTGTCAATTCGAATAAGTGATGGGATGACAAGCTTATGATAGTCGCAACTACACATTCCAAGAATGACATCTGAGTTTAAATTGGCACTGTGAAGATACCAGCATGGAGGATGCAAATAACGTAATGGATAGTATAAAATTCGGTGAGAAATATATAGCATGATTGACAGGATTGGAAAGGAATTAGCTTAGATAGATATCAAAATGAGCAATAGAGTGAATGTCTCGTTAGGGAAATATTCATTGTTTAAGCTCACCAGTGTGCCCAATCTCCTTGGTGTTCTTGCGCTTTATGTGTCATGCTTCCTTTCTTGTCAAAACATCGGTTTAAATGGTCTTCAAAAGTAAGATAAAGTACGAAAGTGTTATAAAAGGGTGTTTTCGAAACACAAAAATTCAGGATGTTCAAAGGTGGCTTTGGCTTGGGTTTCCTGTACATATGCATTTTTGCTAGGGTTCGGTGCAGGTTTACCGCGGGTCAAAAGATCAAATCGGGTGTTCCATAGAAAAGGATCGGGGCTATCACCTCAGTGAACACTAGAGGGTTTATAAAAACAAACTAGTCGACCCAAAAGTAGTGTCCCTTAAACGAAAGTCAGTCTACTTATTAACACATGCTTCTAAAAGTTGGAGTTGGTCATTTCATCATGTGTTTTGTCATTAGTAAGAAGGAAAAACAAAATCTCTGGTTTTTAAAACGTTGATGTTCATCTGAGTCAGAACTCACGTAAGAGAGTTTTCTAAAAGCATAGAGTTTGATTATTCGGGCATGTCTCTTTTGGTAGAAATGCGTAAGGGTTATCTGTAATCTCGGAGAAAGTAAAAATTAAGCAGTTTTGTCGAGGACCTAGTCCCGTTAGATGGAGTTTCTCACGATGAGGCTCTTGTGAATGACTCTAAAGTCAATCCTTAGTCCGGTACAGGTCCCACATTCAACGTGCCAGTAATGTTTATATATAGGGTGTACCGCAGCTGACCCACCACACTACCAGCACCTTGGAGGCTTACCAGCTACCCACCATTACTAGATATTAGGCAAACCACATTGGATATTGTTATCGGAAATAGTGGATGTCAAGTTTCTCCCATACGCTTGAATGTAAAGGGGGTGAGAGATTAAAACCTCATTACGTTACGCAAACAAAAGGTGTAACCGTTTCCATTCATAATACCAGTAAGATGCGCAAGGTTTGCTACTCTAGCAAAGATCTTCGAGGGGTTAGCACGCACAGTACGAATATCATAACGCTTCAGATTTCAAGACGATAAAAAAATTAAGCAGGCCAATAAGGTTTAAGTTCAAGCTGGGGGTTCATCAATGAAAGTTTCTGAAATGAACGATGAGGATTCACGTACCATAAATTTATCGATAATTGCTATGAAAAGAGCGTTAATAAATATATAAAATGTATGGATAACTTGGTGTACTCAGTTCGTAAGAAGGGAAAATGCAAGTCGATGGTACAATTAGCTACTGATAACAAGAAGTTCATGCTCGATGGGTGTAAATAGGGTTTCCATAACAAGCTTTGTATTGTTACTGTGATTGAGACACACGGTGGTCTCATCATCAATGGTGTTAACTAGTTGAAAAGCTAACAAAAAGTGTAAAACCTACCGGTTCGAAGCTTAGAAGCTTACTCAGGACATAAAGGAATATAGAAGCGTGAGAATCGGAAATTGCCGGTGGCTAAATCATGAAGGGTTTGAATTATGCAGACAAAAGTAGATAGTACAAACTCAGGAGATCAATCGGAATAGTCCTTACGTTAAAACCGGGAGTCATTAGTTTGAAAATCAGGAAGGCTTTTCACAAACATATCCCCCACTAGAGATACATGTGCTTGTGGTGGGGTAGAAAATTTATACAATCGTGACGATGTTGCTGGTAACAAGTTTTGTTTCGCATCAGAAAATCAGGGAGTATGAATCTTCGGATGGTAACTTCAAAAGAATTTTCAACCAAGAAATATGTTCCAGTGCTCGCGAGATATGATTTTAAATAACTTGTTTATCCACTGTTGCATGGGTATTCGTCTGGTGAATGTAAGCCCGAGTTGTCTCACGATCGTAAAGTTCCAGGGATAGATATGGTCGGTAAAGTCGTGAAGGTAGAATTATGATTCAATACGAATTCAAACCAGTCAAATATTTCGTCAAGAGTTTACGTATTCATTTAGGTACGCGAGTGAAACGATGTCCCTTCACGACTAGCATTCATAATATGTTTCAAAAGAGTTCTCGAAGGGATTAGAATCCATATATAGGAGAGATAAGATCATGCGCGATAACGTTTACAAAGATAGATGACTTCGATCATATGGTTAGGTTCAACATGTTCAACATTCAATGCCACGAGGAGAAAAGAAAAAGATTACAGGAATTTGGTCCCAATACCACCATTGGCTTGTCTAGTAGGATTCGTCAGGATTTCCATATACCGCAAATTACACTTATGTGTGCACCCGTTACTGTGATTTACTTTATATGATCACCCTAGTTCCTCTTACTTCAGCTACCAGGTATGGCAGAGTAGATATGTGATATCCATAATCGGGGTATCAAGAATGTGGTCACTAACCCATGGTTATCTTGACCATAATTTGTTAAAGAGACAAGTTTTGAGAGTAAAATGTTCACTTTAATTGGAATGACCAACCCGAAGCGAGTCAACCAGAAATTTAGCTCAATAGGATCTGATTAGGGTTTATCACGCATACCAACTTGAATACAATCCGGTACATAAAGAGAAAACTTTAGTTGGCCCACATCAGGTGCCATTAAGGTTATAAGAGTTCTTCCCAAGCTGTGTCATCTCGATGCATAACGCGATAGAAACGAGAAGAGGGGGATCTTAAAAAAATCAACACAAATGTGAAAACATTCTGGGTAACAATTGCGGATACAAGTGCTCCATAGGTAACCGCTTGAATTTACACAATGTTGCCACCACTGAAGTTGAATGATCGCATTATTAGCACGTCATGATTACGTTTCTTGAACATGAGAGTTCAGCGATGCAGGTAGGTCAGGTTCAACAAGAATCTCACACACTAGGAGAAAAAGGTTTTAAGAACACGAAAAGGTATCACAACACCTTCCTAAGTAAGTACTTGCCAAATGTCTGGGTACTACGCCCAGTCCTTCAGTCTAGAATAACTCCCAAGCATCAAAGGACTCGTCAAGAGATGTGATCCTCTAATCTAATTCGACGTCTCGTCATCCATGGATGTTAACCAAGAGGTACATGACTCGGAGAGGTTAAGGAAAATGACTCAAGAATAACCAGCTACTCACCTTGAGTATAAGGGGATTGGATGATGTAAACGACATACCGTAAACCAGGTGCGTGTAGGAGTGAGTATCACGATTCATGGGAGAAATGTTTATGTGCAACTAATGCAAAACAATTACAGTCTAAGACAAAAATCTTAGTTCGCTGTAACCAACGGCTCTGATACCAATCTGTCACACCCCTAAAAATCCATGCCCAGAATAGCACCGCAGGGAGCGTGACAAACCAAGATAGCAGTCCATTAGTTAGACTAAACGACCAATAATTAATAAAAACATTCATATTTCATTAGAATATAAATTCAGAGTTTTACAAATGCGAAAGCGTAAATACAATGAAAATGTTTAAGTAAAAGCAGTGTCACTAAAGTGACGTGACTTGTCCAAAGGCACTGAAAGTGTTTTAAAGACTCATTCATGCGTACTCGTGATACTCGAACATCCGCAACCTGAGAAATAACATGCTAAAAAGTGTCAACACAAAGGTTGGTAAGTTCACAGGTTTATCAGTTCATAAACGGTTCCAGTTCAGTGTAAAACAACTGTTCATTGATAGTTCAAGTTCAAGTTAAGATCACGATAAAACATATACAATAGCTAGCTAGGCTACATTCAAGAATTTAGGCACGTCAATGTTAAACCAGTTACTAAAGCTTGACTGATACGTTGTGTCTCGTAAGACTAGTTTTACCTTGTATTAAGAGGTATATAACACCCGTTTGATATCCAATCGTGTCAGCGCGACTGACCCGGGTAGGGCTTGTCACACCCAGTAGTACTACCATATAATCTCCCACTGATACAAACATTAAAAGTAATTAAAAGAGTGAGGACTTATTCCCGTGCACTAACATTCACGCGATATGAGTATCAATATAGTTTACGCATGTTATTCTCCCCCAACAGGATTAAAATAGTTAAAGGGGCCGTGAAACTCACCTTCGGGTGCATAGCAATTCCAGATAAAATAATAACAATAAGTAGCATGTAGCAACTAGCAGGTCTTGTTTACTCTACCAAACACCTAACGAGCATAAACGTATAAGTGTGTGTTCAATCGAAACTGACTAAGTCTTGATCAATAGTTAAAAATCAAATGATGTCAAACCATGACATGACGAAGGTTCAATAAATCCAAAACGAGTTGAGAGTTGGCATATTGCCAAAACCATGATGACTACCAGAATCGATAAAAAGTATATAATTTAACAATAATATTAGTCCATGAAATCGAATATATATATATATATATATATATATATATACATAACCAAATATATAATTATATTCATAACGAGTTTATTGAAAATACGACGTATATTTGTAGTTTATACGGAGAGTTTAATAGTTCTAAAACTCTATTTGACATAATTCAAACATACTCATTAGTATACTCATCAAAATACATAATATATGAACATACGTACATCCAAGATAAATAAATCAAGTATGTTTATATATATATATATATATATATATATATATATTCGCAAAATAAACAATATTTACACATACGTAAATCCACACTAAATATTTAAATACATGTACGTATTTGATCAAAACTTTATTTTTATCAAAATAACGAGAAAATCCAAATAGCAAAACTATAACATAATGTACGGGTTGTGAACACGCCAAAGAACACTTCCGGTACAAGTTTTTAGGTAGTGTAATGTTCAAAACAACTTTATAAAATAATAAACGAAATTATTGAGGTCACCAGGTTCAAACCCGTAACCTCCATGTTCCAACTGTAGCGCCCTAGCCACTTGGACAACGGCTAGTTTGTGTTTGACTCCCGAACGGAAATCTTTTGTATACAACGCTGGCAGGAAATCCGGTTTGTTTTAAAAATTAGAGAAAAAGAATGGGAGGCCTGGGATTCGAACCAGTGACCTTCTGAATCTAAACCAAAGAGCAGACCATTGGGGCAGCCGAGCATTTGTTTACTAAAACCAAAGAGAAAAATATTTAACCAATGCCCAGCCCGAGACACCTTATTCCTTATAAGCTCCGGTGACCGGAGTTTTATTCCGGTCACCTGAAAAACGTGAAGCCTGAAAACGAGACCCTGAATATATGTGTCTAACATAAACGTGATGATACCTTGTGTCGGAGGTGAAAACCATTGTGATTACAACGCTGAAAGTGAACCTGGACACTTGATCTTGACTTCGGTTACGAACCAAGTTACTCTCAGTTGTTCGACAGGGTTTCATGGTTGCAATATGGTGGTCGAACGGTGGTCAGGAGGTGGTGACAGAATGGTAGCACCTCTCCGGACTTCCTTCCGATGGGTTTTTCTTCAATGATCTACGGTGATGGTGGTGGTGTGTCATTAGGGAGAAAACGAGAGGGAAAGAGATTGATGTGAATGATCAAATGAGGGTGGTGATGGTTTAATCCACTGAAGAGGCTGAAATGAATGAGAGATAAAAGTTCTGATCGGTTATCGAAGGTGAAGAGGCCGACGCCGGTTACACATTTGAAGGAAGTCTCAATATTGAGTTTCAGATTATGGCAAAATTGGTCCCTCCATATTTAACATAATAATAAAAGAGTTTTGGTAATTATAGTTATAGTCCCTCGATTTTAATTAAATAGAACAAGTTTTAGAAAATACATAATAGGTCCCTCAAAGTTTTAAAACAACCAAAATGCTAATGAACAACTGACGGAGTTAACGGAAAAATAACTTTAACGGTGAATACGCGAGTGTACATCGAAACATGCCTAACGTGTGACGTTTATAAAGATATAAACCTTATTTCATCACTTGAAATCGTGAGTATACATTCGTAAATATATATTTGAGTTCACATAAAATGATGATCTTGAAATCATAACAACACAAGTATAACTCACATAAAATCATTGAATATAATATGTATATATCTATCTATCTATATATATAATATATATATATATATATATATATATATATATATATATCACATAAAATCATAAGTTCATTGTCACATGAAATGACAAAATGTTCACATAAAATCATAGAACACGATTTACATAAAATCATAGAATATAAATGTCTAGACTCAAGTGTATGCTCGTATAGTGATGGTTACACAAAACCCGAGTTGGCTAAAGTTAATCCAGTCAATTCCATAAATGTTCACACCACTTAATAAAGTTCACATTCAATTAATGTCAGAAAAAAGACCTGAAAAAAGGGATTGTCACAGTGTTACCAGACCCACACACTCAAAATCAAAAGCCAAAACTCCACCACAAGATCTTGGTACTAATAAAGATGATGCTACCAAAATGGAGGGATATAGGGCCTACTAAGAAGAAGATTTTACTGCGTATGACTGGTACACAAGAGTACCCAAGGAAATTAGATTAAAGTTATTTCAATCTGTGGGAAGAGAGCCATTTACAATTAAAAAAGCATGGAAAAGGTCTCAATGAGTGACATCCTTGCTGTAACCCCACACAAAGATAACCTGAAGGAACTCTTTCTCTTCACTATGATAGTTGCAGGAGCTCTTCCTGCTTCTATCAGAGAAATTCAGCAGATCATAGAAAGAGATTTTATTACCCCTGAAATGAGGGCAATTGCTGAAGAAGAAGGTGTTGACCTTGATGCTGAGACAGAAGTGATGGATGAAGCTGATGATGATGACAATAATGATGATAATGGTGATGGAAAGAAAGATGATGAAGAATTTCAAAGTATTTCAAAAGAACACTGTTGATAAAGATCAAAATATCAAAGAAATCAATAAAAAATGTGTACAAAATTGATATGGATATTGCTGATGAATAGATAGAAGAAGTTCGGAAGGATTACAGAGATTTGATAGATCCGAAGGTAAATGATGAAGTTACCCCGGAAGCTGAAGAAGTTATCTTGGGAGAACATATTACTCCGGGTGAACAACTTACCTCAGATGAAAATGTTATCTCAGGAGAACACATTAACTCGGAGCTCTCTCTTGTTCTCGTTGCTGATCAAATTACCTCGGAGCAAACAGTTACTCTGGAGGATGAAACTAACTCTCTTATGCTCTTTGCAGCAAATACAGATCAGCCAATCAGGTTCGAGTTCACTCAGGCAAAAATATGGGAAGAAGCAGATACACTAGCTATGTTGTCTATAAGAAAGATATATCAAGGAATCAATTTCTCTTGGTTAACTTCTGCTCCCTTTCCCCCCTGTGGAACCTGAACCAATTCTTAAAATTGAAGGTCTTCAGTAGACTTTGGAGGTATTAGAGATGAAAGAGGGTATCTATTAGAGTTTGGACCCTACTATCCACCTACAAGGTACTACTCAAAAATTATTCTTGTAATCCCAACTACTCCTGTTAAAGATATTGTAAACAATATTTTGGCCAACTACTGGGCCAAATATAAACCAGGAGGAGGTGAGATAAAGATCAACCCACTGCTTAAAGATGTTAAAAGAGCTACCATCAGCAATCCAAATCTTGGGAAAGGTAAGAAGAAAATGATAGATGATGAAGCTCTGAGAAAAGATTAAAACCTGCATACAAGAATGTGGCTACTCCTGAAAATAGAGAAGACTGTTCAAGAAGAGTATTCATTCCTATTTTGACAAGCATGGTGAAGATCTTAATGGGAGAAGAGAATGTGACAAAGCACTGACCAGAGAATTCAATTCGAGAATGATGAGTCATATGGCTCAATTAAAAGAGTTTAGTGAATTGAAAAGAAGAAGCAGAGAATGTGTAAAAATTCCTGCAAAATTGTTTGCACCAAGAGAACACAAAGGCCATAGAACCTGTAAAGCTTCTGGATGGACAAGAAACCATCTTACCTGCTAGTGAAGTAAGTATGATAAATTATGTGCTTGCAGCTGACTTAATTAAAAGAATGGAACAGGAAAAACTGGACAAAGACTTGGTGATGTGAGAAGTATGGCTGGTGATGGCAAGAATACTAGGCAAAAGACTAAGTGCCCAAGAACAGTCCTTAATGATGAAAATAAGGATGCACTTTGATACAACAACAAGGGAAACCTCATCTGCTGAACTTATCAGAATTACTTTTCATGTCACTCATGTGGAATTGGATCTAGCTACTGATCGATACATAGTATACATAGCTGATGGATCATTCACATGACTCAGAGCGATAAATCCAGCTGAATGGAACTTCAATGATCAGAAAACAATACTGGATTGCATGCTCACAAACAGACTATTCAGATTTGATATGGGAAGAAATTTGTTTGGTTGAAGATGTCAGTTATTTGCTCAAGATATTTTGAAACCGTTTTGTTTTTCATTTAGTATGATATTCGAAAGATTTTGGAAGCATCATCTTAGGGGGAGATTGTAAGGAATCATTTCTCCTAAAGAAATGATGTTGATCGGCTAAAACATGTTATCTAGGAAGAATAGAAGGCCCGAGATAATTTACTTCGGAAGAACAGACTACCCGAGATAACTTCTAGTTACCTCGGAAGTTCATATTATCTCGGAAGGCTATGTTATCTCGAAAGCGCAGTTTTATCTCGGACAGTGGATACGCCCGAGATAACCTAAGTTACCTCGGTAAGGCGAGTTATCTCGGACGTCAACTTGACCAGCTCCACTTGTCTCTGACACATCTGATCCAGTTTCCCGCCCTTCTCCTGACATGAAGCTGACACTTTTATCTTCTAGACTAGTTTAATATTATTCTATTTCAAGTATTTTTACTCGACGGTCTAGATGATCGTTAGGGGAATCAAGGGCTCTCCTTGATTCCTTAAGACACTATATATAGACACTTGTAACCTGCTTTAAACAAACAAGTGTAAATCACTCTGATATGTACTTTGAATCATCAAGTTATAATACAATGTCCAGTATTATTCATATTATTTTTATACTTGTCTTGTATTCGATTTCATATTACTTTGCTTCAAATAGAGCATAAGAATTAACTTGTTTCCGCCTGGTTAATTCTAAGTAAAACCTTGTAATCGTTTAACTCTGTAACCAGATTTCGATCCCATGGTTTCCCTTTTATCATTACGGAACCACCATTACGATTAATTAATAAAACGGGTTTATTAATTTACAAGTCGTAACTCCGATAACCGATGAACTCAAATAATCTTTTATTTGATTCTTTAATTTGCCATAAACGTTATATAGTAACGTCGTGTTCCATATATTTATCGTAAAGATAAATGTGTAACTAATTGCATGTTTATATCGAGAATAAACAATGATTAACTACTAATTTCCATGATATACCGGTTAATTAGTTAAGTGGATTTTAAGCTCGCTTCCCTCAGTGTAACTCTTACGGGTCTCAACCGGGTTGGGTTCTTGATGTTGTCGGGTCCGGACATATAATATCCAACAAACTCTCACTTCGACAGATGTCAACAACATTTGAAGAAACATGAGAGGTGCTCTAGCTACACTTGATTGTCCCAACCAGTTACGACGCTTCAAGTCAGTCACCAAGGCATATCTATACGCTCGCTTTATAGTTTTAGACTTATGGTAATGCAAAGTCATAAGTTCCTTTCTGTATAAGACATCAATTGAACAAGAGACCTGGATTTAATTCATTCTCTTTAAGGTTTAACCATTATATTTCTCATTTTATCAATTCGAAGTGATCTAAGTAAACACACAGTAAGTTTGGGTAAGGCCTTACACTTAACACTTGAAACTTGCGAGAGGGCCCCTGACGTCTAACTGTTGCATGATTGGTGCAAGAGTGCAGAATCTCTTATTAACTACATACAACTCCCACTAAGCTTCGGAACCATTCCCAAAAATAGCCGTAATGACTGACAGTTATGCGACAGCGTTAAGCTATAATCAAATAATAGTCTTCGGCAAACGGGAGGTTGCATATGTATATCAGGGCGAAGGATACTATTGAGTATACCATTTAATCAAATGTGTCTTATGATTAAAATCCATGAAGAAAATTAGATGTGAGTTACGTCACAACGTCATTCCATAATGAGGTCTGTGAGTCAGGATAGTCAACCGTTTGAGTCCAGAGTCAAAATAGTCTTAGTTCAGAATTGTTCCCACAATTTAGATCGTCTACGGACAGTTTATAATATTTCAAAATATTCATGGATATTTAGAACATATAAAATTAGAACACGTTGTGTAGAATTCGGACTCTTTATCTAACCGTTTAGATCAAGTCGAATGATTTTGTGCAAACGTTAAAGTTCGACATCCCAACACTAAAATAGAACATTGTAGTAATTTAGAATTCAGCCACTATGAAGCAGTATTAATGATCTAACTTGATCAATATGACAGTGAATTCCATACTACATTCTTGACTTGTGTTTTGGTATTGCCTGGATAGAATGTTTCATTAGTTTCAGTGTTTATCATGAACAGTGGAATTGCTTAAGTGAATTTGAATGCGTGATAAAACTTGTGCCCTTGGAGTGCACATGTATTACTGTGTTATCACATGAGCACGTTAATGGATTGATTTAAGGAACCCATTTAACTTTCTTGAGTGTACCGTTACAATCATGTTTCAAATTATTCTTAAGGTGGATATATTGTTCAGTGAGTATGATGTCGTGCTTATTTCGAACAATTTTAAAATGTCATCATGATTAAGTCGTGATGATGTTGTTTCCAGCTTATGACCTCGGGTAACATTTTACAGTGACATTATTGCAATATCCATATATTGGATTCCTTTTGTTTTGGTATCTATTTTGATACGTCTCATTTCAAGAAATTGGTATAAATTTGTGGAAGCTCTTCCAAAGTTTATTTCAATTATGAGTTGTCTTGAAACTTTAATATATGTTGAGGTTTCATTTCGAGTTTAATCAAGTAAACTTATATGAATGTCGGATCAGCATATAATCGTTATCCATATAAAGATTAGTGCTGATGCTTCCACTTTGAAAAAACATATGAGGATCGATTCTATGGTAGATAATATCGAGACAGAAGTTTTGTCATATATTGTGTTGAATGATTACATAACCCGAAGGAGTATACAACGATTAAGGTCCGGGGGAGGTTGGACAGAACCTCCCCTCTCAACACTTGAACTGAATAGACTCTGGATAGAAACTTACAAAGAATTACAAAGACGAAACTATTTATACTCATGTAATTATGTCCGAACCTGGACACTCCGAACCCTGTCCGAACTCCCTCCAAACTTGGAGTTCGTCTAAGGTTCGGATGACTCCGAACCTTGAGTTCCGCTGGGGTTCGGACCCCAGTTCATGTCTCAGTCAACTCAGTCTGTTTGACAATTCGAACAGTAACGGCAACACAAGGTTCATGTATCAACAAATTCTCCCTTGGACGTGACTGTCAAATCTAGACTTTGATCTTCTAGCAATCTTCAGTCAGCTTGCTGCAGACGCCTCTATCTTTAGCATACTCCCCTTCACTGAATCATCAGGTATGCAGGAAACAACTTGCAATCTTATACAATCATAACAATCAATAAAATTCCCCCTTTATTCAAGCACTTCCATGACAAGAACATTCCAATCACATAGACGGATACTTCAAACCACTGGATATGACATCAAGATGCAGGAACGCTTCATTTAATCGTCATGAGCAAAAAAACAAAATCCACAAACATCACTACATTTGACAGAAATCTTCAATCTTCACCAAATTGGAATACATTCTGATATATATGAAAACAGACACGATCAACATATTCAATCATAGAAATTCCCCCTCAGCATCAAATCCATCCCAAAATATAACTCCGTTAAACGTATATCTCGTTGCAGACTGAAACCTGACCAAGTTTTCACAACTCAAGAAAGTATCAGGCATATGATAGAGATTTCTAAACCATAACCGAAAACTTTGACATATCAGTTCGCACGAACATCAGAATACACCACCTTTCCATGAAGATCAAAAATTACCATCATCCCTGAATTGATTGCTTTTGAATATTCACTTTTTCAATTATGAAACTTTGAAAGTTTTAGGGTACCCGTTTCCCCCTAAACAAGTGACATATTCAAATCTTCAATATTCTTCAGTTTGTGTAGACAAATAAACTCTGATAAACGCAATCACAAAGACGCAATTTCTCGGAATTCAAACAAGTAATCATATCAATGTCTCTGAATCTCTATCCATCATCAGGAACACACGTTCCTGAATCTCTATCCATCATCAAGAACAATGACTACCCACAAACTCATTTCTTGAAATTCGAACACTAACTCGTAACAAATACCGTGATATGGATTTACTTTAAACATAACACCCCACAGCTACCGAATCAAGGGTAAACCCGATAGCTGGTCCGCTTCTTTGAAATTTCCACCTAACAGGGGTTTGGGGGAAGCGAACCTGAGAAGCGGGGTCCAAGGGGCGACAGCCCCTGGCGAATGGCGATATCCAAGAGGCAGAGCCCCTGGCTGGGGTCGTGCTTAAGGTTCAGAGCGGTTATTTGGACGAACCTGAGGTTCGGACGACAGTTATTTAGCAGACTCTAGAACTCGACCGAAACGAAGTTTTTGGTCAAAAAACGCAACTTTGAGCAGTTATGAGTCACAAAAATGTTTTAGTAATGAATTGCACTCGAAATGTTCAAAGATTGACTCGTTTTTTAATGAAGAACACTCGGTTTTATCAAGAAAACGCACACGATCAAAGCAAGCGCAATAGAGCAACCTGGATTTGCTCTGATACCAATTGAAAAACCGTAAGACCGATCTTACTAGAGGTTTTCTTGATCATAGAGTGAGAACGAGATGTAAATAATAGTTTGTTATATTGAAATCAACAAAGACTCAATTACAAACTATCAATCAACTCAAACAGAGAAACACTCTCAACAACATATAGTTAAGATCTAGTCTCTCTTAGTATTCTCTCACCGTTACAACATTCAAAGCACAAGTTCCTATTTATACACGTCTGGGCCGAACCTCCGCCGAACTCCAAGTTCGCCTGGTCCGAACCTCAGGTTCGGACCTAGTTCGGAGAGCAACATGAACTTGTCTTTGATCATCACATCGTCTCGTTCAGATACTTCACATGACGCACAGATTAGGTATCAACACACTTGCTCTATGTAGACGAGGCATCCTCGTAATCACCTTTTCTTTCAAACTACATGAATATAAATTTGGTAAAGAAATCGTTCAGCAAATATAAATTTCATTTCCAAAAATGAGATCATTTAAATTGATCAACATACAAATTTCATGTTACGCCCATGAGATAGTAAGATGAAATAAAACTACTTGAGTTTGATGGTATTCCTTGATACGATCATCTTTAAGTTTGTAAGGGATTAAGTGTTTGACCCAATCGGTGATTACCATATCAGAATGTAAACTCTGATTTGTGACTAATAATACAATCGAATGACTATTTAATGATAGAGGATTTTAGTCAGGTAAAATTGTCATCAAAGTTTTGATGGGAGTCGTTAGTCATTTGGAATGCCAGCATGTTTTCATTATAGCAACAACCTTTTGTCGATGTAAAGATGTTCGTCCAACAAGTCTTGAATGTTATCAAGAATTTAACTTATGTTATCCAACAATTACTTATGAAAGACGAGTTTTATGAAAGATAATCCAGATGTCTATCGATCTAATGATGGATGTCCGTTTCTCAAGTCGGTCTACCGCAAGACTTCATCTTGGAACTGGGTTCGAGTAAGCAAGTGATTTGAGGAAAACGGTTTATGGGTATGAGGTGTGAGCGGTGATTGTTGGCATGTCATACAGTCTTGTGTATCATTGGTTTCCATTTTGAAACTTTATCCTTGAGTTATGAGCAACGGGTGCATGTAATGATTTATACACATATGAGTACAATTTTAATTGTAGTCAAAGACTTTCAAGGTGTTGTATGTATGTATGTATGTATGTATGTATATATATATGTATATATATATATTAGTGACCATTACAGTCACCCCGCGCAAGTCTTAGTGCGCTTATATCATGATCATGCAGGTGATCATTATAGTAGGTAATATGAACTTTCATAAACAAGCATTTAAACTTAGCAAAAGCCTAACGACGAAATCGAAAGGTGCGATTTCAAGAAAGGTTCAATTTGATTGATGAATTATTGAGCTAAGTGATTCTAAACCATAAGGTTTTATGAATCATAATAGGTAATTATTCTCGTTGAAGAAAAACTATAAGAATTAGGGATATCATGGCCTCAATGGGATTTGCGAGAATAAGTGTCCTCGTATTCCAATTAGGCTAATCTCGTGTTTATCAAATCAATCATATTAGGTATAAAGTCATGTTATTTATGTTTGAATCTAATTCTAACAAACAAGTGAAACCATTTTTAAACGTAGAAAATCCATGCATACCAAACAAGTTTAAAACGTAAACCACGTGCATGTCAGGATTCAAAGCAAAGCAAAATGTATCCATCCTGGACCCCGCCAGGAGAAAAACACATAAACAAGTTGTTTAAAAGATACCACCAAGAATGTTTAAAGTTTGACATGATATTTATTCATAGTTTGCAATCATGCAAAGGGGTCATGTCATCTTGGATCTTTGCTTACTTCGACTTCATGTTCCTACAAAATGTAGAGTATGCCAGGCATATATTTTGAAGGATCGAATGAAGTAGTTAATAACATGAGGTGATATATATATATATATATATATATATATATATATATATATATACCTCTAGAAGTGCCTACATCGACCTTCTTTCCCTTCACCTTGGCAAGATACTCCGGGCAGTTCGCCTCCAGTGCCCCATCTTGTTGCATTTGTAGCATTGGCGCTGGTCTGGTAGTGGTGCTTTCGATGCTTTAGACTTTCCCTTACCGATGCCACTAGAGCCCCTAGTGGCAACATTCTTGCCCTTCCTCTTACGCCCTGCTTTCTTCTTGTTAACCTCAGGTTTCTTGACACCAGCTGATCGGATTGCGAGTACATCGTTCTCCTTGGCCTTGTTGTTGTTGCCGTTATTAAGAACATTAACTTCGGTAGTTTTCAACATGTCGTGAAGCTCGGTCATTGTCTTAACCAGATTGTTCATATTGAAGTTAATCCTGAAAGGAGTAAATGCACTGGAAAGAGAGTGAAGGATGAAGTCCGTCACCATTTCTTATGGAATGACCTAACCGAGCTTCGCAAGGCGATCGATGAACCCTTTCAGTTTAAGGACATGAGCACTAACAAGAGTGCTTTCAAGCATGTGACAAGTTATCAATCTAACAACTATTTCATAACATTCATGTCGGGCCTGGGTTTCGAATATGCCCTTAAGTTCCCCGATCATCTGAAAAGTCGTCATCTCAACCATGCTCTTCTGAATTTCTGTAGCATGGTGGCCAACATGAGACACGTCACTAAATTGGCATATTTCTTCAGCGTCTCATGTGCAACTCGAGCAGCCATGGATGTATTCACAAGTGTTGCGGGCACTTCGCTTCCAACACATGTTGTTTGTTGGACATTTGCAGGACGATTTTCAGATTTCGATGCTTATCGAGAAAGTTGGTGTCATCAAGTTTCTCTTTCTCAAGGAGAGACTTGAGCTAGAAAACCTCGTTATTAGCAGAAGGGTTAGCCATCTGAAATAACAGGCAATTAGATTTAGTGTTTTGATGTAATATTCGTATTCAAAAATGGCAAGCAAATCTTGAATAGGAAAATGGGAACCCAATCAGTAGTCGACCAACAAAGGCAGTGTTAAGTGCAATCACCAGTCAATTAAGTAAATGGATGGACAACGATTATCTCTTATGAATACCAGTCACAACTGTTGATGCATAATTCTAGGTCGTCATGTGAAGTATCAAATACAAGACAAAGAGTTACAAACATGTGTTGATCCGAACTGAAGGCGAACTGCCAGTTCAGACTCACACGAACTTGTCCGAACTGGCAGTTTGGATGATCTTGGTTTTGCAACTATAAGTAGCATGTCTTGTATAGAGTTTAGAACTTCTTGGTCATATTCTACACCTTTTGTGTGTTTTTCTCTGTGGGTTTTCTCTCAAGCTTATCATTACAAATTTTCATTTGTATTTAAATTTTAATCTCGTTACATCTCATAATCACTAGATTAGCAATGATCCAATGCTCACGCAATTCAATTGGTATCAGAGCTTTCTGGTTCCATTGGCTAATCAAATTGTAGTGATTTTTGAGTTTTTCTAGAGAGAAAGTGGGTTTTTGTGAAATTTCATCAAGTTTTCTCAAATTTGAGAGTTTTTTGTGTTAAAATTGATTTCAGAACGTTCCTATTGTATTTTCGTTGTCTACTGCTGAAAATCTCATTCAAAAACACCCAAAATCGCAAATTTTAGACAAATTACGGTTTTGTTCGGCTGAGTTCGCATCATGAAATTCAGTTCGGCTGAAGAACATTCAGTTCGGTTAAATAACTGCTCCGAACTGCGAGTTCACAGTCAGTTCGGATAGTTATTCAAACAAAGTGTTGGTTCGGGTGTGTTCGGTGGTTAGTACCCGAAGTCACAGTTTGGATCCAGTTCGTTTCAGTTCGTGAAGATTCAGTTCGGACCAGTTCGGACAAATTTGGAATTTTTGGGTTGTTTCACTAAAACTGACGTAACTTGAGAACCGTTAAGAGTTACGGGAGCTAATACCAGCCAAAACGACCGTCTCGGAGAGATCTACACTTTTACTCGCCTAATGGATAGTACCCTCCATTTCGACCCCCAAAATCCACATATAAGACCTTCGTTTTTAGGTTTGAAGCTTTTGGAGTGTTAGTTTTCGGTTTTGGTAAAGAGTAATTCAAGCATATTGAGGTGATTTTTCATAAGTTGTTCGAAAATGAGTGCATCACAAGTTAGTCTTATGATACCTAAACTGATGAAATGGGAAGATTATCATGAATGGAAAGTTGATTTTGAGATTTACATCAACAAACATTTCAAAGATTTTTAAAAGATAATCGATAAGCAATTAAAATGGCCTACTGATGGAAGAGGAGATGTAAAAATACATCGACATCTTTCTCTAGAAGAGACGGCTTATACAGATAATGAAGACAAAGCCAGAGACATTATCAAAACAGTTCTTTCAAGAGAGTTATTTCTTGAGATCACAGTATATTAGACTCCGAAAGATAAATGGAATGCATTGAAAGAAAAAGGTGAGACATGTGCACACATTCAAACCATGAAGATTGGCTCAGAATCTACTGATTCAAAATCATATGATTCAACATCTAGTGGTTTAGAATTAGAAAGTAATAAGTTGTCAGACAAAAAGGATTGTGATACTGTTTTCAAGACTTGAACAAATTGATGGTTGTGTAACTGATTTTAATTCTGAAACAAGTTGTGTGATATATGATAAAGGGGATGATGGTGACATAGAAGAAGTTCGGAAGGAAGTTTTTTCAATATGTCCAAAGTGTGCTGAACTTGATAAGACCAATGATAATTTGTTGAAAGAAAGGAAAGTTTTGAGTAAAGAATGTGAAAAAGCTAAAGCTGAAGCTAAAGAAGTTGCTACAGATTTTGAAGCTTTATTCGAAAAGGCTTATCTTATTCAACGGAAATATGAAAAAGCTAATCAGATTGCTATTGAAACTGCTACAAAAGTAATTCGTCTTCAAGAAGAACTTTCAAAACTTCGAGATGAAAATGTTCTTTTCTGAGAAAATAATGAAATTTCAACGAAAGATGTTGATTATTTCAAGAAGAAATGGGAAAAGGTTAATGAACAAGTTTTGGAAGAGTGTGATTTAAGAAGAAGACATAAGTATGAATATAATGAGTTGTCAGAACAATTCATTGCTTTTGAGAAAGATCTGTTGGATGCTCAAGTGAAGATTTCAGAAATGAAAATTGAGATTCTTGATTTGCAAAGAGAACTAAAGAATTGCAATTTGTCACCGACATTTCTGAATTACATTTACAAACTGGAGAAGAATGAAGAAAGCGTTGAGGATGATTTACATAAAGTTCCGTCGCCGGTTGATGTATCAAGTATTCCATCTGCTTCATTTGATCCAAATGGCGAAATGCATGATTA
>JBCNJP010000024.1:24443706-24567546 GCA_039602395.1 Deinandra increscens subsp. villosa | reverse complement strand
ATCAATTTCTCTCTCCAATCTTCTATTTCCTAAAATCTTTCTCTCTCTCTCTCCTTTAATTTCAAATTTCAGACCAAATTTGTTTTATAAAAAACCAAATTTATAAAAGAAAAAAAAATCGTTGATCACCAGTTCACCACCAGATTAACGATTGTTACACAGTTGTAACAAATTTAGAAATAAAAAAACTGAATTTACGAAAGGAAAAAAATGTTGATCAGCAGGTTCGTTAATAAATCGTAATACCAACATGTTACAACAATGTAATTTTCTACACATCTTCAGTTTTTGTAATAACATTTTCTATACATATATTTGTTGGTCTGCTTTTTCAGATATGTAATACCAACATGTTACAACAATGTAATTTTCTACACATCTTCAGTTTTGTATACAGAACAATCTGTCAAAAACATTACAATACTGTAACGATTTTCTATACATATATTTGTTGGTCTGCTTTTTCAGATATGTAATACCAACATGTTACAATGATGTAATTTTCTACACATCTTCAGTTTTGTATACAGAACAATCTGTCAAAAACATTACAATACTGTAACGATTACCCTGTTGTAAACATACCAATATCTAAAATAAATTACAGTGTTGTAACATATGAAATTTACTCATAAACTATAGCCTGAGAAAAATACAGTATTACATCGGTGTAACAATGCAAATTACTCAGAAACTATAACCTGACAATGATACGGAATTACATCAGTGTAACATATTTTTATGGTTCCTTCATATAGCGCATATACTCAGATCCTAAAACCTGATAAAAGATACAATGTTACATCAGTGTAACGTATATCAAATTTATACTACACAACATAAAATCAGTTTAAAAATAACGAAAATTTATAATGTACAAGAACAATACGTGAAAGTTCAAACCGATATAAGATAGAGACGATTTGATATGGATCAAATCATGATTATCATAATTCGCATTCATATGGATCGGATCGGATCATGATTATCTTCATTCGCATTCATATGGATCGGATCATGATTATCTTCATTCGCATTCATATGGATCCGATCATGATTATCTTCATTCGCATTCATGGGACTGAAACATTCTATTCCATCAATTGTTTCGTGGATTAGAATCAGAGGAATTAGAGAAAAAAATGGGGAGGTCGTGGACGTGATTTAGAACGAAAATTAGGGTTAATGAAGAAGATGGTCAACATAAACAAAATCCCTGGAAATCATCACAATCAATATAATGAAATTTAAAAAATATATAGTTTACTAAAATAGAATAGTTGAAAATACCTTCTTACCCTTTACTTAAAATAAAACTAAAAAATAAAAGAAATATTGTGATTGGTTGAAATAGGTTTTCCAAGTTTTCCAAAAGTTAGATGGTTTTCAAATGATCCTTTTCCTATATATATATATATATATATATATATATATATATATATATATATATATATATCACAAAATAAACAATATTTACACATACGTAAATCCACACTAAATATTTAAATACATATACGTATTTGATCAAAACTTTATTTTTATCAAAATAACGAGAAAATCCAAATAGCAAAACTATAACATAATGTACGGGTTGTGAACACGCCAAAGAACACTTCCGGTACAAGTTTTTAGGTAGTGTAATGTTCAAAACAACTTTAAAAAATAATAAACGAAATTATTGAGGTCACCAGGTTCAAACCCGTAACCTCCATGTTCCAACTGTAGCGCCCTAGCCACTCGGACAACGGCTAGTTTGTGTTTGACTCCCGAACGGAAATCTTTTGTATACAACGCTGGCAGGAAATCCGGTTTGTTTTAAAAATTAGAGAAAAAGAATGGGAGGCCTGGGATTCGAACCAGTAACCTTCTGAATCTAAACCAAAGAGCAGACCATTGGGGCAGCCGAGCATTTGTTTACTAAAACCAAAGAGAAAAATATTTAACCAATGCCCAGCCCGAGACACCTTATTCCTTATAAGCTCCGGTGACCGGAGTTTTATTCCGGTCACCTGAAAAACGTGAAGCCTGAAAACGAGACCCTGAATACATGTGTCTAACATAAACGTGATGATACCTTGTGTCGGAGGTGAAAACCATTGTGATTACAACGCTGAAAGTGAACCTGGACACTTGATCTTGACTTCGGTTACGAACCAAGTTGCTCTCAGTTGTTCGACAGGGTTTCATGGTTGCAATATGGTGGTCGAACGGTGGTCAGCAGGTGGTGACAGAATGGTAGCACCTCGCCGGACTTCCTTCCGGTGGGTTTTTCTTCAATGATCTACGGTGATGGTGGTGGTGTGTCATTAGGGAGAAAACGAGAGGGAAAGAGATTGATGTGAATGATTAAATGAGGGTGGTGATGGTTTAATCCACTAAAGAGGCTGAAATGAATGAGAGATAAAAGTTCTGATCGGTTATCGAAGGTGAAGAGGCCGACGCCGGTTACACATTTGAAGGAAGTCTCAATATTGAGTTTCAGATTATGGCAAAATTGGTCCCTCCATATTTTACATAATAATAAAAGAGTTTTGGTAATTATAGTTATAGTCCCTCGATTTTAATTAAATAGAACAAGTTTTAGAAAATACATAATAGGTCCCTCAAAGTTTTAAAACAACCAAAATGCTAATGAACAACTGACGGAGTTAACGGAAAAATAACTTTAACGGTGAATACGCGAGTGTACATCGAAACATGCCTAACGTGTGACGTTTATAAAGATATAAACCTTATTTCATCACTTGAAATCGTGAGTATACATTCATAAATATATATTTGAGTTCACATAAAATGATGATCATGAAATCATAACAACACAAGTATAACTCACATAAAATCATTGAATATGAATATGTATATATCTATCTATCTATATATATAATAATATATATATATATATATATATCACATAAAATCATAAGTTCATTGTCACATGAAATGACAAAATGTTCACATAAAATCATAGAACACGATTTACATAAAATCATAGAATATAAAACGTCTAGACTCAAGTGTATGCTCGTATAGTGATGGTTACACAAAACCCGAGTTGGCTAAAGTTAATCCAGTCAATTCCATAAATGTTCACACCACTTAATAAAGTTCACGTTCAGTTAATGTCAGAAAAAAGACCTGAAAAGAGGGATTGTCACAGTGTTACCAGACCCACACACTCAAAATCAAAAGCCAAAACTCCACCACAAGATCTTGGTACTAATAAAGATGATGCTACCAAAATGGAGGGATATAGGGCCTACAAAGAAGAAGATTTTACTGAGTATGACTGGTACACAAGAGTACCCAAGGAAATTAGATTAAAGTTATTTCAATCTGTGGGAAGAGAGCCATTTACAATTAAAAAAGCATGGAAAAGGTCTCAATGAGTGACATCCTTGCTGTAACCCCACACAAAGATAACCCGAAGGAACTCTTTCTCTTCACTATGATAGTTGCAGGAGCTCTTCCTGTTTCTATCAGAGAAATTCAGCAGATCATAGAAAGAGATTTTATTACCCCTGAAATGAGGGCAATTGCTGAAGAAGAAGGTGTTGACCTTGATGCTGAGACAGAAGTGATGGATGAAGCTGATGATGATGACAATAATGATGATAATGGTGATGGAAAGAAAGATGATGAAGAATTTCAAAGTATTTCAAAAGAACACTGTTGATAAAGATCAAAATATCAAAGAAATCAATAAAAAATGTGTACAAAATTGATATGGATATTGCTGATGAATAGATAGAAGAAGTTCGGAAGGATTACAGAGATTTGATAGATCCCAAGGTAAATGATGAAGTTACCCCGGAAGCTGAAGAAGTTATCTTGGGAGAACATATTACTCCGGGTGAACAACTTACCTCAGATGAAAATGTTATCTCAGGAGAACACATTATCTCGGAGCTCTCTCTTGTTCCTGTTACTGATCAAATTACCTCGGAGCAAACAGTTACTCTGGAGGATGAAACTAACTCTCTTATGCTCTTTGCAGCAAATACAGATCAGCCAATCAGGTTCGAGTTCACTCAGGCAAAAATATGGGAAGAAGCAGATACACTAGCTATGTTGTCTATAAGAAAGATATATCAAGGAATCAATTTCTCTTGGTTAACTTCTGCTCCCTTTCCCCCTGTGGAACCTGAACCAATTCTTCAAATTGAAGGTCCTTCAGTAGACTTTGGAGGTATTAGAGATGAAAGAGGGTATCTATTAGAGTTTGGACCCTACTATCCACCTACAAGGTACTACTCAAAAATTATTCTTGTAATCCCAACTACTCCTGTTAAAGATATTGTAAACAATATTTTGGCCAACTACTGGGCCAAATATAAACCAGGAGGAGGTGAGATAAAGATCAACCCACTGCTTAAAGATGTTAAAAGAGCTACCATCAGCAACAAAGTCATAACCTACACTACTGGCAATCCAAATCTTGGGAAAGGTAAGAAGAAAATGATAGATGATGAAGCTCTGAGAAAAGATTAAAACCTGCATACAAGAATGTGGCTACTCCTGAAAACAGAGAAGACTGTTCAAGAAGAGTATTCATTCCTATTTTGACAAGCATGGTGAAGATCTTGATGGGAGAAGAGAATGTGACAAAGCACTGACCAGAGAATTCAATTCGAGAATGATGAGTCATATGGCTAAATTAAAAGAGTTCAGTGAATTGAAAAGAAGAAGCAGAGAATGTGTAAAAATTCCTGCAAAATTGTTTGCACCAAGAGAAACAAAGGCCATAGAACCTGTAAAGCTTCTGGATGGACAAGAAACCATCTTACCTGCTAGTGAAGTAAGTATGATAAATTATGTGCTTGCAGCTGACTTAATTAAAAGAATGGAACAGGAAAAACTGGACAAAGACTTGGTGATGTGAGAAGTATGGCTGGTGATGGCAAAATACTAGGCAAAATACTAGGCAAAAGACTAAGTGCCCAAGAACAGTCCTTAATGATGAAAATAAGGATTCACTTTGATACAACAACAAGGGAAACCTCATCTGCTGAACTTATCAGAATTACTTTTCATGTCACTCATGTGGAATTGGATCTAGCTACTGATCGATACAAAGTATACATAGCTGATGGATCATTCACATGACTCAGAGCGATAAATCCAGCTGAATGGAACTTCAATGATCAGAAAACAATACTGGATTGCATGCTCACAAACAGACTATTCAGATTTGATATGGGAAGAAATTTGTTTGGTTGAAGATGTCAGTTATTTGCTCAAGATATTTTGAAACCGTTTTGTTTTTCATTTAGTATGATATTCGAAAGATTTTGGAAGCATCATCTTAGGGGGAGATTGTAAGGAATCATTTCTCCTAAAGAAATGATGTTGATCGGCTAAAACATGTTATCTAGGAAGAATAGAAGGCCCGAGATAATTTACTTCGGAAGAACAGACTACCCGAGATAACTTCTAGTTACCTCGGAAGTTCATATTATCTCGGAAGGCTATGTTATCTCGAAAGCGCAGTTTTATCTCGGACAGTGGATACGCCCGAGATAACCTAAGTTACCTCGGTAAGGCGAGTTATCTCGGACGTCAACTTGACCAGCTCCACTTGTCTCTGACACATCTAATCCAGTTTCCCGCCCTTCTCCTGACATGAAGCTGACACTTTTATCTTCTAGACTAGTTTAATATTATTCTATTTCAAGTATTTTTACTCGACGGTCTAGATGATCGTTAGGGGAATCAAGGGCTCTCCTTGATTCCTTAAGACACTATATATAGACACTTGTAACCTGCTTTAAACAAACAAGTGTAAATCACTCTGATATGTACTTTGAATCATCAAGTTATAATACAATGTCCAGTATTATTCATATTATTTTTATACTTGTCTTGTATTCGATTTCATATTACTTTGCTTCAAATAGAGCATAAGAATTAACTTGTTTCCGCCTGGTTAATTCTAAGTAAAACCTTGTAATCGTTTAACTCTGTAACCAGATTTCAATCCCATGGTTTCCCTTTTATCATTACGGAACCACCATTACGATTAATTAATAAAACGGGTTTATTAATTTACAAGTCGTAACTCCGATAACCGATGAACTCAAATAATCTTTTATTTGATTCTTTAATTTGCCATAAACGTTATATAGTAACGTCGTGTTCCATATATTTATCGTAAAGATAAATGTGTAACTAATTGCATGTTTATATCGAGAATAAACAATGATTAACTACTAATTTCCATGATATACCGGTTAATTAGTTAAGTGGATTTTAAGCTCGCTTCCCTCAGTGTAACTCTTACGGGTCTCAACCGGGTTGGGTTCTTGATGTTGTCGGGTCTGAACATATAATATCCAACAAACTCTCACTTCGACAGATGTCAACAACATTTGAAGAAACATGAGAGGTGCTCTAGCTACACTTGATTGTCCCAACCAGTTACGACGCTTCAAGTCAGTCACCAAGGCATATCTATACGTTCGCTTTATAGTTTTAGACTTATGGTAATGCAAAGTCATAAGTTCCTTTCTGTATAAGACATCAATTGAACAAGAGACCTGGATTTAATTCATTCTCTTTAAGGTTTAACCATTATATTTCTCGTTTTATCAATTCGAAGTGATCTAAGTAAACACACAGTAAGTTTGGGTAAGGCCTTACACTTAACACTTGAAACTTGCGAGAGGGCCCATGACGTCAAACTGTTGCATGATTGGTGCAAGAGTACAGAATCTCTTATTAACTACATACAGCTCCCACTAAGCTTCGGAACCATTCCCAAAAATAGCCGTAATGACTGACAGTTACGCGACAGCGTTAAGCTTTAATCAAATAATAGTCTTCGGCAAACGGGAGGTTGCATATGTATATCAGGGCGAAGGATACTATTGAGTATACCATTTAATCAAATGTGTCTTATGATTAAAATCCATGAAGAAAATTAGATGTGAGTTACGTCACAACGTCATTCCGTAATGAGGTCTGTGAGTCAGGATAGTCAACCGTTTGAGTCCAGAGTCAAAATAGTCTTAGTTTAGAATTGTTCCCACAATTTAGATCGTCTACGGACAGTTTATAATATTTCAAAATATTCATGGATATTTAGAACGTATAAAATTAGAACACGTTGTGTAGAATTCGGACTCTTTATCTAACCGTTTAGATCAGGTCGAATGATTTTGTGCAAACGTTGAAGTTCGACATCCCAACACTAAAATAGAACATTGTAGTAATTTAGAATTCAGCCACTATGAAGCAGTATTAATGATCTAACTTGATCAATATGACAGTGAATTCCATACTACATTCTTGACTTGTGTTTTGGTATTGCCTGGATAGAATGTTTCATTAGTTTCAGTGTTTATCATGAACAGTGGAATTGCTTAAGTGAATTTGAATGCGTGATAAAACTTGTGCCCTTGGAGTGCATATGTATTACTGTGTTATCACATGAGCACGTTAATGGATTGATTTAAGGAACCCATTTAACTTTCTTGAGTGTACCGTTACAATCATGTTTCAAATTATTCTTAAGGTGGATATATTGTTCAGTGAGTATGATGTCGTGCTTATTTCGAACAATTTTAAAATGTCATCAAGATTAAGTCGTGATGATGTTGTTTCCAGCTTATGACCTCGGGTAACATTTTACAGTGACATTATTGCAATATCCATATATTGGATTCCTTTTGTTTTGGTATCTATTTTGATACGTCTCATTTCAAGAAATTGGTATAAATTTGTGGAAGCTCTTCCAAAGTTTATTTCAATTATGAGTTGTCTTGAAACTTTAATATATGTTGAGGTTTCATTTCGAGTTTAATCAAGTAAACTTATATGAATTTCGGATCAGCATATAATCGTTATCCATATAAAGATTAGTGCTGATGCTTCCACTTTGAAAAAACATATGAGGATCGATTCTATGGTAGATAATATCGAGACAGAAGTTTTGTCATATATTGTGTTGAATGATTACATAACCCGAAGGAGTATACAACGATTAAGGTCCGGGGGAGGTTGGACAGAACCTCCCCTCTCAACACTTGAACTGAACAGACTCTGGATAGAAACTTACAAAGAATTACAAAGACGAAACTATTTATACTCATGTAATTATGTCCGAACCTGGACACTCCGAACCCTGTCCGAACTCCCTCCAAACTTGGAGTTCGTCTAAGGTTCGGATGACTCCGAACCTTGAGTTCCGCTGGGGTTCGGACCCCAGTTCATGTCTCAGTCAACTCAGTCTGTTTGACAATTCGAACAGTAACGGCAACACAAGGTTCATGTATCAACAAATTCTCCCTTGGACGTGACTGTCGAATCTAGACTTTGATCTTCTAGCAATCTTCAGTCAGCTTGCTGCAGACGCCTCTATCTTTAGCATACTCCCCTTCACCGAATCATCAGGTATGCAGGAAACAACTTGCAATCTTATACAATCATGACAATCAATAAAATTCCCCCTTTATTCAAGCACTTCCATGACAAGAACATTCCAATCACATAGACGGATACTTCAAACCACTGGATATGACATCAAGATGCAGGAACGCTTCATTTAATCGTCATGAGCAAAAAAACAAAATCCACAAACATCACTACATTTGACAGAAATCTTCAATCTTCACCAAATTGTAATACATTCTGATATATATGAAAACAGACACGATCAACATAATTCAATCATAGAAATTCCCCCTCAGCATCAAATCCATCCCAATATAGAACTCCGTTAAACGTATATCTCGTTGCAGACTGAAACCTGACCAAGTTTTCACAACTCAAGAAAGTATCAGGCATATGATAGAGATTTCTAAACCATAACCAAAAACTTTGACATATCAGTTCGCACGAACATCAGAATACACCACCTTTCCATGAAGATCAAAAATTACTATCATCCCTGAATTGATTGCTTTTGAATATTCACTTTTTCAATTATGAAACTTTGAAAGTTTTAGGGTACCCGTTTCCCCCTAAACAAGTGACATATTCAAATCTTCAATATTCTTCAGTTTGTGTAGACAAATAAACTCTGATAAACGCAATCACAAAGACGCAATTTCTCGGAATTCAAACAAGTAATCATATCAATGTCTCTGAATCTCTATCCATCATCAGGAACACACGTTCCTGAATCTCTATCCATCATCAAAAACAATGACTACCCACAAACTCATTTCTTGAAATTCGAACACTAACTCGTAACAAATACCGTGATATGGATTTTCTTTAAACATAACACCCCACAGCTACCGAATCAAGGGTAAACCCGATAGCTGATCCGCTTCTTTGAAATTTCCACCTAACAGGGGTTTGGGGGAAGCGAACCTGAGAAGCGGGGTCCAAGGGGCGACAACCCCTGGCGAATGGCGATGTCCAAGAGGCAGAGCCCCTGGCTGGGGTCGTGCTTAAGGTTCAGAGCGGTTATTTGGACAAACCTGAGGTTCGGACGACAGTTATTTAGCCGACTCTAGAACTCGACCGAAACGAAGTTTTTGGTCAAAAAACGCAACTTTGAGCAGTTATGAGTCACAAAAATGTTTTAGTAATGAATTGCACTCGAAATGTTCAAAGATTGACTCGTTTTTTAATGAAGAACACTCGGTTTTATCAAGAAAACGCACACAATCAAAGCAAGCGCAATAGAGCAACCTGGATTTGCTCTGATACCAATTGAAAAACCGTAAGACCGATCTTACTAGAGGTTTTCTTGATCATAGAGTGAGAACGAGATGTAAATAATAGTTTGTTATATTGAAATCAACAAAGATTCAATTACAAACTATCAATCAACTCAAACAGAGAAACACTCTCAACAACATATAGTTAAGATCTAGTCTCTCTTAGTATTCTCTCACCGTTACAACATTCAAAGCACAAGTTCCTATTTATACACGTCTGGGCCGAACCTCCGCCGAACTCCAAGTTCGCCTGGTCCGAACCTCAGGTTCGGACCTAGTTCGGAGAGCAACATGAACTTGTCTTTGATCATCACTTCGTCTCGTTCAGATACTTCACATGACGCACAGATTAGGTATCAACACACTTGCTCTATGTAGACGAGGCATCCTCGTAATCACCTTTTCTTTCAAACTACATGAATATAAATTTGCTAAAGAAATCGTTCAGCAAATATAAATTTCATTTCCAAAAATGAGATCATTTAAATTGATCAACATACAAATTTCATGTTACGCCCATGAGATAGTAAGATGAAATAAAACTACTTGAGTTTGATGGTATTCCTTGATACGATCATCTTTAAGTTTGTAAGGGATTAAGTGTTTGACCCAATCGGTGATTACCATATCAGAATGTAAACTCTGATTTGTGACTAATAATACAATCGAATGACTATTTAATGATAGAGGATTTTAGTCAGGTAAAATTGTCATCAAAGTTTTGATGGGAGTCGTTAGTCATTTGGAATGCCAGCATGTTTTCATTATAGCAACAACCTTTTGTCGATGTAAAGATGTTCGTCCAACAAGTCTTGAATGTTATCAAGAATTTAACTTATGTTATCCAACAATTACTTATGAAAGACGAGTTTTATGAAAGATAATCCAGATGTCTGTCGATCTAATGATGGATGTCCGTTTCTCAAGTCAGTCTACCGCAAGACTTCATCTTGGAACTGGGTTCGAGTAAGCAAGTGATTTGAGGAAAATGGTTTATGGGTATGAGGTGTGAGTGGTGATTGTTGGCATGTCATAAGTCTTGTGTATCATTGGTTTCCATTTTGAAACTTTATCCTTGAGTTATGAGCAACGGGTGCATGTAATGATTTATACACATATGAGTACAATTTTAATTGTAGTCAAAGACTTTCAAGGTGTTGTATGTATGTATGTATGTATATATATATATATGTATATATATATATTAGTGACCATTACAATCACCCCGCGCAAGTCTTAGTGCGCTTATATCATGATCATGCAGGTGATCATTATAGTAGGTAATATGAACTTTCATAAATAAGCATTTAAACTTAGCAAAAGCCTAACGACGAAATCGAAAGGTGCGATTTCAAGAAAGGTTCAATTTGATTGATGAATTATTGAGCTAAGTGATTCTAAACCATAAGGTTTTATGAATCATAATAGGTAATTATTCTCGTTGAAGAAAAACTATAAGAATTAGGGATATCATGGCCTCAATGGGATTTGCGAGAATAAGTGTCCTCGTATTCCAATTAGGCTAATCTCGTGTTTATCAAATCAATCATATTAGGTATAAAGTCATGTTATTTATGTTTGAATCTAATTCTAACAAACAAGTGAAACCATTTTTAAACGTAGAAAATCCATGCATACCAAACAAGTTTAAAACGTAAACCACGTGCATGTCAGGATTCAAAGCAAAGCAAAATGTATCCATCCTGGACTCCGCCAGGAGAAAAACACATAAACAAGCTGTTTAAAAGATACCACCAAGAATGTTTAAAGTTTGACATGATATTTATTCATAGTTTTCAATCATGCAAAGGGGTCATGTCATCTTGGATCTTTGCTTACTTCGACTTCATGTTCCTACAAAATGTAGAGTATGCCAGGCATATATTTTGAAGGATCGAATGAAGTAGTTAATAACATGAGGTGATATATATATATATATATATATATATATATATATATATATATACCTCTAGAAGTGCCTACATCGACCTTCTTTCCCTTCACCTTGGCAAGATACTCCGGGCAGTTCGCCTCCAGTGCCCCATCTTGTTGCATTTGTAGCATTGGCGCTGGTCTGGTAGTGGTGCTTTCGATGCTTTAGACTTTCCCTTACCGATGCCACTAGAGCCCCTAGTGGCAACATTCTTGCCCTTCCTCTTACGCCCTGCTTTCTTCTTGTTAACCTCAGGTTTCTTGACACCAGCTGATCGGATTGCGAGTACATCGTTCTCCTTGGCCTTGTTGTTGTTGCCGTTATTAAGAACATTAACTTCGGTAGTTTTCAACATGTTGTGAAGCTCGGTCATTGTCTTAACCAGATTGTTCATATTGAAGTTAATCCTGAAAGGAGTAAATGCACTGGAAAGAGAGTGAAGGATGAAGTCCGTCACCATTTCTTATAGAATGACCTAACCGAGCTTCGCAAGGCGATCGATGAACCCTTTCAGTTAAGGACATGAGCACTAACAAGAGTGCTTTCAAGCATGTGACAAGTTATCAATCTAAAAACTATTTCATAACATTCATGTCGGGCCTGGGTTTCGAATATGCCCTTAAGTTCCCCGATCATCTGAAAAGTCGTCATCTCAACCATGCTCTTCTGAATTTCTGTAGCATGGTGGCCAACATGAGACACGTCACTAAATTGGCATATTTCTTCAGCGTCTCATGTGCAACTCGAGCAGCCATGGATGTATTCACAAGTGTTGTGGGCACTTCGCTTCTAACACATGTTGTTTGTTGGACATTTGCAGGACGATTTTCAGATTTCAATGCTTATCGAGAAAGTTGGTGTCATCAAGTTTCTCTTTCTCAAGGAGAGACTTGAGCTAGAAAACCTCGTTATTAGCAGAAGGGTTAGCCATCTGAAATAACAGGCAATTAGATTTAGTGTTTTGATGTAATATTCGTATTCAAAAATGGCAAGCAAATCTTGAATAGGAAAATGGGAACCCAATCAGTAGTCGACCAACAAAGGCAGTGTTAAGTGCAATCACCAGTCAATTAAGTAAATGGATGGACAACGATTATCTCTTATGAATACCAGTCACAACTGTTGATGCATAATTCTAGGTCGTCATGTGAAGTATCAAATACAAGACAAAGAGTTACAAACATGTGTTGATCCGAACTGAAGGCGAACTGCCAGTTCAGACTCACACGAACTTGTCCGAACTGGCAGTTTGGATGATCTTGGTTTTGCAACTATAAGTAGCATGTCTTGTATAGAGTTTAGAACTTCTTGGTCATATTCTACACCTTTTGTGTGTTTTTCTCTGTGGGTTTTCTCTCAAGCTTATCATTACAAATTTTCATTTGTATTTAAATTTTAATCTCGTTACATCTCATAATCACTAGATTAGCAATGATCCAATGCTCACGCAATTCAATTGGTATCAGAGCTTTCTGGTTCCATTGGCTAATCAAATTGTAGTGATTTTTGAGTTTTTCTAGAGAGAGAAAGTGGGTTTTTGTGAAATTTCATCAAGTTTTCTCAAATTTGAGAGTTTTTTGTGTTAAAATTGATTTCAGAACGTTCCTATTGTATTTTCGTTGTCTACTGCTGAAAATCTCATTCAAAAACACCCAAAATCGCAAATTTTAGACAAATTACGGTTTTGTTCGGCTGAGTTCGCATCATGAAATTCAGTTCGGCTGAAGAACATTCAGTTCGGTTAAATAACTGCTCCGAACTGCGAGTTCACAGTCAGTTCGGATAGTTATTCAAACAAAGTGTTGGTTCGGGTGTGTTCGGTGGTTAGTACCCGAAGTCACAGTTTGGATCCAGTTCGTTTCAGTTCGTGAAGATTCAGTTCGGACCAGTTCGGACAAATTTGGAATTTTTGGGTTGTTTCACTAAAACTGACGTAACTTGAGAACCGTTAAGAGTTACGGGAGCTAATACCAGCCAAAACGACCGTCTCGGAGAGATCTACACTTTTACTCGCCTAATGGATAGTACCCTCCATTTCGACCCCCAAAATCCACATATAAGACCTTCGTTTTTAGGTTTGAAGCTTTTGGAGTGTTAGTTTTCGGTTTTGGTAAAGAGTAATTCAAGCATATTGAGGTGATTTTTCATTAGTTGTTCGAAAATGAGTGCATCACAAGTTAGTCTTATGATACCTAAACTGATGAAATAGGAAGATTATCATGAATGGAAAGTTGATTTTGAGATTTACATCAACAAACATTTCAAAGATTTTTAAAAGATAATCGATAAGCAATTAAAATGGCCTACTGATGAAAGAGGAGATGTAAAAATACATCGACATCTTTCTCTAGAAGAGACGGCTTATACAGATAATGAAGACAAAGCCAGAGACATTATCAAAACAGTTCTTTCAAGAGAGTTATTTCTTGAGATCACAGTATATTAGACTCCGAAAGATAAATGGAATGCATTGAAAGAAAAAGGTGAGACATGTGCACACATTCAAACCATGAAGATTGGCTCAGAATCTACTGATTCAAAATCATATGATTCAACATCTAGTGGTTTAGAATTAGAAAGTAATAAGTTGTCAGACAAAAAGGATTGTGATACTGTTTTCAAGACTTGAAAAATTGATGGTTGTGTAACTGATTTTAATTCTGAAACAAGTTGTGTGATATATGATAAAGGGGATGATGGTGACATAGAAGAAGTTCATAAGGAAGTTTTTTCAATATGTCCAAAGTGTGCTGAACTTGATAAGACCAATGATAATTTTTTGAAAGAAAAGAAAGTTTTGAGTAAAGAATGTGAAAAAGCTAAAGCTGAAGCTAAAGAAGTTGCTACAGATTTTGAAGCTTTATTCGAAAAGGCTTATCTTATTCAACGGAAATATGAAAAAGCTAATCAGATTGCTATTGAAACTGCTACAAAAGTAATTCGTCTTCAAGAAGAACTTTCAAAACTTCGAGATGAAAATGTTCTTTTCTGAGAAAATAATGAAATTTCAACGAAAGATGTTGATTATTTCAAGAATAAATGGGAAAAGGTTAATGAACAAGTTTTGGAAGAGTGTGATTTAAGAAGAAGACATAAGTATGAATATAATGAGTTGTCAGAACAATTCATTGCTTTTGAGAGAGATCTGTTGGATGCTCAAGTGAAGATTTCAGAAATGAAAATTGAGATTCTTGATTTGCAAAGAGAACTAAAGAATTGCAATTTGTCACCGACATTTCCGAATTACATTTACAAACTGGAGAAGAATGAAGAAAGCGTTGAGGATGATTTACATAAAGTTCCGTCGCCGGTTGATGTATCAAGTATTCCATCTGCTTCATTTGATCCAAATGGCGAAATGCATGATTATTCACTAGTAGAAAAAGCCCCTTCCTTGATGCGCAAACAATGACACTCAATAATTTATGACGCGCAAAAACAAGCGTCATAAAAAACTGTCGTATTTTACAAAATTCTATGGGTAGATGACGCGCATTTTTGCGCGTCATAAAAATTGTGTCATTTGAAAAAAAAAACGCGGAGGACATAATTTTCGTGCGCGTCAATTGTAAAAAAAATAATGTCGCCTTTTAATTTTTTCCCGCCCAAAATAAAATATCTTGGTCCCGCTATCTACACTTAGGGTTTTTTCTAAGTTTTTCCCCAAAAATCCCAAAACTCGTCCCGCTCACATGAGAAGACGGCGACCTCGCTGATGCCCTAAACTCGTCCCTCCGACCGTCGACCGCCGACCACCGACATCCGTGCTCGATTTCACTCGTTCTGTGCTCGATTATTAGGGCTCGATTTCACTCGTTCACTCGATTATTAGTGCGACCGTGCTCAGTTGACTCGTTCACTCGCAATTAGGGCTCGGTTTCAGGTATGAGTTCGTTCACTCAATTATTCTATTCTTGGTTTGTTCTTGATTCTTCTATCCATAGATTGAGGTTGTTATTCCTGTTTTTGTTTTAGGGAGTTTCTTAAGTGATGGTCATGGGATTGATGTTGTATGTTGCTGTTTTTGTGTGGTTTTGAAGTTGGTGTTAAGATGTGTATGAAACAAATGAGATGGATGACAATAAAATTCACACATTCCATTGCAAAATTCGAAACAACATATATTTCTTCTGAGTTGTAAACTAACCTTAGGAAATATATTTCAGTATGTTTATAATTTAAGGGTTGTTGGTGAATAGTTTTGAAGTTGGTGTTAAGATGTGTCTTTTACGTGTCCTTTGTTTAGTCATTTTTATAGGTTAACTGTTTTTTGTTTTTTTCTTCTCTAGATATGTGGATCATCAAGTGTGTTTGTTCATGGTTGTTGCTGTTTTTACTAGAGCTTACAAACAACTATCTTCATCACTGTTATAAAGAGAATATCAAAGTTTTAGAGTGTAATACAGTGAGACTTGATGTATTTTTTTAGTTCTAAGTCTCTAAGGCTTCCTTTTGTTGTTTTTGATGTGTTTAAAGTTGGTATTAAAATGTTTGATTTTCCTCTTTCTGTTTGTGTTTATGGCTTTCTCTTTCATTTTAAAGAAAAAATGTGCTTATTTAAAAATGTGGTTTTTTACATGTGTATAAGAAATTAAGAATTTTTTTAAAAGTGATGTTTTTAATGTGTTGCATCAACAACTCTTATCTTAAGGGATGGTCATTTTATTTCTTCCAACATGGACTGAAATTTCGTGAAATAAAGAAAAACCATATATCCTGCAAACAAAAAAAAAAAAACATATGATTTTTTGGCATCTTCAAATCTGATTTTTTGGCATTTTTTAGTCCTTTCATGTTGCCAAATTAACTGAGTATAGGAGCGGTATGACTTGCTAAATTTTCTATATACATTTTAGTTTTAATATACATGTAAGGGTTGTCATTTGGCTGTTTTTCCATGCTCATTTCCTAACCTAATTATGCATTCTATGTGCATCAGGAATACAGGCTACAAGTGTTTGACATTCCATTTGGGTGCATTGCCTGGTAAGTTTACTTCTGTTTAGATGTTTATTGCAAAGATAAAGAAGTATGGTTTTAGATGTCAAAGTCTTAAGTTTCAAAAGGTCAAACTCTCTTGCCACTTTCAAACTCCTGGATTTGCAATGAATTGTTAAGGCATGCTGAAGAAAAGCCAAACTGTTTTACTTTTCTAGGACAAAGAATTTGGTTTTTAAAGGTCAACGTTTTGAGTTCCAAAAAAGTCAAGCTACCAAAAAAGTCAAACTGTTTTACTTTTCTAGGACAAAGAATTTGCTTTTATGTATTTATGTATTAATAGATTGCTTTAGTTAAACTAATCTATTGAAGAACCTAAGTTGATGATGTCCTGTTTTAGAAAATCACCTTGATTTATGGGTTTAAAGAAGGTGGGTGGGTCACCTCTGTGGTTTGATGGTTTGGTGTTTGGTTGATTAATGATTTGGCTTTACAAATGTGAGTCTTTTGTGATATGTTTCAGTTATTTGTATGAGTGGTGATGAGGGATTGTCGTTTTTAACGTATGGTCTAAAAACTTCAAAATTTTACATCTCACTTGCTAAATGATTTTGCTGTGGTTATAGGCTGTGGTTATAGGCGGTTGTTTTTAGTTCTTCATAGACCAATGATTAGATTTTTTTTTTAATTTTTTTTTGATGTGGTTATAGGCTGGTTATAAGAATTATAGGTTGGTATTCATAATTATAGATCAAAACCTACAAATTTTGTGCCACATTGTTTACATTGTATTGTTAGGATGGATATCTTTACATGAAAGTGGGTTGTTCCTAGGAGTACATATGCCCAATGCTATTAAAAAAAAACTTGCAATCATTTGTATACTTAAGATTTTAAATCTTTAATTTGCTGCTGTTCATATAGTGAGTTAGCGACATTGTATTAAGATTTTAAATCTTTAATTTGCTGCTGGCCTACTGCTGTTCTTAATATGAATCTGCTGCTGCTGTTCTTAATATGTATTTCTTGCTGCTGTTCTTTATAGTATAAGTGTATAACCTGCTGTTATAAATTTATAATCTGCTACTGTTCATATAGTGATTAGGTTGCTGTTAATTGTTAGTATTTTATACTTGCTGTTGTAGTTTTTAATATGATTTGTCAGTGTTCTAAATCTTAATATGATATTTACTTGTTCACCACCACAGTTGATGTTTACAGAAACATACTATGAGGTTAATGTGATGTAAAGCTTATGTTATCTTATGTTTGCAGATTGTTGGACACTTTATTGGGAATATTGATTGCGGTACTCTCTTTAGAAGGTTAGTTCACTGTTTCTGTTTGTTTTTCTTATTTATATTGTCTTTTTTAAAGTGATTAACCTAGTTTACCTACTGTTGTAACATGCTGCTATTAACCGTTATTAACTTGATGATGGTTCTAGTTACTTATGATATATGAATTTGATAGCCTTTTGTTTGAACCTGTTTTGGGACTTTTTTAGCAAGGTTTGGGGCTGTTTTCAACTGTTTTTGGGTTGTTTTGCGACTGTTTTTAGTTGACACATATATGTTTAAGCTTTAACCTATAAATATGTTTTAGTATATGATTTTCTAAAGTAAATTATTTGTTTTGGGGTTGTTTTCAGCAAGGTTTTCGATAGTTGATACATATATATATATGTTTAGGCTTTAACTTATAAATATGTTTTAGCATATGATTTGCTAAAGTATATGATTTGTATTGGGGCTGTCTTGTAGCCTTAGCTATAGTTGATACATATTTGTTTATTGTCATTGTGTAGTTATTGATTTGCTGAGGTCATGGATAAATCATGGATGTCATCAGATAGGTTATCAAAAGCATATAATGAGGGTGTTAATGCCTTTTTAGAGTTTGCACAAAGTAATAATCCAGAATCAAATTTAATACGTTGTCCTTGTGTAAATTGTAACAATCTGTGGCACCACTCAATTGATAGTGTGAGCTATCATTTGTTTGCTCATGGTTTCGATGAAAAATACACGGTTTGGTCTTTCCATGGAGAAGATCCTCCTACGTTTGAAGTTAGATGCCCTGATGAATCTAGTCGTCCCGTGTTTGATTATACAAAGGAAATGTTACATGATGCCTTTGCTTATGAGGAGAAAGAACCTGATGCATTAAAATTGTAAAACCATATACGGATCGTTTCCAGATCATAGAATGATAGAGACGAAGTTTGTCATTCAATTATAGTCAAATGATTACAATACCGAGAGAGTATACATCAATTAAGCTCTGGAGGAGGTTTGGACAGAACCTCCTCTCTCTCTCACACTCACAAAGAGTAATGACCAAACTTGGAGATGATCAACATACTAACACCTATTTATAGGTTGGATGGTCAGCGTACCACATAGGCTCCGTATCAACTGATACGGCGGACCACCCAGCGTATCATCTGATACGCTGGTTAGTATGTTGATCCTCTCACATACAATAAACCCTATACATTCAATCTATTCTATTCGTACAGTAACGGCCACACACAGAAACTTGTCCTAACAGATTCCCCCTTGGACGTTACTGTCGAATGTAAATCTTTAACTTCAAGCAATCTTCAGTCAGTCTGCTGCAGACGCCTCTATCTTCAGCAAACTCCCCTTGACCGAAACTTCAGGTATGCAGGAAACATGTGACAACCCTAAAATTTTTGCTTTCTTTCCCCAGCGACGATAGCAACGACGACAGCTGATGCTGCGAACGCTACGACACAAGAATAATTTTCGGGACGAAAATTCCAATTTCAGGGGAATGATGTGACACCCGAGAATTTCAAGGTTAACTTCCGTTAGACAAACCCGTTAGTTACGTTATAAGTGTTAACTTAGTAGCTAATGCAGAACTAGGCCGAATACGTCCACGACCTTTGGTTGATCACCGAACCCGTCCATATGTGTTATGTACTCATCATTGATTGTCTTTATGTGCAATGTGATTTAAATACATGACTTATTATTGTGAATAGCATGATTAATTGCAAATACTTGATTATGTGGAAATTGCCTAAATTTGGTAGTCAGCGAAACTACCGAGCGAAACTACAGATTCGCCCGGTAGCAGGTTAGACTGATCAAAGTACTCGAGACCAGAGCTAGTTTCGCCTGGCCAGCGAAACTGCCAGCGAAACTAGCCTCTGATATAAATAAACTTAATGAACCCTAGTAGCCTCATTTGCCTCATTTCACAATCAACACACACATACACTTCTCTGGAACCTGGTCAGCCGAGAATACCATCAAGAGACCAAGATCTTAGCCTCTAGACCACCATCTCATCTCGTCTATCGATTCTTGAACCAAACGTGAGTCCCAAAAACCTTTACTTATGTGTTTTCTATGTGTTTCTTTATAAAGTATGCTCAAACCTTCATGAAAACTTGTATGCTTCTGAGATAATGCTTAGGGATGCTAGATCTACCATAAAGTCAGCAACTTTATGTTTATAAACAAACCATGATGATGATTTATGCAATTTTGGCCATTTTAGGGTTTAGAAGTGTTTTTAGAGATTTGATGATTAAAATGCATGTTAAACGTGTTAAAGCTGCTTGATTTATGTTGGTAAATGCCTATGGATGCTAGATGATGAATTGCATGTATGATCAGAAGCTGTTAGGTTGATTTTTAGGCAAATCCGTATGTTTTTCGCGACCAGCGAAACTGTGTGTTCTCTGGGCGAAACTAAGTAGCGAAATTATATCTCCTTCCAGCGACACTGACCAGCGAAACTATAGTGTCGCCGAGTAACCTGACCAGACCAGCTCGAGCGAAACTATCGAGCGAAATACCTGAACGAAAGTTCAAACCAGTTTCTCTGCGAAACTAGGCTAGCGAAACTGCGTCAGCAGTTTCGGGCGAAACTAGCCTAGCGAAACTGAGTCACCGGGCATTTCCTAGCGAAAGTGCTGCCCATGCACCTAGCGAAACTGCCTAGCGAAACTATGCTAGCGAAACTAAGACTTGACCTAAAAACCAAACTTGTGAAATTTGCTTAAGTGTTATGCCATGACTTACATGATTATGCCATGATGAAACATGTTTGATATCTGATTTATATGAACCCTTATCTGTGATCAACCATTGGTGTCGTGTGTCGGTATGTCGAGTCATAGTTGCAACGTGCTATGTTATGGGCCATAGTGACGTTAAGTAAAGATTAGACACGAAACTAATACTTAAGACCTAAACGTGTTCTAGGTCTTCGTTAAACAACAATAATTGGATTACTTGAAGTGTAGCAGTGCAACCAAAGGTGAGTGTCACTAACCCGCTTACCGTGAGTCCGTTGGGCCACACCGAATAACTTAACGAAAAACAATGCTGATAAACTCGAGAGTGCTAGGCACCTCACTGATGAACATGAGAACACGGGATGCTTGGCACCCACTTGATGAACTGAAATGTTTTATGGGAAACACTTGTGAACTCTGAACAACTATTTTTGAAAACAAAACTGAAAACATTTTAATATGGCTAGTGTAGGTTAAAGTCTAAACCATATGATATCACATGTTTTCTAAGGATGCCTTATAACTTAAAAGTCCTCAACTTAATTGTGCCATTAATTTGTGAAAGCGAGGGGATGTTGGGTAGATCTACTGGAGTTTGACAAACTCCGCCCCGTGGCACGGGAAGTGCACGGAGGAACAATATCAGCCTATTTGACCGTGGTCCCGAGAGGACACGGGGGAGGCAAAAACCGCGATGACTAGGTCCGCACCGTACGGGATGGCTCGGCCCCCACAAAAATAAGTCAGCTTTGGTACAAACTTCCTTAGAGCATGGAACAACGGATTAGCTACCCGCGATATCGGTTGAGTCCTTTAACTTTACGGAACTAGTACATACCCGATGACGTAGGTCACGGACAAACCATTTATAAACTGAGATTTAATTACGAGCATTGCTCTTCACAAATAAATATTTTGTAAGTACATCTTGACACGAATTATGATCATGAGACCGGGCCAATGCATGACAAGCCCACTGTGAACTCACCAACCGTTAGGTTGACACTTGCGTGGTTTAAACTTTTGCAGATCGCTAAGGAGTATCCGCTGGGGGTTGGCATGGCACTTGAAGACCTTTGTTTTTGATTTAAACTAAACTTGGGAATTTTAAAACAATGTTTATGTAAAGCACGTGGTTAGTGCTAAGATAGTATTTAATTCCGCTGCGTTGTATTTGAAACTGTATTTATAACTTGTGTTTGAACTAACTCTGATTCGTTTAGTATTTGTAACTGTGGTTGTGGATCCTGGTCTAGTCGCGCCCCTTAACGGTATAAACTCCGTTAGTGGTAATTTTGGGGGTGCGATAGATTGGTATCAGAGCCATAGGTTGCAGAGAACTGGAATCATTTTTGAAAACGATTTGGAAACTGCAACTTAAAAACCTTGGTTACAAAACGAACAAACAAATTCCCAAAGACAAAATTTTTACGTGCCAACCTGGGATACTCGCTCTGCTGTGTAAGTAAAAGCTTAGTACGTACAGATATATGTATATATATATATAAGTATATATATAGACCGTGTCTAAGTAGTCTAGCGGAAGACCTTAGGAAATTTTCACACACGAATACGAAATGCGACCGCAAACACGCACACTACTCTGGGGGAAAGCGACAACGAAACGATGCTATACGCTACGTCCTGATTTCTACTACGACGACTACGCCGACGGTGACTTTATGGGAAGCCGACCTTCGACGAATGCACTCACGACATGCCTCGACGACGCCTCGATTTTGCACGAAAATTTTTCTGGACTAATAGTGGGATAACGGGAACTGGCTAATATACATATTATGGGATATGTATAAAATACAACTGTGACTGAACATTGGCTACTTTAACTGTTCAGCAAGATGTCTGGAAGAGGTAACGGAAGAGGCGGCATAAACATGACGCCTGCACAGCTGCAAGCAATGATTACTGAACATGTGCAAGCCGCGGTGGCAGCCGTCCAAGCTGCATATGCCGCACAGGGTAACTATTATGCCAGTTAAGGCACAAAGCAATTATATCATGACCTGTTTAATTTTAAAATCCGAACTATTTATGCATCAGGAAACCAGCACCACTGCACGTTCAAGTCCTTCATGGACTGTAAGCCGATGACATTTTCCGGCGAAGAAGGAGCTGTAGGACTCCTTAGGTGGATTGAGAAGTCCGAAAAAGTTTTCTCCATGTGTAACTGCCCAGCTGAAAGCAAGGTGAAGTTTGCTACGGGTACCTTCGAAGGAGCTGCACTCTCCTGGTGGAACGCTGAAATTCAGATGGTTGGGCTAGACGCGGCTAATAACATGCAGTGGGCAGCATTTAAGGAGCTAATCATGGAAGAATACTGTCCACGTGACCAAGTCAAGAAGCTTGAGGGTGAATTCCTGAATTTGAAGATGTCTGGGTCTGAAATCGAACAGTACACTGCACGATATCATGAATATGAGGTCCTATGTCCCACAATGGTTGATGCTGAGTTCAAACGCATTGAACGTTATCTGGAAGGCCTCGCGCCTCAAATCAAAGGATTGGTGACTGCCAGCAACCCTGCGACCGTATAGCAAGCCATTCGTTTGGCTCACAAACTCACTGATCAAGAGGTCGAGAAAGGTACTCTACCTGCGAAAGCCACCGAGAAGACTGCCTTGAGTGGCAAGAGGAAGGCTGATGATGAAGCTCCTGAAAACTCAATGAATGTTCAGAGTGTTGGAAACAGCACTGGGAGGTCTTATAACTCCCAAGGTCAAAGCAAGAGGTCTGGGAATAACAGTGGTAACTACCGCCAGGGCGGAAATGGTCAAGGCAACTACAGGGGTAACCTGCCCTTGTGCAACAGGTGTGGAAAGCATCATGCTGGTAATTGTAGGAAGAATATGAGCTGCGAAAGGTGTGGTAAGGGAGGCCACGAAGCAAAGGACTGTTGGGCAACTTTACCCGAACAACAAAACCGCCCCAGAAGAAACAACAACTATGGGAACAATCGGGGCAATGGAAACAATGGTCAGAACCGCAACAATGAAGCTCCCAGGGGAAACGGTAACGGAAATTGTTATGAATGTGGTGCTCCAGGCCACATTAAAAGAGACTGCCCTCAGCTAAGAAGACAAGGGAACGGAAATCAGGGAAATAACGGTGGGAATGGTAACGGCGGAGGTAATGGTAATGGGAATGGCAATGGTAATGGTGGGAACGGAAATGGTGGAAATGGTAGAGGTCGAGCTTTCGTCATGGGCCAGGGTGAAGCTCGCAATGACGCCAACGTGATCAATGGTAAATTTATTTTGAACGGTTTCTTTGCTACTGTTTTATTTGATTCTGGTGCTGAGAAAAGCTTTATTTCCACTAAATTTGCTAGACTAATTGACGCTAAACCGATTGCCCTAGACGCTAAATATGTGGTAGAACTAGCAAATGGTAAACTTCATGATACTACCCAGATAGTTAAGGATTGTAAGCTAGAACTAACAGGCCATACCCTAGGAATTGACCTTATGCCTTTCCCGATTGGTAGCTTCGACGTCATAGTAGGAATGGATTGGTTATCCGAAAACCGAGCTGAAATTTTATGTAAGGAAAAAGTGGTTCGTATTCCACTCGAAGACGGCAAAGTGTTGACGGTTCAAGGTGAGAAAGGTGGAACAGTCACCGGCATTATTTCATTCCTTAAAGCTCAGAAATGCCTCCGTAAGGGTCACTTCGCGATTCTTGCAAACGTCACTGACACGACACACCCCGAGCGCAAAATTGATGATTACCCGATAGTTCGCGACTTCCAAGACGTATTTCCTGAAGATCTGCCTGGCTTGCCTCCATTTCGACAAGTTGAGTTTGGGATTGATCTAGCTCCAGGTGCCGCTCCGATCGCACGCGCACCTTACCGATTGGCTGTAAGTGAACTCAACGAACTCTCCTCACAACTACAAGAGCTACTCGACAAGGGGTTTATCCGTCCAAGTTCGTCTCCATGGGGAGCTCCGGTACTGTTTGTTAAGAAGAAGGATGGAACGTTCCGCATGTGCATTGACTACCGAGAGCTTAACAAAGTTACGATCAAGAATCGGTATCCACTTCCTCGAATCGACGATCTCTTCGATCAACTGCAAGGTTCAAGCTACTACTCAAAGATCGATCTACGGTCTGGTTATCACCAACTTCGTGTTCGTGAAGAGGATGTTCCTAAGACTGCTTTCAGAACTCGATATGGTCACTACGAGTTCCTGGTTATGCCGTTTGGGCTAACCAATGCACCTGCCGTATTTATGGATCTAATGAATCGAGTGTGCAAGCCGTACCTCGATAAGTTTGTGATAGTTTTCATCGACGACATTTTGATCTACTCTAAGACAAAGGAAGAACACGAGGAGCATCTGCGTCTTATTTTGGAATTGCTTCGCAAGGAACAGCTTTATGCTAAGTTTTCGAAATGCGATTTTTGGATTCGCGAAGTCTAGTTTCTTGGACACATTGTTAATAAGGAAGGAATTCATGTCGATCCAGCCAAAGTGGAAGCAATAAAGAACTGGTCTACCCCAAGAGCGCCAACGGAAATCCGACAATTTTTAGGACTTGCCGGGTATTATCGAAGGTTTATTAAGGGTTTCTCTCAACTGGCCCAACCCTTAACGGCCTTAACACACAAAGGAGTGCAATACAGATGGGGTGAAAAAGAAGAGCGCGCGTTTCAGACGCTTAAAGATATGTTATGTTCGGCTCCAATTCTCGCGTTACCCGATGGAATAGACGACTTTGTGGTTTACTGCGATGCATCGATTCAAGGACTCGGTTGCGTGTTGATGCAACGAGACAAGGTAATTGCCTACGGGTCCAGGCAACTAAAGGATACAGAAAAGAATTATACAACGCATGATTTGGAAATGGGAGCCGTTGTTCATGCACTCAAGATTTGGAGACATTACTTATACGGAACAAAGTGCACAATATTCACCGATCATAAAAGTTTGCAGCACATCTTCGATCAGAAAGACCTCAACATGCGACAACGACGGTGGGTCGAGTTACTAAATGATTATGATTTGGCTATTAAGTATCATCCTGGAAAAGCCAACGTTGTGGCTGATGCCCTAAGCAGAAAAGAGTACGAAAAGCCTCGTCGGGTACGAGCGCTTCAACTCACAATACATTCAGGATTACCGGATCGAATCCGTGACTGCCAACGAGAAGCTTTGAAAGCAGAAAACTTCGCAGCTGAAGCACTACGTGGTGTAGATGGCCATTCTGAAGTTAAGTCTGATGGACTCACATACTATAATGACAGAATCTGGGTTCCATTGTTTGGAAATCTCCGTGAGCTCGTGATGGACGAGGCTCACAAGTCAAGATACTCGGTGCACCCTGGATCAGATAAAATGTATCAGGACTTGAAGAATCTTTATTGGTGGCCGAATATGAAAGCCGACATTGCTCGATATGTGGCTAAGTGTTTAACATGTTCAAGGGTCAAGATTGAATACCAAAAGCCTTCTGGTTTACTACAACAACCAAAGATCCCAGAATGGAAATGGGAGGACATCTCCATGGATTTTGTAACGGGATTACCTCATCGATCAAATCGACCGGATGCGATTTGGGTTGTCATCGATCGATTAACCAAATCTGCACATTTTATCCCAATGAAGGAAAGTGATAATATGGATAAATTAACAAAGCTGTACATCGACAAAATTGTGAAGCTTCACGGTGTGCCTAAGACTATCATTTCTGATCGAGATCCTCGATTTACTTCCCGGTTATGGCAATCAATGCAGGAAGCATTGGGAACCCGACTAGATATGAGTACAGCCTATCACCCACAAACAGATGGTCAATCGGAACGAACCATTCAAACCTTAGAAGATATGCTCCGAGCTTGCGTTCTTGACTTTGGGAAAGATTGGGAGACTCACCTTCCACTGGTGGAGTTCTCTTACAACAATAGTTATCATTCAAGTATAGGTGTTGCACCTTTCGAAGCACTTTATGGCAGAAAATGTAGATCGCCCGTGTGTTGGGCCGAAACGGGTGAGAAAGGACTCACTGGACCGGAAGTTATCCATGATATGACCGAGCGAATTATTCAAATTAGGCAACGGCTAGCTGCAGCACGTGATCGACAGAAGAGTTATGCCGACAAACGCCGAAAACCTCTAAAGTTCGAGGTGGGTGACAAAGTATTGTTGAAGGTATCCCCCTGGAAGGGAGTGATACGCTTCGGGAAGCGTGGAAAGTTAAATCCTCGCTACATCGGTCCGTTTGAAATTATTGGGGAAGTAGGCCCGGTGGCCTATCGATTGCAACTCCCTGCTGAACTCGATGGAGTTCACAACGTGTTTCACGTTTCCAATCTAAAGAAATGTCTGGCTGAAGACATCGAATAATCCCCTTGGAGGAATTGGAAATCGACGAACATCTGAGATTTATTGAGCAACCAGTAGAAATCATGGGACGCGAGGAGAAAGCCCTCAAACGTAGCAAGATTCCGATCGTCAAGGTTCGATGGAACTCAAGGCGTGGACCTGAATATACTTGGGAGCGTGAGGATCAGATGAAGAAAAAGTATCCTCACTTGTTTGAGCAAACGCCCACAGAAACTCAAGGTATAATTTAATTTTGGGGACCAAAATTCCTTAACAGGAGGAGGATGTGACAACCCTAAAATTTTTGCTTTCTTTCCCCAGCGACGATAGCAACGACGACAGCTGATGCTGCGAACGCTACGACACAAGAATAATTTTCGGGACGAAAATTCCAATTTCAGGGGAATGATGTGACACCCGAGAATTTCAAGGTTAACTTCCGTTAGACAAACCCGTTAGTTACGTTATAAGTGTTAACTTAGTAGCTAATGCAGAACTAGGCCGAATACGTCCACGACCTTTGGTTGATCACCGAACCCGTCCATATGTGTTATGTACTCATCATTGATTGTCTTTATGTGCAATGTGATTTAAATACATGACTTATTATTGTGAATAGCATGATTAATTGCAAATACTTGATTATGTGGAAATTGCCTAAATTTGGTAGTCAGCGAAACTACCGAGCGAAACTACAGATTCGCCCGGTAGCAGGTTAGACTGATCAAAGTACCCGAGACCAGAGCTAGTTTCGCCTGGCCAGCGAAACTGCCAGCGAAACTAGCCTCTGATATAAATAAACTTAATGAACCCTAGTAGCCTCATTTGCCTCATTTCACAATCAACACACACATACACTTCTCTGGAACCTGGTCAGCCGAGAATACCATCAAGAGACCAAGATCTTAGCCTCTAGACCACCATCTCATCTCATCTATCGATTCTTGAACCAAACGTGAGTCCCAAAAACCTTTACTTATGTGTTTTCTATGTGTTTCTTTATAAAGTATGCTCAAACCTTCATGAAAACTTGTATGCTTCTGAGATAATGCTTAGGGATGCTAGATCTACCATAAAGTCAGCAACTTTACGTTTATAAACAAACCATGATGATGATTTATGCAATTTTGGCCATTTTAGGGTTTAGAAGTGTTTTTAGAGATTTGATGATTAAAATGCATGTTAAACGTGTTAAAGCTGCTTGATTTATGTTGGTAAATGCCTATGGATGCTAGATGATGAATTGCATGTATGATCAGAAGCTGTTAGGTTAATTTTTAGGCAAATCCGTATGTTTTTCGCGACCAGCGAAACTGTGTGTTCTCTGGGCGAAACTAAGTAGCGAAATTATATCTCCTTCCAGCGACACTGACCAGCGAAACTATAGTGTCGCCGAGTAACCTGACCAGACCAGCTCGAGCGAAACTATCGAGCGAAATACCTGAACGAAAGTTCAAACCAGTTTCTCTGCGAAACTAGGCTAGCGAAACTGCGTCAGCAGTTTCGGGCGAAACTAGCCTAGCGAAACTGAGTCACCGGGCATTGCCTAGCGAAAGTGCTGCCCGTGCACCTAGCGAAACTGCCTAGCGAAACTATGCTAGCGAAACTAAGACTTGACCTAAAAACCAAACTTGTGAAATTTGCTTAAGTGTTATGCCATGACTTACATGATTATGCCATGATGAAACATGTTTGATATCTGATTTATATGAACCCTTATCTGTGATCAACCATTGGTGTCGTGTGTCGGTATGTCGAGTCAAAGTTGCAACGTGCTATGTTATGGGCCATAGTGACGTTAAGTAAAGATTAGACACGAAACTAATACTTAAGACCTAAACGTGTTCTAGGTCTTCGTTAAACAACAATAATTGGATTACTTGAAGTGTAGCAGTGCAACCAAAGGTGAGTGTCACTAACCCGCTTACCGTGAGTCCGTTGGGCCACACCGAATAACTTAACGAAAAACAATGCTGATAAACTCGAGAGTGCTAGGCACCTCACTGATGAACATGAGAACACGGGATGCTTGGCACCCACTTGATGAACTGAAGTGTTTTATGGGAAACACTTGTGAACTCTGAACAACTATTTTTGAAAACAAAACTGAAAACATTTTAATATGGCTAGTGTAGGTTAAAGTCTAAACCATATGATATCACATGTTTTCTAAGGATGCCTTATAACTTAAAAGTCCTCAACTTAATTGTGCCATTAATTTGTGAAAGCGAGGGGATGTTGGGTAGATCTACTGGAGTTTGACAAACTCCGCCCCGTGGCACGGGAAGTGCACGGAGGAACAATATCAGCCTATTTGACCGTGGTCCCGAGAGGACACGGGGGAGGCAAAAACCGCGATGACTAGGTCCGCACCGTACGGGATGGCTCGGCCCCCACAAAAATAAGTCAGCTTTGGTACAAACTTCCTTAGAGCATGGAACAACGGATTAGCTACCCGCGATATCGGTTGAGTCCTTTAACTTTACGGAACTAGTACATACCCGATGACGTAGGTCACGGACAAACCATTTATAAACTGAGATTTAATTACGAGCATTGCTCTTCACAAATAAATATTTTGTAAGTACATCTTGACACGAATTATGATCATGAGACCGGGCCAATGCATGACAAGCCCACTGTGAACTCACCAACCGTTAGGTTGACACTTGCGTGGTTTAAACTTTTGCAGATCGCTAAGGAGTATCCGCTGGGGGTTGGCATGGCACTTGAAGACCTTTGTTTTTGATTTAAACTAAACTTGGGAATCTTAAAACAATGTTTATGTAAAGCACGTGGTTAGTGCTAAGATAGTATTTAATTCCGCTGCGTTGTATTTGAAACTGTATTTATAACTTGTGTTTGAACTAACTCTGATTCGTTTAGTATTTGTAACTGTGGTTGTGGATCCTGGTCTAGTCGCGCCCCTTAACGGTATAAACTCCGTTAGTGGTAATTTTGGGGGTGCGACAAAACAGTTCAGAATCTTGTACAATCACCACAACAAATAAAGTTCCCCCTCGCTTCAAACACTTCCACATCAGGCAAAAGATAACGGTTCACTTCATTAGTCGTTCCCGGAAATTGTTTAAGATTTCTTAAACATCACTACATTTTGACAGAAATCTTCAATCTTCACCGAATTGTAATACATTCTGATCTTGATGAAAACAGACACGATCAGCATCTTCAATCATAGAAATTCCCCCTCAGAATGAAATCCATCCCAATATATCAACAATCAAAGGCTATAACGTCAACTTCATGACTTAACACTGTATCGGGCATTTGATTAGAGAGTTCCAAACCATAATCGAAAACTTTGACATATCGGTTTGCACGAACATCAGAATACAGCACCTTTCCATGAAGATCAAAAATCACCATCATCCCCGAATTGATTGCTTTTGAATATTCACTTTTTCAATTATAGAAACTTTGAAATTTTCAAGGGTCTCAATTTCCCCTTAAACAAGTGACATATTCAAATCTCAATTCCAACCCAGCAAGCAATGTATGTTTTTCAAGTAGCTTGCAATGGAATCACATATTTTCTTCAGTTTTGTAAGTAATCATATCCATGTCTCTGAATCTCTGTCCATCATCAGAAACAAGTGTTCATGAATCTCTGTCCATCATCACGAACAATGAATACTCATAAACATCTTTTTCAGAAATTCGACGACTAATTCTTGATAAGCATCGGAATCTGGTAAATCTTCAATCATAATAACCCACCGCTATCGAATCAAGGGTAAACTCGATAACTGATTTAAATCATTGAAATTCCCACGACCTCTCCCCATACCCGAAAACAACCCCCAGATGTTGATTACTGATTAATGGGGGTTCGGGGGCAGCGCCCCCGAGAAGCGGGGTGCGAGGGGCGGCAGCCCCTGGCGGGGTCCAAGGGGCAGAGCCCCTGGCTGGGGCCGTGCTTCATAAAAATGCATCCGAAAATCTGCGGCGGATCAGAAGCTTCAGCGGACCAAATCAATATCTGCGGACCAAAATCCGGACCAACTTTACCAGCGGATCAGACTCGTACCGGCGGACCAGGTGCGGACCAGATATGATACGGCGGACCAGATGTGGTACGGCGGACCAGATGTGGTACGGCGGACCATATGTGGTACGCTGAAACTGCCGCGGATCAGAGAGTAACCGCCACGGACCAATCTGATGAAGATTGCCTAGCGGACCATTTGATCCGGCGGACGATCAATTGATCCGGCGGTTAAAGATCGCCTGGCGGATGAGCTGCGGACCAGCGGCGGACCAGACCTCAAAAACGTGAAATTCTCAAATTTCACTCCAGATTCAAAATGTTGTCGAATTTCTTCAATCAAACACCACTGTTAGGTGCGAAAATGACTCAGGAAGGTTCGTTTGAACAAAAATCAAGCAAAACGACACTGAATCACACCTAATCAGCCATTTAACGTCTCGAAAAACTTCAAAAACAAAAATGTGATCTGAAAATTGAACCAACGGCTCTGATACCAGTTGTAAAACACAATAACGATCTTACTACTGGATGAACCGATCGATCTAGTGCACGAGAATGTAAATAAGCTTTGTTTTATTGATTTCACAAAGAGAACAATTACAAAGCTTTGGTTTCTCTCTCTAGAACACACTTAGAAACACACACTTAGTGGAGATGATATGACCAGAAGTTGTAGAAGTCTCCTAACACGAACCTATTTATAGTCTCACCATATAAGACTGCGTACCAAGCCACGGACCATTTGGTACGTGCGTACCAAATGGTACGGCGTATCAGAATGGTACGAACCATGTTATAATGACACTTAGACTCACAACGACATGCTTACTTAGATACATTACACGAGACACGTATAGCATCGGAATATGCTCTAACAAACTCCCCCTTAACGTGTAATGTAGCTATGCTAACTCAACTTCAGTCTTCAATCTTCAGCATCGCTGCATCTGATCTTTAACTTGAAATTTCTTGTTAGCTATAGAGCTTGCATGGCTGGATCACTTCTTGAACAATCTTTGAACTTCAAGATCCATTCGAAAAAGATACTTCATACTCCCTCTTTTACCATGCTTGAGTCTTGACAGCACACAACCTGCAATTTCAGAAGACAGAAACGCGGTTTTCCATTTTCATGCCAACATAAGTTAATCTTGGCGCAAAACTTCTCTTTGAGAATCCAAGATATTGGTTTTGAAATTTTGATTTTATATCAAGTGTTGATCAATCGAAAACAACTAAGAAATAAAATCTTTTTGGCTTTTAGAAACTTTAGATCAAAACACACCTAAAATCTTTTTGATTTTTCAAAGTTATGTTAAAACACACCAAAAATCTTTTTGAATTTTACTAAAATGAAAATATAAATGCAATACAAAATTACACTCTATTTTTGGTATTTTGCGAGAAAGATCACGACACGAGATCATATCAGACATAACGCATCTAGCACATTTCAATTTCGGTCTTAATCAGCATGCAAGCCAAGATAATCGCAAATACAACATTTATGTTTATTTCAGCATGCACCAATCATTTTTTATCGTTTTCAGATATGCTTAAGATAATTTTATCATGCACTGATAACTCGGCCTCCACTCTATCAGAAATACTAGCAAATCATCATGTTTATCATAATGAGGCAAAATTTTCTTAGAGATTTAACCATCCTTGATGAGTCATGTAAAAATAAAGCAGAATCTCAAATACCTAGCAATCAGGTCGGTCTTGAGGACACGCAGAGAAAGCCCAAGTATTTGAGAAAATAAGAAAGCAAAACAAGTTGAAGTTGTATAATCCAACAACAATCAGGTCGATACTTCCGTATACGCAGAGAAAGTCCGATGGATTATACGAAACACCAAAGAAAATAAAGCAGAACGTCAAACGAACAACAATCAGGTCAATCTTTCGATACGCAGAGAAAGTTTGATCGTTTGACAAAATAAAGAAAATCAAACAAGTTTAAATCTTTCAAAATGAAAACATGCATTCATCAGGATATCTCTTTATTCTATTTTTTGAAATCATCACACAGCATTCATCAAGAAGCAAATAACCAAAGATCATCAGGCAAGCTTTATGTTTATATCTTACTTGCAGATATCAGATTAGTCATGCACATTCACATATTATGCAAGTACCCACAGCCTTTAGACTTAATCTATCCATGGCAGATAACATATATGCTGATGTACCATCATTTCTCGCTTTTGTCGGATCAATTTCTCAATTTTTTATTTTTTTTTTTATATTTTCCAATTTCTCCCCCTAAAATTCAAACAAACACTATTTTTTTAATTTTCAATTTTCTCCCCCTAATAAATATGTACAAAAGAAAATGAAAAACAAACATGAAAATGATCAATCAACACTTGACACATTTTTGAAAATGATTTTTATAAAAATTTGTGTTTCAAAGATAGGAACGATGCATTTTAACTTAAATCAATCACAAGTATTCCACTGTCAGCAATTAGATAATCACTAACAGGTCTTCTTGAAATACCTGCACACACTGGAAAATAATAAGTTTGTAAAACCCCAACCCTCATCCCCATTTATGATAGGTCGTCCAGTGTCTTCAACAAAATCAGTGTTGGCTGTTGAGATAACCTTTGGTCTCCATTCCTGTTTTGGTTTTAACATTTCTAGTGAACCATTGTCAACTGATGAGTGACAATCAGAACTACTACCCAACGTGTCTGTGTTAAGTTTCTCTTTCCAGAAAAATGTAGTGTTGGGCATTGGTTCACTAAAAATAATGCCATCAGGATCAACATACTTTGTATGTTTGGCATTTGATGATGAATTGTTAGTTGTCGTAGGACAATTATTTGCATAATGACCCTTCTCACGACAAACATAACACAGTCGATGATTAATTTTACTGTTTGAAATTGGTTTTCCAAACAGATCAGTCGACCCTTCATCATAAACCTTTGAAATCATAGGTTTAAATTTCTTTGGTTTCTGAAATTTTGGAAAACATTTTGGAGAATCATAAAAACCAGAATCATCTCCATAACCAAAGAATTTATCTTGATGATAAAACCTATTAGAATTAGCAAAATAAAATGAATCTGAATTTTTACCGCCTTGTGGTGTAGCATCAGATATGCAAGAAGACTCTTCAGAAGAAATCTTTTCATCTGCAGATGGTGTAGATACTTTCTTCTTCCAAAACTGAGGCTTCTTCTCTGTAGACACCTTCTGTTTCTGTTTCTGCTCATCTTTCACCTTCTTCTTGTTGGAATCATTAATCGGAACTTCTTTTTCTTCATATCCCAAACCACCATTTTTCTGCTTAGGATGTTCTTTCAAAGAATGCCCTTGTGAAGCTAGACGAGAAAATTCATCTTTGATAGCTTTAACACCAACTTTCTTATTTAGTAAAGATTCATCGATCACAATATCAGAAAAATCAGGAATCTTCACATGACCTGGATTCCCTTCAAAAATCTTTTCTTTATCAAGAAATGTAGAATTGGAATTAAACTTCAATCCTTTGCAATAATCAACCCCCTTTTTATTTTTCTTAGTCTTTGACTTTTGTGCTTTTCCAGACTTAACACCATCTCCTTCAGGAAAATCTTGCAACTTTTGACTTAAATCATCATTAGATGGCTTTTTCAGATCAATCACTTGATCAGGAACTTCATGATTATCAACATCTTTACTTGGTTTGCCATCTCGTTCCATATGATACAGATAATTCTGAAACACACTTGATGTATTGAAATTCTCAAGTTTTCATTGAAGATCAAGCATTTCAATCTTTATCTCAGAAACCTTTGTATTAGCTTCAAGTAACTCCTTTTGAGAAGCAATAAATTGCTCAGACAACTCGTTATACTTAAGCTTTTGACTATACATTCTATCACATCCAGCAAGAACTTCTCCAGTAACCTTCTCTACCTGTTTCTTATAATACGCAACATCTTGTTTCAAAATGTCATTTTGACTTTGAACCTCACCTTTTTCATCACGCAACTTAGTGAGTTCCTCCTGAAGTTGGATTACTCTATCAGCAGCTTCGACAGCGATTTTATTAACATTTTCATATTTCTGTTGAAGAGGATAACATTTTGCAAATAAAGCATCAAAATCTTCAACAACTTGCTTTTCATTAGCTTTAGCTTTATTGCATTATTCAATTAACACTTCTTTTTCTTTCAACCAATCTTCCTTAATTTTAACAAAATCAGTACACGCTGTACACGAGGAAGATGTACTCTGTTGAATTTTGGCTTCGTAACCATCATGAATTTTATTTTTCCATTCCTCCAATTCTTTTCTCAGAATACTATTCTCTTCGGATAACTTCGCTGCTTTCTTCTCTAATTCTTCAATTTTACCTTTAAACTTCAACTCTTGATCAACCGTTTTCTGAGAAATTGTAGACATATGTTCTTCACACTGTTTCTTTACAAAATCCCATATCAGCTTTGCTTTTCCACAATCTCTAACTTGATTTTTTAGAGTTATAGGCAAAGCTAACCGAAGAAGTGCTTTAGCCTTTTCATTTTGATCATATGATTCCCTTTCATCAATTGAAAAATTCCATCTCATCTTACACTCACCACCATAAGTTGTTGGATACTGATATTCATTTGAAATCGGTAACCACAACCGTTTATCCAAGTCAACAACATATGCTCTAAAATTTGTTGCCCAACCATGATAATCTTCAAGATTTATCAACTTCGGCACAATCTGACTATGTCTCTCAATAAATGCATCAATTGTATACATTTTGAAAATTGTGAAATTGGATAACAAAACTTCAAACTCGAAAATGAACAGTTGGTCCGCCGTTGGTCCGCTGTTGGTCCGCCAGGAAATCTTCAAATTTGGTCCGCGGCAGTTTCAGCGTACCACATCTGGTCCGCCGTACCACATCTGGTCCGCCGTATCATATCTGGTCCGCACCTGGTCCGCCGGTACGAGTCTGATCCGCTGGTAAAGTTGGTCCGGATTTTGGTCCGCAGATATTGATTTGGTCCGCTGAAGCTTCTGATCCGCCGCAGATTTTCGGATGCATTTTTATGAAGCACGGCCCCAGCCAGGGGCTCTGCCCCTTGGACCCCGCCAGGGGCTGCCGCCCCTCGGACCCCGCTTCTCGGGGGCGCTGCCCCCGAACCCCCATTAATCAGTAATCAACATCTGGGGGTTGTTTTCGGGTATGGGGAGAGGTCGTGGGAATTTCAATGATTTAAATCAGTTATCGAGTTTACCCTTGATTCGATAGCGGTGGGTTATTATGATTGAAGATTTACCAGATTCCGATGCTTATCAAGAATTAGTCGTCGAATTTCTGAAAAAGATGTTTATGAGTATTCATTGTTCGTGATGATGGACAGAGATTCATGAACACTTGTTTCTGATGATGGACAGAGATTCAGAGACATGGATATGATTACTTACAAAACTGAAGAAAATATGTGATTCCATTGCAAGCTACTTGAAAAACATACATTGCTTGCTGGGTTGGAATTGAGATTTGAATATGTCACTTGTTTAGGGGGAAATTGAGACCCTTGAAAATTTCAAAGTTTCTATAATTGAAAAAGTGAATATTCAAAAGCAATCAATTCGGGGATGATGGTGATTTTTGATCTTCATGGAAAGGTGCTGTATTCTGATGTTCGTGCAAACCGATATGTCAAAGTTTTCGATTATGGTTTGGAACTCTCTAATCAAATGCCCGATACAGTGTTAAGTCATGAAGTTGACGTTATAGCCTTTGATTGTTGATATATTGGGATGGATTTCATTCTGAGGGGGAATTTCTATGATTGAAGATGCTGATCGTGTCTGTTTTCATCAAGATCAGAATGTATTACAATTCGGTGAAGATTGAAGATTTCTGTCAAAATGTAGTGATGTTTAAGAAATCTTAAACAATTTCCGGGAACGACTAATGAAGTGAACCGTTATCTTTTGCCTGATGTGGAAGTGTTTGAAGCGAGGGGGAACTTTATTTGTTGTGGTGATTGTACAAGATTCTGAACTGTTTCCTGCATACCTGAAGTTTCGGTCAAGGGGAGTTTGCTGAAGATAGAGGCGTCTGCAGCAGACTGACTGAAGATTGCTTGAAGTTAAAGATTTACATTCGACAGTAACGTCCAAGGGGGAATCTGTTAGGATAAGTTTCTGTGTGTGGCCGTTACTGTACGAATAGAATAGATTGAATGTATAGGGTTTATTGTATGTGAGAGGATCAACATACTAACCAGCGTATCAGATGATACGCTGGGTGGTCCGCCGTATCAGTTGATACGGAGCCTATGTGGTACGCTGACCATCCAACCTATAAATAGGTGTTAGTATGTTGATCATCTCCAAGTTTGGTCATTACTCTTTGTGAGTGTGAGAGAGAGAGGAGGTTCTGTCCAAACCTCCTCCAGAGCTTAATTGATGTATACTCTCTCGGTATTGTAATCATTTGACTATAATTGAATGACAAACTTCCGTCTCTATCATTCTATGATCTGGAAACGATCCGTTCATGTTGTAAAACCATATATGGATCGTTTCCAGATCATAGAATGATAGAGACGGAAGTTTTTCATTCAATTATAGTCAAATGATTACAATACCGAGAGAGTATACATCAATTAAGCTCTGGAGGAGGTTTGGACAGAACCTCCTCTCTCTCTCACACTCACAAAGAGTAATGACCAAACTTGGAGATGATCAACATACTAACACCTATTTATAGGTTGGATGGTCAGCGTACCACATAGGCTCCGTATCAACTGATACGGCGGACCACCCAGCGTATCATCTGATACGCTGGTTAGTATGTTGATCCTCTCACATACAATAAACCCTATACATTCAATCTATTCTATTCGTACAGTAACGGCCACACACAGAAACTTGTCCTAACAAAAATCACTTCTTGAAGACTCTGATAAGCCACTTTACGAAGGGTCAACGCATAACGCACTTAGTAGATTGATGATATTTCAACACTTGAAGGGTCAATTTGGCTAGTCAGATACAAGTTTTAATGCTTTGTTAGGTGCCTTGAAGACTGTTTTACCTGCAAAGAATACAATCCCTAGCTCGATGTACGAGGCAAAGAAGATGCTAAAAGGAATAGGTCTAGAATATGAGAAGTTTCATGCGTGTGAAAATGATTGTGTTCTATTCTGGAATGAATATAAGGATGCTTCTGAATGTCCAACTTGTGGGACATCTCGTTGGAAGACGAATACCAAAAATGTGCCGAGAAAAGTTTTGTGGTATTTTCCTCCCATCCCTAGATTTAGAAGAATGTTCTCGTCACCAGATATTGCACATGACTTAACTTGGCATGCACAAGGTCGAAGCGACGATGGTAAGCTAACTCATCCTAGCGATTCCCCCTCTTGGAAGCTTGTTGATAACACATGGAAAGAATTTGGAAGAGAAAGCCGGAATCTTAGATTAGCCTTGTCTGCTGATGGTATCAATCCTCATAAGTCATTAAGTTCCAAACATAGTTGTTGGTCGGTTACCCTAGTAACATATAATCTACCCTCCTATTTGTGTATGTCAAGAAAATTCATGATGCTGACTCTATTGATATCAGGGCCAAAGAAACCCGGTAACAATATTGATGTCTACTTGGCACCATTGATAGCAGATCTCAAACTCTTGTGGGAAACTGGCGTTAGGACATTTGATGCTTATAAGAAAGAATACTTCAATCTAAGAGCAATATTACTTTGGACTATAAATGACTTCCCCGCATATGGCAATCTATCTGGGTGTGTTACCAAAGGTTATAATGCTTGTCCAATATGTTCTGAGAATACTTGTTCTCAATGGCTGCTAAAGTCCAGAAAAGTGTGCTTCCTTGGGCATAGGAAATTCCTCCCACCGAAACATCCTTTCCGTAAAAGAAAAAAAGACTTCAACAACGAACAAGAGAGTGATGTGCCAAAGAAACCCTTATCAGGTGAAGAAATTTACTACTACTTGGCGGGGTTTGAGAATGCATGGGGCAAAAGATAAAGTCAAAGACAGAAAAGTCAAAGAAGAAAAACCCAAAGAAAAAAACCCAAAGAAGAAAAAAGTAACTATCGATGAGCGAGCTAAATTTTGGCATAAAAAGTCAATATTTTTTTAACTTGAATATTGGAAGAAGTTGCTTGTTCGTCATCAGTTAGATGTTATGCACATAGAAAATAATGTGTGTGGGAGTGTTTATGGGACATTGCTGAATTTTCCTAACAAGACGAAGGATGGGTTAAAAGCACGACAAGATCTTGAGGATCTAGGCATTAAACCTGAATTACAAGCTCAACCAAAAGGGAATCGACTCTATCTTCCGCCTGCCATCTACACATTGAATAGCACAGAGAAACATCTATTTTATGATACACTCTCGAACATAAAAGTGCCTGATGGGTATTGCTCCAATTTCAAGAATCTTGTGTCCGATGATGTTTCAAAGATGAATGGTTTGAAGTCTAATGACTGTCATGTACTAATGCAACAACTTCTTCCTTTTGCAATTAAGGGGGTGTTAAACGTGAAAGTGAGGAAAACAATCATAAGCTTGTGTCATTTTTTCAACGAGTTGTGTAGTAAAGTCGTTGATGTTAGTAAGCTAAGCAAGTTGCAAAGTAATATTGTATCAACCTTTTGTTTGCTAGAGAAGTATTTTCCTCCTTCGTTTTTCGATGTAATGATTCACTTGATGGTTCATTTAGTTAGAGAGGTGAGGTTATGTGGCCCGGTTCATTTTAGGTGGATGTATCCATTTGAGAGATTCATGAAAACATTGAAAGGGTATGTACGAAATCATTATCGACCCGAAGGTTGCATTGCAGAATGTTATGTGGCAGAGGAGGCCTTAGAATTTTGCTCGGCCTATTTAAAAAATGGTAACTCAATTGGAAATCCTCATGACCGTGTTGATGAAAGGATCCGCACCGGCAAGCCTCTATCGCGTGCTATGAGCGATGTTGTGGAGACTAAGTTACTTGATGAAGCTCATCTTTATGTATTGCGAAACACTGCTATTGTGGAATCATACACAAAGTAAGATCTACAAAAAAGATAAATATTATTTTTTATCTATATAATACATAAATTGCGTCTAAGTTCGAATATGATCCAGGCAACATATGTTGGAACTGAAGGATCTTAACCCCCGTCGAAATAGCACATGGTTGCAGAGCCAACATAGTCGGACGTTTATTAGCTGGTTTAAGAATGAGGTTTTGTCTTATATGAGTCTGTTTTATATAATTTTGTTACATAGTTTTGTTTTAATTACTTTAAACTATTTCCAATAGGTTGAAAAACGCTTAGCTAATGGGGAAGATATTTGCGAGACTCTTAGCTGGTTGGCTAGAGGGCCTAATTATGTTGTTAAAAAATATACCGGTTTCGTCATAAATGAGTATAAGTTCCATACAACCTCTCGAGATGAATCTAGAACCACTCAATGTAGTGGAGTATCCATAGTTGCACATACTATGCAGATTGCTAGTGCAAAAGACTCCAACCCCGTGTATGGCGCAGTTACTTATTACGGGCGTATAAAGGAGATATGGGAGCTTGATTATCGCACGTTTACAATTCCTGTTTTCATGTGTGATTGGGTTGATAGTCGTGGTGTTAAAAAATATGATTTTGGATTCACAGTTGTTAACTTTGGTAGGCTTGGTCATCAGTCTGAACGCTTCATATTAGCTAGTCAAGCCAGACAAGTTTTTTATGTTCAAGATCAACAAGATAAGAATTTGTATGTTGTTGGCTTCACACCACATAAGATGTATAAGTATGGAGATGATGTTGAAAATGATGATATGTTGGAATTTGATGCTACTGTTGATGTACAAGACCCCAATTTAGCAGATCTTGACGATGATTTTGATTATACGCGCTCGGATGACGAGGGCATATTAGTTTAATATATCTTTTTTATGGAAAATAATAAAGTTTAGTTTTTTGGTATGTTTTTAATTTTTTGTTCTTAGCTTAAACTATCTTTTACTCTCATGTTGTTACTAACTATATATTCTATTTCAACAGGTTGTTTTTTGGGCCATGGCCGATCCAGAAAATGAGAAAGTGAGTCATGAAGATGATTCAGATCATGAAGACCAAGATTCTAAATCACAAAGAGGACCGACAGTCAAATCAAAAACTAAAAAGAAGAGAGTAGTAGTTACTTATAATAAAAGAGGTGTCCCATATGGAGAGACTGCAACAAAACTATCTACTTTTGAGGGAATGTGTGCAAGAACTATGGTTCCTATAACTTATGAGCGTTGGTTTGATGTTGGTGACCAAATAAAGGAAGCTTGTTGGAAACATGTTTTGGTAAGTCTTAAACTATTGGGTTTAATTAGCTTAGTATGTAGTTTATTAGGTTGGTATTAAATTGTTTTGCTATTTATTTCAGGCAAATTTTGTACTTAACCCAAAGGGTCGGAAGCGGTCTCTTCAATCAGTTGGGTCAAAGTGGAAAAACTTCAAACATACTCTTTACAAAAAGTTCATTTTGGCACGAAAAGATGATCCTGAGGCAGATCTACTCACTCCTCATGCTATGTATCCATTTTTGAAAGAGCCCGATTGGAAACTGTTTGTGGCACAACATAGTTCAAAACAATGGGAGGTTCGTCAATTTATGTCAAATACTTTACTGTTATAAATTTTTTTATAGGAGAATATTTTTTTAATATAGTTTTAATCTTTCTAATGCAGGAAAAGAGTAAGAAGGCTAAAAAACTCGTGCAAAAAATAGATACAATCATCGTTTAAGCAGAAAGGGATATTCCGGACTCATTGAGGAGCTAGTATGAATTAACTTATTTCAAATACTTACTCTTAGTTTTGTTCTTAATTCACTTATGTTATTCTTGGTAAATAGGTCAAAGAAACTGGCAAGGAGGAAGAGGAGATTGATAGGGCGACATGTTGGAAGAAAGCAAGACAATTGAAATCAGGAGGTTTCGACCTGGATGTCCAAAAAGTGGTTGATACAATTGTAAGTTTCTAACATTTGAAGGTTTTGGTGATGTGATCATTTTCCATTGAGGCTTGGTATGGTTTTTTGTGTAGGAGAAGCTAGAGAAACAAGATAAACATGAGGATGTTTCATGTGGAACAGAGGATGTGCTCACGTAGGCCCTGGGTAATGATGAACAACGTGGGCGTGTACGCGGGATGGGTAAGTTTGTATCGCACCAACAATATTTTCACTTACCCAAGACTGTTAAAGGTTACCTGGACAAGGAGAAGAAGAAGATCAATCGACGGTTAACGAAAGTTGAAGATGAGTTAGAAAGGTTGACAAGAGGTGGTCATAGTGCCACTCCTGTTTCAGAAGCTGCAAGTTACCAAATGGGGAATGATGATGAAGAAGCACCAGAAGATGACAAAGAACACGATGATGTAAGCAATTAAATTGTTTCTAACGACTGTTTCAGATTTGAGGCTGACAAATTTTATTTTGTAGGATAAATCTTGTTATCTTGCAGTTGATGTTCCCACACATATTGTTGCTAGAGGAACCGTAATGAATTGGAATGACTCGGGTACTTATTTATTTATTTGTTTTTATATTTAGTTGATGTTTCCACAAATTTGGATCTTACTTTTGACCTTCATGTACTAGATGAGAACATTGAAGTTATGGTTCAAACATGTGTTCAAGGAGAAGCTTCACTACCCTTTCCACTTGAAGAGGAGTTCGTTGAGAAGGTCCAAGATGCCCTTGGGTACATACTACGTTGGCCGAGGCACCCAGTCATTCAATTCTCTGATTTGGTAAACTTTTTTCAACTTTTTCACTTGAGCTAAATAGAATCTGTTATTACAGAATTTGTTACGTTATACTAATTTTTTTGCAGACTAAAATGGCAAAGAAAAAGAAGAAAACAAAGAAGGTTGAGGATAGAAAGGATGTAAAGAAGGGTGAGGATAGAAAGGATGTAAATAAGGGTGAGGAGACAAAGGATGTAAAGAAAGGTGAGGAGAGAAAGGATGGGGCAACGAAGGGTGAGGAGAGAAAGGACGAGGCAAAGATGATTGAGGCAAAGAAGGTTGAGGAGAGAAAGGACGAGGCAAAGATGATTGAGGCAACGAAGGATGTGTTGAGCGGGGCTGTGATTTCATCTTATACAATGTAAGTAATTTAAAAGAGTGTTTTTACTTCTTATACAAACTAAGATAATTCTAATCAATTTAGTATGTTAACAGGTACTTGTATGAGCAAATAAAGAATGGAGGCAAAGTAGATCATGGAATTTGTTTTATAACCCCGACTGCAACCATGCAATTTAATAAGAAAGGAATGAATAAAAATGTCGATGATTCAAGTCGACTCGTTGCATATCGGTTAAAAGGAAGAAAGGGCAATGACATTGTCCTATTGCCCTACAATCCCGGGTTTGATTTTCAACATAAATTTGTTTTGTTTGATCTATATTAGTTGTTTGACAAGTTATGGTTTTTGTTTTTTTGTAGAGAACACTGGGTGCTAGGTGTAATAGACATGAAAAATATGGATTGCTATTATCTTGACTCTCTAAGGCCTTCCTCGGTCAATTTCCAGTTTAAGCAAATAATCGATGCGTAAGTAAATCATAAAAATTTTGAAATCATTATATCATATTTGGTTTTTCGTAATACAAATCAATTTATTTTGTAGGGCAATTGGCTTATATGAGTCACAGAGTGGATCGAAGAAGACACGTAAACTCAGATGGGTCAATTCAAAGGTTACCAATTTCTGTGACTAGCTAGCGCTGTCTCATAACTGAAACTAAAACTGCTTCTGTTAGTGTTTTTATAACTGAAACTGCTATTGTTGTTATAAATGAAACTTCTCATGTTGTTATAACTGAAACTGCTAACTGAAACGCAAAGCGCACATAGGCGCAGATCAGTGGGCTTTTTGCTATTATCTGAATGCTGATTTCTGCTGATTTAATATGTTTTAATTTGTTTATAATGCTGTTGCTGTTTGTATTATATAAATATTAAGAATTTAATGTTTTAATTTGTTGCTGTTCGTAAATCTTGTTGGTGTTACTATGAAACTGTTGCTTATGAAACTGCTGGCCTGGCTGCTGTTGCTGGCCTGAGATTATGGCAATGACTAGCTGTACCTAAAAAACATATGGTTCACCTAAAAAATTGATTGTCGCCGCGAAGCGCGATGGGATAAAAAACTTGTTGGTATAATGGGTCCGTGGTATTTTCATATGAGTAGAGTTTTGACTCATTTCTTTAGGCCCCTTAGACATTTTTACTTCATTATTGCCCATATGGACTCCTTTTCTTTAACTGTTCACTTTCATTCTTACTTACTGGTATTCATTTTTGCTTAATTTTGCTGCAAATTTCTACTATGGTTTTAATATGTATTATTTGTTGTAAAAATTTTAATATGTTTGAAGGGGTGTCTTATAGGTGTTGACCTCTTTACAATGATCTTAGTTTGAAGGTTGACATTAATTGAGTGGCTATGCATACTTGGCTATGTTTAGTTATAGATATAAAATTGATGCCTAGATGTATTATTGTTGTCATTTTTTCTATAAGTATGCATGTTTGAAACCATTAATGTATGCTAGTATATTGAGTCATAGTAAAACTGTTACTGTTGATCTTAATATATGCATGTTTGAAACTATTAATGTATAATGAGTTTATAGTTTTGGTTACAAACTTGAGTCAAAGTTGTCACATCTGATCATTGTGGAAGTATTTTCTGTTCCCTTAGCTAAAAATTGGACCTCAAGAAGATGTCCACATTTTAAAAAGTCAGACCACCTACATTTCAAAATTTGTAATTAACATGAATGCCAAGAAAATTAAAGGAATTCAGCAGTTCTGACAATGATGGTTCCGCATCATGGTCAAACCTTGGCGAAAATCTGCTTCTTTTAATTATGATGCAAGTGTCCATACATGTGTACTGTTACTGTGAAACTGATTATACAAACAGGATTTACGGAATGTTAGATAGTGTATAATAAGTTAGAAACATTCTATTTTTTTTTGTAGTGTCCACCTCAACCAGGATTTACGGAATGTGGTTACTATGTCTTGAAATTTATGAAAGAGGTGGTTCGGCATGGAATTGTAGTACTTCAGAAAGACAATGTAAGTTTTCTTTATAATTTTGCATAATTTTTTATCTTTATGTTTGTGATATATAATTTTTTTGGTACGTGCATTTATATTTGCCTCTTTTATTGTATGTGTTCACACAGATTGGTGGAGATAGTAATCAATACACCGATGCGGATTTTGATGAGATTCGGGCAGAATGGTTGGGCTATGCATGCACCTTCGTTTTCAGGGCGTAGTATCTAGGGATCGAATATTATATTATGTGTAAACTTAGAACATATTATCTTTGTCGTTATGATCGGATTGTATGAACATGATGAAACCGAATTATGGTATTTGCATATTATGAAATGCAGTTTTTGGCTACAGCAGATTCTATTTTGGTAACCAGCAGATTATGAAATGCAGTTTTTGGCTACAGCATTCAAAATGGAAACCAGCAGTTTCAGCAAAAATATAAAAAAACATTAAAAAATATGACACGCAATTATGCGCGTCATAAAGAGACGACACATTTATAAAATGACAAGTGACACATTTTCTTGACGCGCACATAAAGTGTCATAAAATGGATGACGCGCAAATATGAGCGTCATAAATAGACGACTACAAAATTATATTTAATAAAAACTTTATTAAATTACAGGCGACACATTTTCTTGACGCGCATATAAAGTGTCATAAAAGGAGCGTCATTGATGGTGTGTCATTGTTCGCGCGTCAAGAAGAAGATGACGCGCATTTTGCGCGTCAAGAGGCTTCTTGACCCTGCCTTCCTTGACGCTTTTTTGCGCGTCATCTGACCCCTTTCTTGACGGGCAAAAAGCTTCAAGAAAGGGTATTTTTGCGTGTCATCTGACCCCAGCATGTTTTCATTATAGCAACAACCTTTTGTCGATGTAAAGATGTTCGTCCAACAAGTCTTGAATGTTATCAAGAATTTAACTTATGTTATCCAAAATTTACTTATGAAAGACGAGTTTTATGAAAGATAATCCAGATGTCTATCGATCTAATGATGGATATCCGTTTCTCAAGTCAGTCTACCGCAAGACTTCATCTTGGAAGTGGGTTCGAGTAAGCAAGTGTTTTGAGGAAAACGGTTTATGGGTATGAGGTGTGAGCGGTGATTGTTGGCATGTCATAAGTCTTGTGTATCATTGGTTTCCATTTTGAAACTTTATCCTTGAGTTATGAGCAACGGGTGCATGTAATGATTTATACACATATGAGTACAATTTTAATTGTAGTCAAAGACTTTCAAGGTGTTGTATGTATGTATGTATATATATATATATGTATATATATATTAGTGACCATTACAGTCACCCCGCGCAAGTCTTAGTGCGCTTATATCATGATCATGCAGGTGATCATTATAGTAGGTAATATGAACTTTCATAAACAAGCATTTGAACTTAGCAAAAGCCTAACGACGAAATCGAAAGGTGCGATTTCAAGAAAGGTTCAATTTGATTGATGAATTATTGAGCTAAGTGATTCTAAACCATAAGGTTTTATGAATCATAATAGGTAATTATTCTCGTTGAAGAAAAACTATAAGAATTAGGGATATCATGGCCTCAATGGGATTAGCGAGAATAAGTGTCCTCGTATTCCCATTAGGCTAATCTCGTGTTTATCAAATCAATCATATTAGGTATAAAGTCATGTTATTTATGTTTGAATCTAATTCTAACAAACAAGTGAAACCATTTTTAAACGTAGAAAATCCATGCATACCAAACAAGTTTAAAACGTAAACCACGTGCATGTCAGGATTCAAAGCAAAGCAAAATGTATCCATCCTGGACCCCGCCAGGAGAAAAACACATAAACAAGTTGTTTTTAAAGATACCACCAAGAATGTTTAAAGTTTGACATGATATTTATTCATAGTTTGCAATCATGCAAAGGGGTCATGTCATCTTGGATCTTTGCTTACTTCGACTTCATGTTCCTACAAAATGTAGAGTATGCCAGGCATATATTTTGAAGGATCGAATGAAGTAGTTAATAACATGAGGTGATATATATATATATATATATATATATATATATATATATATATATATACCTCTAGAAGTGCCTACATCGACCTTCTTTCCCTTCACCTTGGCAAGATACTCCGGGCAGTTCGCCTCCAGTGCCCCATCTTGTTGCATTTGTAGCATTGGCGCTGGTCTGGTAGTGGTGCTTTCGATGCTTTAGACTTTCCCTTACCGATGCCACTAGAGCCCCTAGTGGCAACATTCTTGCCCTTCCTCTTACGCCCCGCTTTCTTCTTGTTAACCTCAGGTTTCTTGACACCAGCTGATCGGATTGCGAGTACATCGTTCTCCTTGGCCTTGTTGTTGTTGCCGTTATTAAGAACATTAACTTCGGTAGTTTTCAACATGTCGTGAAGATCGGTCATTGTCTTAACCAGATTGTTCATATTGAAGTTAATCCTGAAAGGAGTAAATGCACTGGAAAGAGAGTGAAGGATGAAGTCCGTCACCATTTCTTATGGAATGACCTAACCGAGCTTCGCAAGGCGATCGATGAACCCTTTCAGTTTAAGGACATGAGCACTAACAAGAGTGCTTTCAAGCATGTGACAAGTTATCAATCTAACAACTATTTCATAACATTCATGTCGGGCCTGGGTTTCGAATATGCCCTTAAGTTCCCCGATCATCTGAAAAGTCGTCATCTCAACCATGCTCTTCTGAATTTCTGTAGCATGGTGGCCAACATGAGACACGTCACTAAATTGGCATCTTTCTTCAGCGTCTCATGTGCAACTCGAGCAGCCATGGATGTATTCACAAGTGTTGCGGGCACTTCGCTTCCAACACATGTTGTTTGTTGGACATTTGCAAGACGATTTTCAGATTTCGATGCTTGTCGAGAAAGTTGGTGTCATCAAGTTTCTCTTTCTCAAGGAGAGACTTGAGCTAGAAAACCTCGTTATTAGCAAAAGGGTTAGCCATCTGAAATAACAGGCAATTAGATTTAGTGTTTTGATGTAATATTCATATTCAAAAATGGCAAGCAAATCTTGAATAGGAAAATGGGAACCCAATCAGTAGTCGACCAACAAAGGCAGTGTTAAGTGCAATCACCAGTCAATTAAGTAAATGGATGGACAACGATTATATCTTATGAATACCAGTCACAACTGTTGATGCATAATTCTAGGTCGTCATGTGAAGTATAAAATACAAGACAAAGAGTTACAAACATGTGTTGATCCGAACTGAAGGCGAACTGCCAGTTCGGACTCACACGAACTTGTCCGAACTGGCAGTTTGGATGATCGTGGTTTTGCAACTATAAGTAGCATGTCTTGTATAGAGTTTAGAACTTCTTGGTCATATTCTACACCTTTTGTGTGTTTTTCTCTGTGGGTTTTCTCTCAAGCTTATCAATACAAATTTTCATTTGTATTTAAATTTTAATCTCGTTACATCTCATAATCACTAGATTAGCAATGATCCAATGCTCACGTAATTCAATTGGTATCAGAGCTTTCTGGTTCCATTGGCTAATCAAATTGTAGTGATTTTTGAGTTTTTCTAGAGAGAGAAAGTGGGTTTATGTGAAATTTCATCAAGTTTTCTCGAATTTGAGAGTTTTTTGTGTTAAAATTGATTTCAGAACGTTCGGACAAATTTGGAATTTTTGGGTTGTTTCACTAAAACTGACGTAACTTGAGAACCGTTGAGAGTTACGGGAGCTAATACCAGCCAAAACGACCGTCTCGGAGAGATCTACACTTTTACTCGCCTAATGGACAGTACCCTCCATTTCGACCCCCAAAATCCACTTATAAGACCTTCGTTTTTAGGTTTGAAGCTTTTGGAGTGTTAGTTTTCGGTTTTGGTAAAGAGTGATTCAAGCATATTGAGATGATTTTTCATAAATTGTTCGAAAATGAGTGCATCACAAGTTAGTATTATGATACCTAAATTGATGAAATGGGAAGATTATCATGAATGGAAAGTTGATTTTGAGATTTACATCAACAAACATTTCAAAGATTTTTAAAAGATAATCGATAAGCAATTAAAATGGCCTACTGATGGAAGAGGAGATGTAAAAATACATCGACATCTTTCTCTAGAAGAGAAGGCTTATACAGATAATGAAGACAAAGATAAATGGAATGCATTGAAAGAAAAATGTGAGACATGTGCACACATTCAAACCATGAAGATTGGCTCAGAATCTACTGATTCAACATCTAGTGGTTTAGAATTAGAAAGTAATAAGTTGTCAGACAAAAAGGATTGTGATACTGTTTTCAAGACTTAACAAATTGATGGTTGTGTAACTGATTTTGATTCTGAAAGAATTTGTGTGATATATGATAAAGGGGATGATGGTGACATAGAAGAAGTTCGGAAGGAAGTTTTTTCAATATGTCCAAAGTGTGCTGAACTTGATAAGACCAATGATAATTTGTTGAAAGAAAGGAAAGTTTTGAGTAAAGAATGTGAAAAAGCTAAAGCTGAAGCTAAAGAAGTTGCTACAGATTTTGAAGCTTTATTCGAAAAGGCTTATCCTATTCAACGGAAATATGAAAAAGCTAATCAGATTGCTGTTGAAACTGCTACAAAAGTAATTCGTCTTCAAGAAGAACTTTCAAAACTTCAAGATGAAAATGTTCTTTTCTGAGAAAATAATGAAATTTCAACGAAAGATGTTGATTATTTCAAGAAGAAATGGGAAAAGGTTAACGAACAAGTTTTGGAAGAGTGTGATTTAAGAAGAAGACATAAGTATGAATATAATGAGTTGTCAGAACAATTCATTGCTTTTGAGAAAGATCTGTTGGATGCTCAAGTGAAGATTTCAGAAATGAAAATTGAGATTCTTGATTTGCAAAGAGAACTAAAGAATTGCAATTTGTCACCGACATTTCTGAATTACATTTACAAACTGGAGAAGAATGAAGAAAGCGTTGAGGATGATTTACATAAAGTTCCGTCACCGGTTGATGTATCAAGTATTCCATCTGCTTCATTTGATCGAAATGGCGAAATGCATGATTATTAAAGTTTGCAACACCGGTTTCAGCAAAGAAAAAGAAAAAGTCAAAGTTGGGAAGAAGAAAGTTATCAATGGACAAGCTCCAAAGTTTGATGCTGGTTCATCATTTTTGGAAGATGAGAAGATTTTTTATAAGAGTAAGAAGTCTATTAGAGTTTCAGCTGAAGCTGAACTTGATAAATCTCTGAATCATGAAAACAAGCTAAAGGATATTAAACTAAGTTTACAAGAAGGGCTAAAGAAAGGAAGGTTCCTGACGCTAAAGTTGAGTCATCAAAGATTCCAGGGGTCAAGCACAAAGGTTTGGGTTATGAAGTCAAGGATGTTTCAGTGCAACAAACAACATGGAAACAGAAAAACATTGTTGTTCAACAACATCCGAAGAAACAATTTGTTAAACCTGTTCAGATTCAGAAAAAGCAAGCTCATCAGAAGAAGCCAAATGTTTCTACATCAAGAAATGGTTGTTATCATTCTGGAGGTTCGTCGAGTGATTCTTACTACTTACCCTAAAGATCATCTCCTAGGTATGATTCTTATAATAATTTCTTTGATTCATTTGCTTCTGATCATTCTGTTGGTTACTACGATTCTCCTACTGCGAATCATAGTTGGAAACTAAAGAATTTTTTCAAATACTCACCAAAGCTTCGTGAAAGAATTTTCTATGCATGTCGTCGACCTGGACATATGGCTGCAAATTGTCCGATAACTGGATAAATGGTAAAATTTTTGATGAACCATGGTTCCCAAAATATAAAACAACTAATAAGTCGTCTTCGTCAAAGACGTCGGTTGAAACATTTTCAGGTTCTGATCAAAAATTAAAATCTTCAATGAAATGGAAACCGAAAGTTGTTTCCAAGGCCAACACAGACTATGTGGAAGACACCAGGCGACCCTACGTTGTAAAATCGGGTCAATCCCAAAGCATCTAATGTTTTATTTCGTGTCAGTATGTATTTTAAGAAGACATATCGATAATTGGAAGCTTGCTGGTGGTGAAATATCTGTGATAATTTAAATTGAATGTCCAAATCAATTTTTTTTGTTTTCAAAAGGCTAAACACAAGTATCTGTGTTGATTGATCAATTTTTCATTTGTTTTTCACTCCATCTCATTTTGAGGAGGGCTTTGCTTTTGAAAAATACAAAAATAGAGTGCTGTCTTTCAAATGTTAAAAATGAAAATCTAAAAAATAGAGTTTGTCATTTTTAGGGGGGAGAAAATTTAAAAAGAGAAAAACATTAAAAAATAAGAAATTGTATCCGACATGATTGGGAAATGATGGTACATTGGCTGACATTGTCTGACTCATGGATAAAATAAGTGAAAAAGTCATAAGACCATTGTTCGATGTGCTAGGTAGGCTCGGAAAATCAGAAAGTATACAAATGTGATATACACTAAATCTGATGTTTGACCTAGTCGATAACATCTTGATGCGTATCTCAAGATATATCAAGTAAAAGATATGTAAAAAATTAAATGAGAAGTCACTGTGTATACATGTGTTTATTTTGCAAAGATTTAAACTTGTTTGATTTTCTTTATTTTCTTAAATGATCGGACTATCTCTACGTTTCCACAAGACCGACCTGGTAGTTGTTCATTTAAGGTTCTGCTTATTTTCTTGGTGTTTCATATAACTCATCGGACTTTCTCTGCATGTCCACAAGACCGACCTGATTGTTGTTGAGTTATACAAATTCAACTTGTTTTATTTTCTTATTTTGTTAAATCCGAGGCCTTATTTGCGTATCGAAAGATCGACCTTAAGGTAGACGATTTAACGTTCTTATTTCTTTTTGCATGGAACACAGTTGACTATATCAGAATACAATCACTATGTGTTAAATCACAAGTGAAATCATAAAGTGTGATAAGTAAAAGATATCTGAGTATGTCTGATAGTGTGGGATACACTAGTCAAAGCAAATCTAATCAAGACCTTAACATATCCAGATGTTATGAGTATGATTCTGCTTGAGTTTAAAGTTGGGCAAATTAAATCTGCAATCGACATGGCATATGTGCTACAATAAACGAAATTGAAGTGTAGTTTAGCATGTTATATCCAATATGATCCCAAGTCGTGATCTTTCTCACAAAAGACAAAAATAGTGTCTGATTGCGTATTGCATTTACTTTTCTGTATCAGAAAATACCAAAAAAAAATTAGGTGTTTTTTGATATAAAGTTTTGAAAAATCAAAAAGATTTTACTTCTTATTTCTTTTCAATTGATCAATACGAAATACGAATTTAATTTTCAAAATCATGATATCTTGGAGTCTCAAAGAGACGTTTTACACCAAGATTATTTATGTTGGCAGGTTTCTAAGTGGAAAGAGATTATTATAACTTCAAGTCATCTGAAGCTGTTGATATAGAGTTCACTCGCACTGCAATGTCAAGTATTCGAAATCAGGCTCATCATCAAGTTGAGGGAGAGTTTGATTGAAGATACAAGATTATGTGGAACTTGATACAGTACATGTCGAGGGGGAGTTTGTTGATGCATAATTCTAGGTCGTCATGTGAAGTATCAAATACAAGACAAAGAGTTACAAAGATGTATTGATCCGAACTGAAGGCGAACTACCAGTTCGGACTTACACGAACATGTCCGAATTGGCAGTTCAAATGATCGTGGTTTGCAACTATAAATAGCATGTCTTGTATAGAATTTAGAACTTCTTGGTCATATTCTACACCTTTTGTGTGTTTTTCTATGTGGGTTTTCTCTCAAGCTTATCAATACAAATTTTTATTTGTATTTACATTTTAATCTTGTTACATCTCATAATCACTTAATTAGCAAACGATCCAACGCTCACGCAATTTCAACAACTCCCTTTTATGAGGCTTTCGCAAAATTATTTACGAAATACGTTTAGCCTCATCTATGCCATTTTGTCTACGAGTGACTAGATGTACGATGTTGAACTTTACTCCAATACATCAAGCACTCGCAAAGAAAATGATAGATGTCCTTAGTAGTCAGTGTGTGCGCACGGTGTTGAACTTTACTCCAATGCACACACCTTGGAAGATACCCCAAACATCAAGTGCAGTGTTGAACTTTACTCCAACACTGATGCATCGGTAAATATGTTCCAAGTTAGACTTGACTAGGATGGCAAAACTACTGGTTTTAAAGCTTACCAGATAGGATTATTAGGTCAAATTATTAAGTAACTAAATGATTTGACGAATATATATAAACTATATCTCACTCGGTACTGTCAATTAAATAACCTCATTATTAATGACTAGGCTCTACGAGATGATAACCAATTAATATTATTGTGCGATTTTATAGATCAAAAAAATCGAGATCTTAGTCGAATAAAATTGGTTATTATTTTAAGTCGTAAATTATTTAGGACTAATTATTAATTGATTGACAAATAGTTTTAACCGTTTAAAACTTAGTTTGGAGTTTTAGTTGGTGCGTTAAACAAGTTATTACATTCAACCAAAACACATCATGCAAACATAACACATATTCGGCTTTAAAGAGGTTTCGACATTGTCAAAGCCTTATTGACAATGTCGAAGAAAGTCTGGGACGTAAAAGTTTAAATCAACCACAAGGATGAAAAATGCATCTGGTTGACTCTAATGCTCCCACTAGCTTCGATAGCTCCTTTGCGTCGATTGATATTCGTCGGTTCATCGGGCTTGGTTACTTGCCATGCTAGGAAGTGTTCTTGGATAAGAACATTTACCACGATGTGGTAGTCGCATCAAAGCTTGTCGCGTTCTTCTAGAGCGAAGGTCCCCAATTACAACAAAAATAGAACATAAATCTACATCTAGTTTTGATACAACTTTGAACCCAAAACTTGAGCCGATCCAAAACCATAAAACTAATGGGCCAAAATGGGCCAATACACGACGCGATAATCAATCACAACCAAAATATGGGTCAAGCCGAATATGCATATTTATTCAATCAATTCATCGAATCGAAAAATATTTGGTGGAATTAAATCGACCAAATATATGATTAAACCGATTCATATAATTTTCGCGACTTTCAGGTTTTAACCCCAGTTCGTGAATTCCACCGGTTTTAAATCGACCAAATATATGATTAAAGCAATTCATACCACTGTTGGGAAACAAAAGTGGTATACGGGTGCCCGGTGACGACAGAATTATCTAATTACACTTTAATTAATCATTACAGACCGAGCGTAATTATTTCAAAGTTCATCAAATTAATGAGTAATTTGATTAAGCAGCGGAATTAAAACGTTTTGATTATAAAACGTGTAAACTCTAAAGTGTCGTTATTGTGTCAACAGGATCACGATCACCAAATCACACAAACACCTAGATCGTGTTAAAGTGAAACACGATCATAATCAACGATAATACAATCGAAATAAATAAATAACTAAATCTAAAACGAGTTTAGAATACCTGAGTGGTGTTCTAACACACGTTAAACACACCGAGAAACAACGTGCAAGTCGCTAGGGTTTCACGGAAAGGCTGATCTGTCACACCCCTAATTTCCACTAACGGAGTTTTACCGTGTGGGGTGTGATCCAGACCAGGACCCGAGTCATTAGTTACATCAAACATAGTTAAGGGTTCAAAATGTAAATATAATTCCAATGGGGGAAATATCAAAAACAGAGTTAAAGTTTAGTGGAAGCTCATAAAAAACTATGTTGCGCAAAACAAGCGCCCGATAAAGTAAATACCAGTCCAAATTGAAAAGATTTGAAAATAAATTCCCAAAATAAAAGGTTTTAGCCAACGTACGTGCCCAAAAATTAGATTTTCCTAGCGTCCTGCAAAGCATGCATAAGAGCAAGTGTCAACTAATGTTGGTGAGTTCACATAAGCACATAAGTATAACTAGTATAGATATGTAGTACGAATACAACAGTCTTGATTCGTATATAAGTATGTATATTACAAGTACAATCCATATCGTAGGTAACGAGCCTAAGTTCATATCACTAAAATGTTCGCAACCGAAGCTGACCAATTAGTTGTAGGAATAATTCCTTACGTGTTTTGCCTTCCCCGTGTCTACTCGATAACGGTAAGTTAGGCTGACATTGTCCTCAGTCCGACCGACAGTCGGGTGGTGCATCTCGTGCCCGCTGAGTGGGGTTTGTCAGACCCCAGTAGTACTACCCAATATCCCCTCGCTATTTGCTATTAACGGTTCGATAAGTAAGGACTTTCAAAGATAACGCATTTTACGTGAACATGTGATATATATTGGATTTCTACTTTAATCATACATAATAGTTGTCGTGTTATCACCCTAACCCGGGTGTAAAGTGGTTGCGTGTGTTATCGTCCAAAACCGGACGTAACGTAATGGTTGTGTAACTCACCTTAAGGTGTGTTGCTACAATTTAGTAAGACTTCAAGTCTTGCGCAATTACCGAGCACCTATCGATTTTACATACGTAAGTGTGTGTCCACACATGAGTAACATAGCCTAGACGACGGTACTAAATCCAGTAATACCAGATATAACGTAGGTGATAATTTCAGTACGTGATAAAAATCATTTGTTCGAAAGTAGTCAAAAACGATGTTTAATCAAGGACACAAGGATTTAAGAAACTCAATGGGCGTACGTTATCCCAAATAATAAATGTAGAGATAATCGGGTAAACATATATGTTCATAAATATAAATATCGGGGTGTAGTCAAAAGTGTGAAAAAAATAAAACGCCAATATATATTTCTATGTTTAAAACAAATTTTATTATTAATTATAACGAGACTATAAAATTTTAATTCATTTAAGTTATAATGTTTTCATAATATAAAATTTTAACGAGTACCCTAACGGGGTCTATGAAAACTTTAGGAATCAAGATCTTATAGACATATAATAGTAGTTTTAAATTTTAGACAAATAATGTTCGAAATCACTAAAAATAATAAAACAGCAAAAAGAAATGGTGGTCACGGGAATCTAACCCGTGACCTCATTTTGAAAGCGCTGGACACTAACCACTGGGGCAGTGGTTCATTTGTAGACAGCCATGAAGAACATAACTTTTATGCTTTCAATGACACCAGAACTGATTCAAGAAGCAAAGGTAAATCAGAAGAAAAAAAACGAATAGTGGTAGCCGGGTTTCGAACCTAGGACCTCTCTGTCCAGAGCAAGCGCCCCAGCCAACTGTGCTACAGACCCGTTTGTGTTCAGAACCAGTGGGTTAAGTATTTAACACGTCACGTCCGGTCATCATCTCCTTCCCCAAAACTCCGGTGGCCGGAGTTTTGTTCCGGTCACCGGAAAATCGCGAAAATAGAAACAACATGAAGGAGAATGTGCGATTAAAGCAGAGAAGTGATTACCTCGAAACAAAGATGAGAAACGACACGTTTTTGAAACCGAAATTAAACTGAACTCGAACTCGAACACGACTCCGACTTCGATCCCGGAACCCGCCAACGGCCTGGAACCCTTAGTTGCTTCAAACAGTGTCTCTTGGTGACTAACGGGTGCTTGGTTGGTGGTGTTGTGGTCATGACCGACCGGAAAACTGGGCCTCCGGTGGGGTGGTTTCTTGGCGTCGGCCTAGAGAAGAACTGAGGAGGATGAATGAGATGATGAGGTGATCGATTGTGACTGAAATTTCCTGATGATTGATGAGGCAAATTAAGGTTTCCATTGTAACCGATGGACTTGATCGGTCCGCATTAAAGAGGAGTTGTCGGGCTCTTAATTCACGTCGAGGGTTTTCAAATTCCCTTCTAATCGACTATTGTCAAATGACAACATTAGTCCTTGCCCAAGTTACCTAATAAAAAGGCAGGTTTTGATAATTACAAGCCAAGTCCCTCAATGTTTTATCTGATAGAAATAAGTTTCAGGAATAGCAAAAGTGGTCCTTCAAGGTTTAGAAGCGTCTAACGAACACTAACGGGGTCTAACGAAGAGTAACTTGGTGATGATTATTCGAGTGTACGTCCCAACATATTTAACGAACGAAGTTTTATAAAAATATAACATATAAATATCTAGCATAAAATCATAGTTATAACTCAATAACTATACATTTTAAGTTCCTAAAAATATATAGAAATGCTTCGTGTAATTTACGTAACATACCGTCACATAAAATCATAAAATGACATGCGTATATATACACATATATATACCACACAAAAATAATAAATATAATTGTCACATAAAATGACAAAACGTTTTCATGAAATTATAAAATATAATTTATATAAAGTTATAAATTATATATATTCAAGTAAGTTAACCGATGTCTAGACTCATGTGCAGTGTTCGTGTAACTATTCTAGTTAACTGAGGTAACGGACGTTATCAAAATATAACACAGGTTATTAACTGGGTTAACCTGGGAAATTGCCGGTTGTCACGTCATCCCCTTGTTAAGGAATTTTCGGTTGCCTTAACTTGCTACAGTTTCTGTGGAAGGAAAAGAAAAATTTTAGGGTTGCTACATCATCCCCTTGTTAAGGAAATTTTGTCCAAAAATTTAAATCATACCTTGATAAGATGTTGAGGCTTGATCAAATAGGTGAGGATATTTCTTTCTCATCGGATCTTCTCGTTCCCACGTGAACTCCGGTCCACGCTTAGATTGCCATCTCACTTTGACGATGGGCATTTTACTTCGTTTCAATGTTTTCTCCTCATGTCCCATGATTTCCACGGGTTGTTCGATGAATCGCAATTGTTCATCGATTTTTAGTTCTTCTAATGGAACTATGAGAGTGTCATCTGCTAAACACTTCCTCAAGTTCGAAATGTGAAACACGTTGTGTACTCCATCCAAATCAGGAGGTAGATTCAAACGGTAAGCCACCGGACCAATGCTCTCGGTGATCTCGAAGGGTCCTACATAGTGGGGATTCAAGTTCCCACGCTTGCCAAAGCATAGAACGCCTTTCCAAGGTGAGACTTTCAGCAGAACTTTGTCGCTGACTTCAAATTCTAACGGCCTTCGACGTTTATCTGCATAACTTTTTTGTCTATCTCTTGCCGCTTTCATGCGGTTTCTGATTTGCATGATTCTCTCTGTGGTTTCGTGCACTAGTTCAGGTCCAGTGAGTTGACTCTCACCGACCTCGGACAACAGACCAGCGATCTGCATTTTCATCCGTAAAAAGCCTTAAATGGAGCGGCTCCAATACTGGTATGGTAGCTGTTGTTATAGGAGAATTCTACCAGTGGTAAATGAGTTTCCCAATTTTTCCCGAAGTCGAGCACACATGCTCTAAGCATATCCTCGAGAGTTTGGATGGTACGTTCAGTCTGTCAATTTGTTTGAGGATGATACGCGGTACTCATATCTAAGCGAGTGTCCATCGCCGCTTGTAAGGATCTCCAAAAGTTTGAAGCAAACCTAGGGTCTCGGTCAGAGATAATAGATAAAGGCACTCCGTGAAGCTTGACAATCTCCTTGAGGTATATTTTCGCAAGTTTTTCTGTTTTGTCACTTTCCTTGATAGCTAGGAAATGGACGGATTTTGTTAATCGGTCAACGATAACCCAAATCATGTCGTTACCGCCAGAAGAACGGGGCAAACCCGTGATGAAATCCATCGAGATTTCTTCCCATTTCCATTCAGGAAGTATAGGTTGTTCCAGTAATCCTGCTGGCTTTTGATGTTCCGTTTTGACCATTGCGCACGTCAAGCACTTGTTAACATATCTAGCGATGTCAGCTTTCATATTGGGCCACCAGTATAACCCTTTTAAGTCTTGATACATTTTTTCTGAACCTGGATGGATAGAATAACGGGACTTGTGGGCCTCATCCATCACCAGTTCTCTAAGATTTCCATGGAAAGGTACCCATATACGGTCCTTATAATAACGAAGTCCATCGGACTTAACTTCAGAAGTTCCATCGACGTCATGTAATAATTCAGACCCGAATTTTCCTCCTTTAGGGCCTCTTTCTGAGCATCCCGGAGTGTATCTGATAGCCCCGTATGGATCGTTAATTGGAGAGCTCGAACCCTTCTAGGTTTAAAATGTTCCTTTCTACTCAAGGCATCTGCCACCACGTTGGCCTTGCCTGGATGATACTTTATTGCTAGATCGTAGTCGTTTAGCAATTCGACCCATCTACGTTGCCTCATGTTGAGTTCCTTCTATTCGAATATGTGTTGGAGGCTCTTGTGATCAGTGAATATCGTACACTTGGTGTCATATAAGTAGTGTCTCCAAAATTTCAAGGCAAATACAACAGCGCCCAACTCTAGGTCGTGAGTTGTGTAATTCTTCTCATGGGACTTTAGTTGCCTTGACCCGTATGCGATGACCTTACCTCTTTGCATCAACGCACATCCGAGTCCCTGAACTGACACGTCACAATAGACCTCGAAGTCGTTAATCCCATCAGGTAAATATAATACAGGTGCAGTACAAAGTTTTTCTTTCAATGTTTGGAAGGCTGCCTCTTCCTTGTCACCCCATCTGTACTGAACCCCTTTGTGCGTAAGAGCGATCAATGGTTGAGCTAACTGAGAAAATCCCTTTATAAAATGACGGTAGTAACCCACTAAACCTAGGAATTGGCGAATTTTCGTAGGTGCTCTAGGGGTAGGCCAACTTTTGATGGCATCGATCTTGGCTGGGTCAACGTGAATACCTTGTTCATTGACGATGTGACCTTGAAATTGAACCTCTCGGATCCAGAAATCGCACTTAGATAATTTTACATAGAGTTGTTCTTTCTTTAACAAGTCTAAGATTAACCGCAGGTGTTCCTCGTGTTCTTCTTTTGTCTTGGAGTAGATGAGGATGTCGTCAATAAACACTATGATGATTTTTGCCAGATAGGGCTAGCACACACGGTTGATGAGATCCATGAACACAGCTGGTGCATTTGTCAGCCCAAAAGGCATGACCAAGAATTCATAATGACCGTAGCGTGTTCTAAAGGCTGTCTTTTCTATATCCTCATCGCGGACTCGAAGTTGATGGTAGCCAGACCATATATCAATCTTGGAATAGTAACTGGATCCTAGAAGCTGGTGAAAGAGATCGTCTATTCGTGGAAGAGGGTATCGATTCTTGATAGTGACTTTGTTAAGCTCACGGTAATCAATGCACATCCTAAATGTGCCATCCTTATTTTTGACAAACAATACTGGTGCTCCTCATGGTGACGAGCTAGGTCTAATGAAACCCTTATCTAGCAGTTGTGTGGATAGCTCATTCAATTCGTTCACCACTAGACGATATGGTGCATGCGCGATCGGAGCTGCTCCCGGAGCGAGGTCAATCCCAAATTCTACTTGCCGAAGCGGAGGAAGGCCAGGTAGTTCCTCAGGAAATACCTCCAGGTAATCCAGTACGATCAGGAAGTCTTCTGTCACACCCCCAAATCAACCACTAACGGAGTTTATACCGTTAAGGGGTGTGAGAAAACCAGGACCACAACCATTAGTTACAAATACTAAACGAATCAGAGTAAAGTCCAAACATTAATAATAAAAAACAGTTTAACAGTACGCAGCGGAAAACATTGTCTTTAGCACTAACCTCGTGCTTTACAAAATCAGTGTTTTAAATTCTCAATTAAGTTTAACTAAAAATAAAATGTCTTCGTGTGCCATGCCAACCCGATCCGGATACTCCTTAGCGATCTGCAAAAGTTTAAACCACGCAAGTGTCAACCTAACGGTTGGTGAGTTCACAGTGGGCTTGTCATGCAGTGGCCCGGTCTCATACATCATAATCGTGTAAACATATTCTTATGTACAATTTAATTGTGAAAAGCAATGCTTAATGATAACCAAGATCATAGTGTTGTGGTTTAGTAAAAGTATTGTCCGTAACCTACGTTATCTGGTATGTACTAGTTTTGTATAGTTAAAGTGCTCAACCGATATCGTGGGTAGCTAATCCGTTGTTCCATGCACTAAGGAAGTTTGTACCAAAGCTGACCGATAATTGTTGTGGCAGCGCCTCCAGCTATTTTGTTTTGCAGACATATGTCATCGCGGCTTTGCCTCCCCCGTGTCCTCTCGGGATCACGGTCAGATAGGCTGATATTGTACCTCCGTGTACCTCCAGTGTCACGAGGCGGAGTTTGTCAAACTCTAGTAGATCTACCCAACATCCCCTCGCTTTACAATTAATGGCACAATTAAGTTGAGGACTTTTTCAGTTAAAAGGCAATCCTTAGAAATCATGTGATATCATGTGGTTTAGACTTTAACCTACACTAGCCATATTAAAACGGTTTACTTTAGGGTTCTTATGAATCCCGAAAACATTTTTCAGTTTCATTTTAGAATTAGTTGTTTAAGTAATTCACAAGTGTTTCCCATAAAACACTTCAAGTTCATCAGGTAGGTGCATAGCACTCTAAGTTTTCAGTTTCACCAAGTAGTGCATAGCACTCATAAAGTTGTCAGCATTGTTTTTCGTTAGGTTATTCAGTGTGTCCCAAACGGGCTCACAGTAAACAGGTTAGTGACACTCACCTTGGGTTGCACTGCTACACTTGTTAATAATCCAAGTATTGCTTAACGAAGACCTATGAACACGTTTAGGTCTTAAGTATTAGTTTTGTGACTAAACTCTACATAACGTCACTATGGCCCATAACATAGCACGTTGGACTATAACACGACATACCGACACACGACACCGATTGTTGATCATAAAAAAGGGTTCATATAATACAGAAATCATAGTATGTCTTATCATAGCATAATCATGTAAGTCATAGCATAGCATTCAAATAAGTTGCACAAGTTTGGATTCTGGTCTTAGTTTCGCTAGCAGTTTCACTAGGCAGTTTCGCTGTGTGCACGGGCAGCACTTTCGCTAGGCAATACCCAATGACACAGTTTCGCTAGGCTAGTTTCGCTCGAAACTGTTGGCACAGTTTCGCTAGCCTAGTTTCGCCCGAAACTGGTTTGAACTTTCGTTCAGGGAATTTCGCTCGGTAGTTTCGTTCGGACAGGTCTGGTTGGTTTACCCGGCGACACTACAGTTTCGCTACATAGTATCGCTGGATGAAGATATACATAATTTCGCTACATAATTTCGCCCAGAGAACACACAGTGTCACTGGTCGCGAAAAACTCACAAATCAGCCTAAAAATCAACCTAACAGCTTCCATACTTCATGTGATTCAATATTTAGCATGTATGATCATTTACCAACATAAATCAGTAAGCTTTAACACCTTAAACATGGGTTTTCATCATCAAATCACCAAAAACACATTTTAAACCTAAAATGACTAAAATGGCATAAATCTTCATTATGGATGGATTTCAAACGTAAAGTTACTGACTTTAGGATAGATCTAGCATTCCTAAGCAACATATCAAGAGATCAGGTGATTCCATAGAGGTTTAAGCATGCTTTTTAAGAAAACACATAAAGAACACATAAAAATGGTTTTGGGAGACTCACGATTCGATCTAGGATCCGAATGGATGTTGTCTCGAGGCTGGGATCACGTCGGCTTGTGGTGATTCTTGGTTGACTAGAAGTTCCAGGAGAGTGTGTGTGTGTGTTTTGAGTAAATGGTGCAAAATGGGATCTCTAGGGTTTTATGTTAATATATAACAGGAGCTAGTTTCGCTGGTCAGTTTCGCTGGCCAAGCGAAACTGGCTCTGTTAGTCAGAGGGTTGGCTAATCCGGGCGACACTACAGTTTCGCCCGGTAGTTTCGCTGGAAACCCAAAAGTGACCAGTTTATATTTTAAGCAAGATAAGTACAGTTCATGGGTTGTCATGCTATTCACAATACTAAATCATGTACTTAAATCACATTGCACATAATAACTATAAGTAAATGAACACATAACACATATGGGCGGGTTTGGTGATCAACCAAAGGTCGTGGACGTATTCGGCCTAGTTAAGCATTAGTTACTAAGTTAACACTTATAACGTAACTAACGGAGATTGTCTAACGGAAGTAAACCTTGAAATTCTCGGATGTCACATCTTCGATTTTCCTCTCCACCCTGGTTTGGTCCGTAACTGTGGCTAGGATTGCCACGTGTCCTTTCCGAAGACACTTTTGCGCTTTAAGGTATGATATGATTCTCGAGACAGCACCTCCCTTTTCGCCCTGAATCGAGAGTACTTCTCCTCCTGCTACGGGTATTCGTATGACTTTTTCCTGACAGACAATTTCCGCCTGATGTTTGGAAAGCCAGTCCATTCCTACTATCACGTTGAAACTACCGATGGTAAAAGGCATAAGGTCTATACTTAGTTTATGACTAGATAGTTCTAATGTGCAGTCTTCAACTAAGTGAGTGGTGTCAAGAAGCTTACCATTTGCTAATTCAACCGTGTACCTAGCCTTTAGTGGAGTTTGGGTAGCCTACTAGCCTTAATCAATTTACAGAACTTAGTCGAGATAAAACTTTTCTCAGCACCCGTATCAAATAAGACATTTGCGAAGTAGTTGTTTAGAAGAAACTTACTAGTAATGACGTTGGCTTTGATTGTTGCTTCACCAGAACCCATCACGAAAGCTCGCCCTTTGGCGCCATCTCCACCGTTTCTACCACCATCACCGCCATTGTTATTGTTGTTACGGTGGTTATTGTTGTTGCCAGCATTGTTGTTATTCTTTTGAAGTTGTGGGCAGACCCTCTTCAAGTGCCCTGGCTTTCCACATTCATAACACCCCCTAGGGCCTTCATTATTCTGCCTCTAGTTCTGATTCAGATTCTGATTCGGACGATTTTGTAGTTCACCCCAACAGTTCTTAGCCTCGTGGCCCCCTTAACCACAACGCTCACAGGTGAGTTTCTTGCATGCCCCATTGTGGTGTTGGTTACACCGATTGCAGAAAGGTGCTCGCCCCTTGTACCCATTGTGATTTTGATTACTACCACCTTGGCGGTTCTGGTTACCGCCCTCACTGTTGGTGTTACTGTTTTTATAGTCACCCCTTGAATTGTTATACCTCTTGTTTTGATTGTGAGAGTTGGAGGATCTCCCATTGTTTCCCCCTTTGTTTTTGTTACTGGATTTATCTTCTCTTTTTCTTTTTCCATCTAGGGCAGCTTTGGGGACCTTTCTGGGTGGCAAAGTTCCTTGCTCTATGGCCTGGTCGGTCAGCTTATGAGCCAACCTGATAGCATTCTGCACATTTGCAGGGTTTGAGACAGTAACCATCCCTTTTATTTGTGGAGCTAACCCATCCACATACCTTTCTATCCTTTTGAAATCAGCATCAACCATCGTAGGACACAACACCGCGTAGTCGTGGTAGCGAGCGGTGTATTCTTCAACCTCAGAACCTATCATTTTCGAGTTCTGGAACTCACTTTCCAACCTTTTGACCTGGTCACGAGGACAATACTCCTCATCATGGCATCCTTGAATTCATGCCAAGTCATAGCATTCGCTGCGTCGAGCCCTAACATTTGGATTTGCGCATTCCACCAAGTGAGGGCAGCTCCCTTGAGTGTAGCGGTTGCGAAATTGACCCGATTCGCAACTGGGCAGTTACACATTGAGAACACCTTTTCTGATTTCTTGAGCCATCGTAGCAGACCAACGGCTCCTTCATCACCCTTGAACGTGAGCGGCTTACAATCCATGTAAGTTTTGAAGGTGCACTGAGCTGGGCCTGGATTTGTTTCATGAAATTATTTTAGAGAATAATTCTTGAGAGTGAGAAAAAAAATGTAGTCAATCTTTCGTATGTTTTAACTTACCACCGTTATTGTTTCCTTGCACTTGAGCCGCGGTCAGTGCTGCCGCAACGTTTTCATTTATCAACGCTTGGATCTGAGTTGTTGTGAGGTGTTCACCCATGATTCTGTTTGCCATGCAAGACATTCTAATGATTAATATACCCAATATCAATTCCATTATATACGTTAGTACGCATACAATCAAATGATTAATATATCCAATATTAATTTTATCAAGCACTAAACAATTATTCATGCATCCATCCATCACACGACATAATTTTTAGAAACATATTGGAAACATAAAGATGTAATATCCATTACAAAAATTTAAAATCCAACCATAAGGTATCTCAGTATTTGAAAACATTCAAAATAAAATGAACACCCAGTCAAATTTATTTTAAAGTAACAAAATAGAAGAAAAGAAGACAGATTAGATCAAGGATCGATAACATCTGGTTCTTCCTCCATGTCCTCTTGAGGCTCCTCCTCAAAAGGTTCTTCCTCGAAGGGTTCCTCATCTTCTTCCTGAACAAGAGCTCCCTGGACATACAGGGTTGCCATTTGAGCTTGGAGGGCGGCAATTTGTGCCGCTAGTGCCGCATTGGAATGTTGGAGTGCTGCATTCGAATGTTGCATTGCAGTAATCTGATGTTGTGCTTGATGCAGTCCATGCTCCAAATCTGCTGGATTGGGTCGCGATTCAAGCTTAGTGACCCTGTCATGGATACCCATTACCCCCTGGGACAAGTTATAGTGGTATGTATCTCTCTCCTTCTGTTCATCCCGCACTCGCTCGAGTTCCCTATCGCGGGTGTGATTGCTGATGGAATTGTGCTCGAGTTTTCCAAGTGTGTCGTCATAAGCTGCTATCAGTCCCGCAATGACCCTCTGCAAATCAAAGGGTAGGTCGACCCTGTTCGGCACATGATACCTATCAAGCAACCGATACGTCGTCGGATTCAGCCAGCTATAATCGTCTGGTGCACACCTATCATGACGTAGGTGCTGATCCCGAAGGAAGTCCTTTATCGTGTACTTAGGCTGCTTAGGCTCGCGGCCTTGTTGGTTGGAGGATGATGACTGTTCGTTGGTAATTTTTTTCCCTTACCCCTCGTGTTGTCGTGTGGTGCCATACTGACAAAACCCAGACAGACACAAACAAAAGAAAAACAACCTAATGTGAGTAATCGATTTTTAGCACGCGAAAAGAAAATGTTTTTGGGAACTGTTGTAACTAATATTTGAAAACAGTTACAGTTTAGAATTTTGAAAATTCTAATTCTCTGCAACCAAGGGCTCTGATACCAATCTGTCACACCCCCAATTTCCACTAACTGAGTTTTACCGTGTGGGGTGTGATCCAGACCAGGACCCGAGTCATTAGTTACATCAAACATAGTTAAGGGTTCAAAATGTAAATATAATTCCAAACGGGAAATATCAAAACCAGAGTTAAAGTTTAGAGGAAGCTCATAAAAAACTATGTTGCGCAAAACAAGCGCCCGATAAGTAAATACCAGTCCAAATTGAAAAGATTTGAAAATAAATTCCCAAAATAAAAGGTTTTAGCCAACGTACGTGCCCAAAAATCAGATTTTCCTAGCGTCCTACAAAGCATGCAAAAGAGCAAGTGTCAACTAATGTTTGTGAGTTCACATAAGCACATAAGTATAACTAGTATAGATATGCAGTACGAATACAACAGTCCTTATTCGTATATAAGTATGTATATTACAAGTACAATCCATATCGTAGGTATCGAGCCTAAGTTCATGTCACTAAAACGTTCACAACCGAAGCTGACCAATTAGTTGTAGGAATAATTCCTTACGTGTTTTGCCTTCCCCATGTCTACTCGATCACGGTAAGTTAGGCTGACATTGTCCTCAGTCCGACCGACAGTCGGGTAGTGCATCTCGTGCCCGCTGAGTGGGGTTTGTCAGACCCCAGTAGTACTACCCAATATCCCCTCGCTATTTGCTATTAACGGTTCGATAAGTAAGGACTTTCAAAGATAAAGCATTTTACGTGAACTTGTGATATATATTGGATTTCTACTTTAATCATACATAATAGTTGTCGTGTTATCACCCTAACCCGGGTATAACGTGGTTGCGTGTGTTATCGTCCAAAACCGGACGTAACGTAATGGTTGTGTAACTCACCTTAGGGTGTGCTGCTACAATTTAGTAAGACTTCAAGTCTTGCGCAATTACTGAGCACCTATATACGTAAGTGTGTCTCCGCAGTAACATAGCCTAGATGACGGTACTAAATCCAGTAATTCCAGATATAACGTAGGTGACAATTTCAGTACGTGATAAAAATCATTTGTTCGAAAGTAGTCAAAAACGATGTTTAATCAAGGACACAAGGATTTAAGAAACTCAGTGGGCGTACGTTATCCCAAATAATAAATGTAGAGATAATCGGGTAAACATATATGTTCATAAATATAAATATCGGGGTGTAGTCAAAAGTGTGAAAAAAATAAAACGCCAATATATATTTATATATATATATATATATATATATATATATATATATCTATGTTTAAAACAAATTTTATTATTAATTATAACGAGACTATAAAATTCTAATTCATTTAAGTTTTTCATAATATAAAATTTCAACGAGTACCCTAACGGGGTCTATGAAAACTTCAGGAATCAAGATCTTATAGACATATAATAGTAGTTTTAAATTTTAGACAAATAATGTTCGAAATCACTAAAAATAATAAAACAGCAAAAAGAAATGGTGGTCACGGGAATCTAACCCGTGACCTCATGTTTGAAAGTGCTGGACACTAACCACTGGGGCAGTGGTTCATTTGTTGATAGCCATGAAGAACATAACTTTTATGCTTTCAATGACACCAGAACTGTTTCAAGAAGCAAAGGTAAATCTGAAAAAAAACGAATTGAGGTAGCCGGGTTTCGAACCCAGGACCTCTCTGTCCAGAGCGAGCGCCCCAGCCAACTGTGCTACAGACCCATTTGTGTTAAGAACCAGTGGGTTAAGTTTTTAACACGTCACGTCCGGTCATCATCTCCTTCCCCAAAACTCCGGTGGCCGGAGTTTTGTTCCGGTCTCCGAAAAATCGCGAAAACAGAAACAACATGAAGGAGAATGTGCGATTAAAGCAGAGAAGTGATTACCTCGAAACAAAGATGAGAAACGACGCGTTTTTTAAACCAAAATTAAACTAAACTCGAACTCGAACTCGAACTCGAACATGACTCCGACTTCGATCTCGGAACCCGCCAACGGCCTGGAACCCGCCAACGGCCTGGAACCCTTAGTTGCTTCAAACAGTGTGTCTCTTGGTGACTAACGGGTGCTCGGTTGGTGGTTTGGTGGTCGTGAACAAACGGAAAACTTGGCTCCGGTGGGGTGGTTTCTTGGCGTCGGCCTAGAGAGGAACTGAGGAGGATGAATGAGATGATGAGGTGATCGGTTGTAACTGAAATGTCATGATGATTGACGAGGCAAATTAAGGTTTCCATTGTAACCGATGTACTTGATCGGCCCGCATTAAAGAGGAGTTGTCGGGCTCTTAATTCACGTCGAGGGTTTTTGTGACGCCCACTCCCACACTTGGCTCTAGAAGGGGTCACGAATCGGATTTACTCATGAACACAAGGTATCAACAGAGATTACTAAGCAGCGGAAATTTTAAACTTTTATTTATTTGCCAAGTACTACAAAGTAAGAGATAATTTACATAAGGAAATACTAACTATCATTACGTTTTATTGCTATAACTATGCCAGCTTGCCAACACCCTCCTTCCGTCCGATAGCTTGCCCGTCTAATCCCTTATCACCAGGGCCTTCTCATAACTAGTCGAAGCCTCACCCTGACCTGACATACATACATTTTTGGAAAAGGTCAGCTTACGCTGGTGAGTTCTATATTTTAAAAGCTTTACCTCGGCGTGAGGTTTAAAACCCTTGGACCTGCAAGATCCCTTTTTCACAAACATTTATCAAGTATAATAAATATCACAATTATACAACACGTAATATTCCTTAACAGGAAACACCCCCTATAAAACCATTTATCCCAATATCCCTTTTCTATAACCCCAACATCTATTACCAGTGTAAACCCTGCTACTACATAAGCAGAGAAACCATCCTTGCCGACTGCCGAGTTTACCCCTTTAGGGTATTCCCTATAACGGCCAGTCGCCCCGCTTTCCCCTATTTGCTAACTGCCGAGTTTACCCTTCTAGAGCATTCCCTGTAACGGACAGTTGCACCGCCTTCCCCTATTTGCTAGCTGCCGAGTTTACCCCTTTAGAGCATTCCCTGTAACGGACAGTAGCTTTTTCCCCTTTTTTTATTTGTAGTGGTCTCCAATCCCCTTGAGCAACACTACCTCATAACTCTCCCTGTACGACTACCCGCCCCTAGTTAAATACCCAAGTGACTTAAGATTATTAGTAAACAGTGATAAGGTCTTCATATACTGCAACACGTGGACACCCCCCAATTTACCGTTGGTGTATGTATACAGGGCGTATCCTCCACACTTCTGATATACCGGGTAACTAATATTATTATGTTTATATATAGGAAGTACCAGCGGCGTATCCACCACATAATAATAAAGCGAATGTATCACATGTTCTCATATAATCATACATATTCACTATAACGTTTACTAATAATCCCTTTATCACTTGACTATTTAATTTCGAAGCAAATATAGCACATATCATATCACAGTCATTATATTTACGTTATAACACGTACAAATGATTTAATATCATTTTCATAATATACCATATATATATTTATCTCTCTCTATATATATATATATCCCAAAAGCCTTTCAACAGTTTATTAATTCAAGATATTTCACGTATATGCATTTCCATAACAGTCCACGTATATATATATCAATTCAATAACAATTTAACAGTTCAATATATCCATTAACAATTAGCACCTTAGCAATCTGATATATATTTACTCAAAGGTAATTCAACAGTTTAATACTCCAATAATTCAGATAGACAACATTTCAGTTATAAATCATTTAGATGCATTTTATAACATTTGTATGTATATCAGCCCGAAGGACATTTAAAGCATTTAAAATATTTAAGAGTGGGCTCATAGAACTCACCTTATGTCTTTAACTCGTTACACGAACGGAACTTCCGCAACGATTCCCGATTTAACCTAATTTGCGTATCGTATGGCGTTAACGCAAGGTTTTATACAATAAACACTTCCTATGTTTATTTTAACATCTTATTATCTTAATAATATTCAATTATTAAGTTTATCCTTTTTAAAGGTCAAAATGACCAAAATGCCCTTTAGGCAGTTATCCTTTTCTTTTAATGATAATATGAAGACGCGCATTCCTATAAGTAAACGCTCACTCCGGGATCGCCCAGTGTTGGGATTCCATTGCCCAGATGGGATGGCGACACCCCCGCTTTTGCCAGAAACCCCAGAGTACAGGCGCTTACCCTTCCGGTCCGCACGAACTTCTAAATATCCGATTAACTCGGTATCTTTAATGCTTTATTATTTCTCCATATTAAATCCATATATGTTTATTATATATATAAACATGTTACCATACCAAAATTCAAGTCCCCATACCCTCCGGATTATTTTATATTATATAACCTTATTCCGAAACCCTAATTTCATAAAATTCCCATTTTATTATCAAAACTCATTTTTATTGAAAACCGTCTTAGGGTATTATCCATTATAACATTTTATAATATCCTTTAAAATGGCAAAGCTTAATTCAAAACCGTTTGCTCGATTTGGGCAGAATAACGACATGAAAACCCTAATTTTTGACACGTTTACAAAACCCATACCAAACCTTTACCAAGTCTGAAAAAAACTTAGGGCTTTCTTATATAACATCATTTTAAGAGTACCTACAAAAATTCAGAGCCTAACTCCCACCCGATCATCCGAATTTGATGATTTATATCCAAGAACCCTAATTTTAACCTAGATTTAGAACTCGATCATAACAACAATATTAACTGAAATTGATTGAGGGCTATTGTAGAGCATACCTCGAAACCTAGGACTGCAGGAGATGGCCTCCAAACACTTCACCGTTTGCTCGAATTTCGCAGAAGAAGATCGCGGACGAGGTTAGGGTTTTTAGGAGATAAATCTCGTGAATTGGCGAGTTGTTATGGATGATCTGAGGTCCGTTTTATAGTGGTCGAGGTCGCCCCAGGTCCCTCCACGTTCGGTGATGACGAATTCGAAGAAAAACGACACGTAGGGGTTCAAACGTGGGCTGCAAGACCGAGCCAAGCCAAAATCGCGACTGTCACCGGCTCGCGTACCGCCAAGGGGAGGGGAGGTGGCTCGCGTACCGCCTGGTACTTTGGCAGAATGACAGTTTTGGTCCCTCCACTTTATATTTACATTTTAAGCCCCTAACTTCTACCAAACTGTCATTTTATGTACCGAACTATTATAAAACATGTTAAATAAAGTTTCTAAGGCTCGGGACACCCTCGATGATATACGTATACATACGTATATATTCTTATATATATTTATATATATTTTTCATTATTTACACATTTGGCCCCTCAAACTTTATAATACTTATTATTTTATGTACCGAATCACTTTAGGATATTATTATAATACATTATAAGTCTCGGGGTACTTATAAAAGGTATAGATACGTATAATATCCGTAAGTATTCATAACTTTAAATAAATTACACTTTTAGCCCTTTTACTTTTATCTTATGCATATTAAACCCTAATCTTTTGATGTAACTATCATTTTACATCTTATAACCTTCCTAAACATGTTTCTAACATTCTTGAAGGTTCGGGTCATATATAATAATGTATATACATATATATATTTGTGTATTTCCATAATTTACACTTTCTACCCTTCCATTTTCTTGTTAACTATTTAAGCATGCATTTTTCACATGTATAACTATTCAAACACGTATTTCGACGTATATATCCATCAAATGAATATTTCACATGTATTCACACAATTAGACATATATCTATACATGATTTCAATATCGTGTAACCGTGTAAACCTATTTTCTCCCGGTTATCATTTATTTCCATCATATAAACGTTTAGCTACGTTTTTCATGTTAACATCATATATATCAATTATCCTTGATATAAAACACGTATAATTTCATTTCCTTAATTCATTTTACCAATCAACACGTGTATTATTCACGCAACATTATCTTTTATCGATTTATTACCCGGTAATGGGTAAACATGCATTCTTCAAACGTTTTAACACGTTTAGCTACCTAATACATATATCACATGTATTTATCATAGTAGCTACGTATTCTATCAAATTTTGGGATGTTACAGTTTTCGAATTCCCTTCTAATCGACTATTATCAAATGACAACATTAGTCCTTGCCCAAGTTACCTAATAAAAAGGCAGGTTTTGATAATTACAAGCCAAGTCCCTCAAGGGTCCGTTAAGGTTTAGAAGCGTCTAACGAACACTAACAGGGTTTAACGAAGAGTAACTTGGTGATGATTATTCGAGTGTACGTCCCAACATATTTAACGAACGAAGTTTTATAAAAATATAACATATAAATATCTAGCATAAAATCATAGTTATAACTCAAATCATAAAAAGACATGCGTATATATACACATATATATACCACACAAAAATAATAAATATAATTGTCACATAAAATGACAAAACGTTTTCATGAAATTATAAAATATAATTTATATAAAATTATAATTTATATATATTCAAGTAAGTTAACCGACGTCCAGACTCATGTGCAATGTTCGTGTAACTATTCTAGTTAACTGAGGTAACGGACGTTATCAAAATAACCTGGGAAATTGCCGGTTGTCACATGCTCCGACCGTTCAGATCCGATCGTTTCGCAGATCGTTAAACTTCTCCAAGCGATTCGTCACGGTACGCGATGACTCGAGTGATGGTGGTTTCAACTAGCATCAGACAGAGACGGAACGTGGACGGTGGCACGGCTGCGGTGGTTCACGGAAGCAACGGCGATGAGACTGCTCGGCGGCGACGGTTGCTGCGGCGGAGGTGGTTGCTTCGGCGGCTATTGCTGCCATGGAAGTTGCTGCTGCAGCGGTGGTGGCGGCTGCTTTTGGCTACGACGGCTCGGGTAGTGGTGATGGTGGTTTTGGTGACCACCGAATGGAGAGCGGCTGTAGTCGCCAGCGACTAGGGTCGCGACAAGGGAGAGCCAGCGAGAGAGAGAGATCGCGAGAGAGGGGAGAACGCGACGGCGGTGGGGTTTTTGAGATTAGGGTTTCCTAATCTCTAATCTCTTACTAATAGGCTGCCTAATTACGCTTAGGTCCCTCGACATTTCCCTTTTATTTTTACGAACCACCAATTACGATTAATTAATGAAACGAGTTTATTAATTTACAAGTCGTAATTCTGATAACCGATGAACTCAAATAATCTTTTATTTGATTAGTTAATTCGTCGTATACGTTATATAGTAACGTCGTCGTCCGTATATTTATCGTAAAGATAAATGTGTAATTAATTGCATGTTTATTCATCGAGAATAAACAATGATTAACTACTAAATATCATGATATACCGGTTAATTAATTAAGCGTATTTTAAGCTCGCTTCCCTCAGTGTAACTCTTACGGGTCTCAACCGGATCGGTTCTTTATGTCGTCGGGTCTGAACATATAATATCCAACACGTGGGTGGTTGCTCTTGGTAAACTGGAGTGTCATTATTCCCGGGGGGTTTCATCATTCACACGGGTTCTCCCACCACCTGCTCCTGCACCCGGATTAGCCCAAGTGTTTCTTCTAGGACTTGTCGGAACTCCTCCCGACCATACAGCTCGACCCTTACCTCGACCTCTTCCAGCCATCTGCATATAGGAGCATGTGACGTATCAATATTCACACTACGAAACTTCCTTAGAAAACAAATGTTTATTAAATTGATAAATACAGATACAGACATCTATGCAGTTATCCATTTAACAAACATTTAGGCTCTAAGTATTTTTCCACTATGTGTCCATCGATTTTCACATCTCTATCTCTTACTTAGAAGCATCTCTATCCATCATATATGGATTTAAAGCCCTTACTTAGCATTTAGGCCACACAACAGAGGCTAATTGTTGTAAGGAAATGAAAATCTGAGTCAACCGGTTCAAGATGAAGATTTCCGGTTGAACTCTTTTATCCAACAGTATAAAGAGTTCAACCGGAAAAGTACTGAAATCCTTTTTGCAGAAATCAGGCCTGCAACTACTTTCCTTCTCCAGGTTCAGATCCTAGCCGTCTCCTACTTATAGATAATTGCATTTTGCACATTTCCTCTTATGTATGTTTACTAATGTTCTTTTAGTAAGTTTATTGTTTGACTTTCATGTACGGTTAGATTAGCCCGTATGAGATCAACGGCTGTGGTTAATCTCCTTAGTACTATATATAGTTGTTAGCTAGTTCATTCACAAGTACCAGATTCAATGCTTACACTTGTAACAGTTTGAACTTGAGTAAATGCAAATAGTACCGAGAAATTTATTATCTTGTGCTCACTAGTTTATGCAATTAACATAATCAAACTACAAGTATAAGTAAAACAAAGCTTAAGTAAAAACAAGTGTGATACAACTTCATTCCGCATGGTTGTGATCCACAAGTAAAGAGTTCTCGTTCTGATTATTTTTCTCTGAGTAATCAACGGGGCCACACAACAGAGGCTAATGGCAGTAGCTAATTGCTATTAGTCATCTATTTATAGTCATACTTCCAAAGTTCCTTCTCTCTTGCAACTAATGCATCTCTTACTAACATATGGTAACCCTAATTGGCATCACTATCTTCTTCCCAGAGTCCTAGTTTAAGTCTAGACACTGTAGTAGCACCTAAATCTCTTAAACTAAGGCTTTGACACCATTTTGGAAATCTTTTTTCCCTTCCCTTTTCCCTTGGCACCAGTCTCATTGGTGGCAACTACTTTACCCTTTCCAGTACCAGAGCGCCTCCTCTTTTATTCGGGCTTCTTAACACCAGTCCACTTGACCGCTAAGACCGCAAGGGTCTTGTTGGAGGCGATGTTGATTTCAGCAGTTTTCAACATCCCATGAAGCTCTGACACTATCTTTACCAAGTTGTTAATGTTAAATTTTATTCTAAACAGAGTGAATGAACTAGAAATAGATTAGAGAATCAGGTCGGTAGTCAATTCCTCATGAATGGCATAGCCGAGCTTTTACAGGCGGTCAATGTATGACTTCATCTTGACCACATGAGGTCTGACAGGTTTGCCTTTAGCCATCTTACAGATATGAGTCGATTGACGATCTCATAGAACTCCTGACGGGCTTGTGTCTCAAACATACCCTTTAGATGCCCAATTATTTGGAAAGCGCTCAAGTCTTCCATGTTCTTCTGAAGTTCAGAAGACATGGTGGCTAACATGAGACAGCTTACTTGGGTAGCATCCCTTACCAGACGGTCATGCGTAGCACGAGCATTCACAGTGTTATTTGTAGGCTCTATTAGTACTCTTCCTCCAACATTAGAAGATTGTTAGCCACCTTGAGCACAATCTTCTGATTGCGGTACCAGTGATAGACTTAAGCTGGAAGGTCTCGTTATTTGCATTATTAGCGGCCATATGAAACATTTAGACAATTTTACTTTAGTATTTTTTATGTTTAACCTAGATTCAATTATGGTAAGTTTTAATTGAATAAAGGATGGGATTCCATTTAAACTAATTACTAAAGGTGGTTCTAGCACACAACATTAGCAATTAAACAAATAGACAGACAACGATTATCACTTGTGAGGACCAGTCACAATACCCGTTTGTGAGGCTCTGTAGTAATTGAGGATACATATAGATACGTTTAGCCTCATCTATACCCACTTTATTTCATAAATACTTACAATACTGTAACATTCCGGGTTTTCCGATTGTCAGATTTTATCAGTATTGTAACCCGATCCATTGATTGATAATCGAATTGATGGGTATTGATCAATTTTGATGTTTATTAACCTAATTTCATGTTAGTGGATCCATTATCATGTTTATTGATCGATTTGATGTTCGATTTGCCTTTAATTTGGATGTTACATGAACATGTCACTGAATTACGTTCAACCGGGAATTTGATCAATCTAAACGTGTATGACCCATACATGTAATACTAGTTACACACACAAGTGAATACAAGTGAAGGTTGGTGTGAATTCAAGGTCTAGAACGAAAACGGTGAAAGTTTGATAAATCCCGCGCGATTTCAATTTTAACCAGGAGATCACATTTTGAGTTTCGTATATCAAATTTATCATGTTTATGAGTCATATGATCATTTACCATGTCATAAGTCATCACACACTTGATCGGATCGCAAAACGTTGGTGAATTGCTTAAAAACAAAAAAAAAACGACAAAACCGACCAAAAATACACTTTTTATGTAGTATTATCAATCATTAATCATTATAAGACATATCATATATAAAATTTAGTGGATTAAATGTGGTTGACATGATGGTAAACTTAAAATGAGGAAATTAGGCGAAAACGGGGGTTAAAACGGAGTTTAAACACGAAAATTGGAGCGAAAACAACGCGTGGGCCAGGCCAGGAATGCGCCGCGGTACGCGCCGACCCTAGCCCAGCCCTCGTGTACCTCCCACCGACATGGGCCGAGAAAATAGGATTTTGCCCTAAAAATCGAGTATTTAAGCACTTGATCTCCTTTTGGCCTCCATGCTCTCATTCCTAATCACCCTGAAACCCTAAAAACGGCTGAGATCATCTAGGAGCAAGTTTCTTGAAGCTTTTGGAGAAAAATTTGGTGACTTCGAACCTCGATTAGTGTCGGTTTTCATCCTAAAAGGTTAGATTTCTCAAACCAAACATCCATCTTCTTGATTCTTTCATCCCCCATCATCAAGATCCAACCTTTATGCTTTTCTAAACCTAGATCTTGCATTCCAAAGCTAGATCTAGTGATTTTGAACAAAAATAATGGATTTTTATCAACTTTTATGGATTTTTATAACACTTTTTGTTGAGATCTTGTTAGATCTTTATAGATCTTGCTAGATCTATGTTATGGGTCGAAAAGAACCTATTCTTAAACATAATTTGTCATGTAGATTCTTCTTAACATGTAGATCTAGGGTTCTTTTGATAAAAACATGGTTTTTGTGATAAAAAGTCCACTTTTTCTTGATTTTCTTCCATGGATCTTCATGGATCTAAGTTTTACCTAAACAATCTTGTTGGATCTTGACATGGACACCATGAAGATGTTAGATCTATGGTTTGGGATGAAGTAATCACCACCATAATTATTGATCTAGTGTTTTGTGGGAAAAATGGTGATATTTATGTATTTTTCTTATTTTTCTCATGATTAGATTGTAATAGATCTTGATTAGATGATGTTATCGTTATGCTAATATGTTAGATCTAGGATTTTTACCATGGAAAGATGACCTTGGGCCTAGATCTAGGATCATGCTTTCACTAAAATGAAATCTTGGATTGATAAATATTTAGATTAAATTAACTTTGATTTTTGGGTTTAAAAATAATTCATTTTAAGTAAATCTTTGGGTTAACATTGGAATTATGTCTTCAAATTTAATTTGGTGGTTATATATGTATAGATCAACCCTAAATTAATTTTTGATGATTAAATATGGTTCGGTTGATTTTATAGAAAATAATCAAGTTGAGACGTCGTAATGCTTTATAGTTAAATAAATGATTTATTTGTTAAATGCTTAACCTAGATTTGGGTTTGACCACTTGATTATCTATATTCTCACATTATTACTTGAATAAATCACCAACAAGTCGCTTATCCGATTGAGTCCATTGTGTCATGACGAGTCGCACGTTTTATTCGTTCGAATACTTATTTATTTATTTATTTGTCCGTGATTACTCCATCGCATTAGATCGTAAAGGTGATCTCCGGGTTTGATTTGCGCCGCTATTCTTCGGTTTTACTCTCGACGCTTTAGCTATCATGTGAGTTTTCATAGCCCCTTTTTACTTAAATGTTTTTGGGGTGCAACATTATCATTTATCAAATTCTATTTTCACATGCGTATTCTAAGTTCGATGATTACTTGAAACTTGTATGATTATTTTAATTGGTTGATTAAACGATGAACGATTGAACGATGGAACGATGAACGATTGAACGATGAACGTAATTATTAACATTAAATATGCCGGGGTTACGATAATAGATCTATTGGCCTGACAAGCCCACTTGGCCTGCCTCGCGAGTGGCGCGTTGTGATTGAAAGCCTAATTGTCAAGGGTTGGATTACGTTAACTTATCATTTTTATCATTAATCATTTATTTAAACTGTTACGCATGCTTTTGAACGTATTCACTAAATCTATGAATTCTCACCAACTATTATAGTTGACTTTATTTATAACATGTTGCGGGTAATGCAGTTTGACTTGGTTATCATCACCATAGGATTGTATCGGCTTTAGAGAGACCAAATTAAATAATGAACTCTCATACTTAGTTTATGTTATGTGTCTGAATATCGTATGTCATAACTTGGATTCTATGTTTTGTTTAATTGCTATGAAATGGGTAACTATTATGATTATCGCAACCCAATTTATTGTTGTGAGCTTCTGGACAATATTCACGCCCCGACGTATTCCGTCGTCGGTTGGGGTGTGACAGATTGGTATCAGAGCCACGGATATAGGGATCTACGTTATTAGAACTGGTTTGACCTAGACTATTGCCTTAGGTGTCCTGCATGAGTGACTCATGCGCAATGTGCCTAATTGCTTATTTTGTCCAGAAAATTGTTTCTTAATTATTGCCTATTTCAATTGCTTCGTCCTCGTTAAACAGTGCGGACTTAAGCACGAATCACTAAAGCTTCCTAGCCCCTTCATTAGAAAATGGTGCCTTACGTACCATTTAGGAAAATGTGATTTTCATGATTTTCAAATCTCGTCGGAATTAGGGTTTTAGTGATAGACATGTAGTAACTGGAAGGGTGGAAACACCGGTAGTCGGGGTCTCTGTCAAGAAAAGCGTTGCATATAAGCCCAATTAATCGTTGGGCCCGGACGCTCACCTGGGACGCCCCGATGAGAGTGATGAAACCTATTAGGCCAAAGCATGTCTCTACCACTAGGATCTTGATCTGATTAGTCTCGATTGTAGCCTTCCAATCGGGAGGTGAGAACCACTCCGTTATGTTTTATCTCAAATGCTCGATTTCACGTTTTGACGCGCGATTATGTTTAAACAAATGATTTTTTATAAACTATGATCATGATTTACACGGTATCACGATTCGATAACACACACCAGTTTTACACTTAACAATTTTTCCCTCAAAAAGTTGATTATCAATCACATCACATCATGACTTATCATTATTTTTCTTGAATCTCAGCATGTCGATCCATTTCAAGGGACGCCGAAAGGGCGATAGCGGCCGCAAAATGGCCTCGGTAATAGCCAAACAGATGGCTGAGGTTCTTCCCGGTATCGTGGCTCAACTCCAGCAGGGTGTGAATGCTAACCCTGCTAATGCTGCTGCTATGGCTACTTGTTTATTCAAGCATTTTAACTCCTGCAACCAACCCAAATTCAAGGGGACTAAGGGTCCTATTGGTTTACTTCAGTGTTTCGAGGGAATGGAAAACACCTTCGTTAACAGTGACTGTCCTGATCATCTGAAAGTCCCGCGTACCACCAGCACTCTCACTGAAAAAGCTCTTACATGGTGGAACGGTGAGAAACGGATTCGTGGGTCCGATGAGGCTTTAGCTCTATCTTGGGATGAACTGAAGGAGGTTATGAGACAAAAATACTGTCCCCGTTCTGAATTAAAGAAACTTAAGGATGAATTTCGGGCGCTAAAACAATACAGTGGGGAAAATCAGGAGTATACCGATCGTTTCTATGAATTGAAAATCCTTGTGCCTGAAATTGTCACTCCTGAATTTCGAGCTATTGAATGGTATACTGGTGGGTTACCTGAGGACATACAGGATTCCATCTGGGCTAGTAATCCTGTGACACTTGACAGCGTTGTTTGTCTTGCTGCTTGTCTGACCGATAACCATGTCAAAGCGGGCAAACTAAAAAGAAGGGGTTCTAAGAGGGATTCGGGTACTGAAAAGGTCGAACCCACGGCCGAAAAGGGTACAAAACTGAGTCATCTGCTGCTAAAAGTAACAAAAAGAAACGTAAGGGGCAAAATTTTGCGGTTACCGCTACTCCTGTACCTGCTATTCCTGCCACCCCTGTTGCACAATGGGCTCCTAGTGCACCTTCAGCCAAGAAACCTTACACGGGTACCCATCCTCTTTGTGCCCAGTGTAACCATCATCATCCTGTGCAGGCCCAGTATTGGCAGTGCACTCATGCTTGTCGCATGCCTGTTCGAGCCCAGCCTTTGGCCTAGTATCCGGCCCAACCTCTGATAGCCCAAGCTCCTAATGTTCAGGTTCAGGTTCGGGCTTGCTACAATTGTGGATCTACCACCCATTTGAGGAACGCTTGCCCTGCTCTCGCGGTTGCTAACCCACCTGCTGCTAATGTTAATCGTGGTGCTCCAGCTCGTGGTTTTTTCATCAGTGCTAATCAGGCTCAGGCGAACCAGGAGGTCGTCAATGGTATGTTTCTTATGAACAACCGTTATGCCTCTATATTATTTGATTCTAGTTCCGATCGTAGTTTTGTATCATTAGAGTTTGAGCCTTTACTTGACACACCACGTACTGCACTCGATTATCCATTCACGGTTGAGATCGCGGATGGAAAACCTATTGCTCTTGATTCTATTGTTCGCGGTTGCAAGTTGAATTTCAAGGACCATATCTTCCCTATCGATCTTATTCCAATGCATCTCAGGAGTTTTGATATCATTGTTGGTATGGATTGGTTATCTCGTCATCGTGTTGAGCTCGTTTTTTTCGATAAAATCATTCGCATTCCTCGTCCGGATGGCCAGTTTCTGATTATTCATGGCGATAAACCATCCTGTGGGCTCAAGCTTATGTCTTATACAAAGGCCCATAAGTACTTACGCAAGGAGTATCCAGCTTTTCTGGCGCATGTTATGGAGGTTCGAGAAAAATAAAGGGGAATCGAAGACATCCCGATCGTGAGAGACTTTCCGGAAGTTTTTCCCGATGACATTATGGGTCTTCCTCCCGTTCGCCAAGTTGACTTCCGTATCGACCTTGTTCCAGGAGCTACTCTGGTAGCTAAGTCGCCATATCGCCTCGCACCCTCAGAAATGCAAGAGTTGGCTAAACAACTCCAAGAGCTTTCTGACAAGGGTTTCATTCGACCGAGTTCCTCTCCATGGGGAGCACCCATCCTGTTTGTCAAAAAGAAGGATGGCACTCTTCGTATGTGCATTGATTATCGTGAGCTTAACAAACTCACCATCAAAAACCGTTATCCGTTGCCTCATATTGATGACGTCTTCGATCAGCTTCAGGGAGCCACTTGCTTTTCAAAAATCGATCTTCGTTCCGGTTATCATCAGCTTCGAGTCGCAGAGGAGGATGTTCACAAAACCGCCTTTCGCACTCGTTACGGCCACTTTGAGTTCACTGTTATGCCTTTCGGGTTGACAAACGCTCCTGCTATATTCATGGACCTCATGAATCGTGTTTATAAACCCTATCTTGATAAATTCGTTATCGTATTCATTGATGATATCTTGATCTACTCAAAGTCCAAGGTCGAACATGAGACACACCTACGTCTTGTACTTGAACTCCTGAAGAAAGAGCAACATTACGCCAAGTTCTCCAAGTATGAATTTTGGCTAAAATAGGTTCAATTTTTATGACACATTGTTAACGATAAGGGTTTTCATGTTGATCCTTCCAAAATTGAGGCCGTTAAGAGTTGGTGTACCCCTACTACACCTACCGAAGTCCGCTCGTTTCTTGGGTTAGCGGGCTATTATCGGCGCTTTATTGCTAATTTCTCTTGCATCGCTGTGCCTCTTTGAAATTGCTTGAGCATGTGGATCGTCTACTTAATCGTTATGAAATCAATGTAATATGAATTAGAACACAAAGAGTAGATATAAATGACTTGTATTAACCACAGAGATAACCACAGAGTACACAGAAAAGATATCACGTGGAAGTCCTTCAAATCTATTACAAGACGACTATTTATACACATTGAATCTCGCTGGTCCGAACCTCAGGTTCGGACCTATTCGGCCGTGTCCGAACTCCAGGTTCGGCCTAAGTTCGGACCTCAGCAATCTTGTATATTTCGTCTTGTATTCGATACTTCACATGACGATCTAGAACCATGTATCAACAAACTCCCCCTCGGCATGTGCAGAATCATCTCCTCTATTAAAACTTGTATCTTGTATCTTCAATCAAACTCTTCCTCGGTCTTGAAGATGAGTTCAATCTTGAATACTTGATATTGCATCGTGTGTAAACTCTTTATCAACAACCTTCAGAAGACTTGAAGTTGTGATGTTCTCTTTCCACTTAGAAACTTGCCAACATAAATAATCTTGGCGCAAAACGTCTCTTCGAGACACCAAGATATTTTGATTTTTGAAATTGATTTCGTATTTCGTGTTGATCAATAGAAAACAAATCAGAAACAAAATCTTTTTGGCTTTTAGAAACTTTATATCAAAACACACCTAAAATCTTTTTGGTATTTTCTGATAGGAAAAGTAAATACAATACAAAATCAGACACTATTTTTGTCTTTTGCGAGAAAGATCACGACTTGGGATCATATTAGTAATAACATGCTGAAATACACTTCAATTTCGATTATTGTAGCTCATAAGCCATGCCGATTGCAGATATAATTTGTCCAACTTTAAACTCTAACACAATCATACTCATAACATCTGGATATGTTAAAGTATTGATTAGCTTTTATTGACCAGTGTACCCCACACTATCAGACATACTCAGATATGCTTTTGCTTATCAAATTTTGTGATTTCATTTGTGATTTTAATCAGATAATGATTGTAACCATGATATAGTCAACTGTGTTCCATGCAAAAAGAAATAAGAATGTTAAATTGTCTACCTTAAGGTCGATCTTTCGATACACAGATAAGGCCTCGGATTTAACAAAATAAGAAAATAAAACAAGTTGAAGTTGTATAACTCAACAACAATCAGGTCGGTACTCCCGTACACGCAGAGAAAGTCCGATCGTTTGACAAAATAAAGAAAATCAAACAAGTTTAAATCTTTGCAAAATTAACACATGTATACACAGTGACTTCTCATTTTATTTTCACATATCTTTTTCTTGATATATCGTGAGATATGCATCAAGATGTTGTCCACTAGGTCAAGCATCAGATTTTGTATATATCACATTTGAATACTTTCTAATTTTCTGAGCCTACCTTACACATCGATCAAATGGTCTTATGGCTTTTTCATCTATTTTATCCATGAGTCAGACACTGTCAGCCAATGTACCATCATTTCCCAATCATGTAGGATACAATTTCTCATTTTTCCATGTTTTTTACTTTTTGCATTTTTCAATGTTTTTGTCTTTTTCAAATTTCTTCCCCTAAAAATGTGTAAAACCGTATACGGATCGTTTCCAGATCATAGAATGATAGAGACGGAGAAATCTAATCATTTATTGTGTCGAATGATTACACCGAAGGAGTTTACATCGTTGAAGCTCGGGAGAGGTTGGACAGACCTCTCCTCTCAACACAAATACAAATGACCAGAAATCTAAACATTGCAATCTAGACTCACCTATTTATAGGTAACCTGCCCAGCGGACCAACTAACCAACGTACCAGATGGTCCGGCGTACCATCTGGTCCGCCACTGATCCGTTGGCAGTCTAGCCTAGTTTACAATCTAGATAACTATTCGCACAGTAACGACCACACCCGGAACATGCTCTAACAAAATGACAACTCTATTTAAAGATTTTCATTTTTACGATTTGAAAAACAACACACTATTTTTGGATTTTTGCAAAAACAAACTCCCCCTCAGAATGAGACAGAGTGAAAAACAAAGGAAAAATTGATCAACCAACACGAATACGTTCAGTTAAGCATTTTGAAAACAAAATTGAATTTGAAATTCAGTTTAATTAGAACAGATATTTCACAATCAGTAATTTCCCAATCACCGAAAGGTCTTCCTGAAATACCTGTCTAACACCAAATAAAAGATTATTCGCTTTGGGATCGACCCGATTCAACCGCGGCGGGTCGCCCGGTGTCTTCCACATAGTCTTTGTTGGCCTTGGAAACAACTTTTGGTTTCCAAATTTGTAAAATTTTCAATTTTTGATCAGAACCTGAATCAGGTTCAGTCGACGTACTTGGTTTAGACCAAGATGATTTACAAGTTGATTTAATCTTTGGAGACCAGGGTTCATAAAAAATTTGACCTTTTTTATCCACATATTTTGCAGTTTTGTGGATATATGCAGTCGTCGGACAATCAGCAGCTAGATGTCCCGGTTGACGACATACATAACAAAGTCGTTCTCTAAAAATGTTTGAAAATTGTTTTGAGTTTTGAAAATCAGATGAATGATTAGAATCAAAGTTATCAAAGAAACCATCAGAAGAATCATACCTAGGAGATGGACTCTTTGAAGATGATGACCTTCCAGAATAATAAGAAAATTCTTTCTGAGCTGATGATTTCTTTGCAACTTGTGATTTAGGAACCTTTGTAGCTTTCACTGGTTTCTTTGCTTGAATCGGCTCTTCCTTCACTTGATAACCCAAACCTTTGTGTTTGAATCCTTGATGCTTTGAAGAATTAGAAGAAGAACCCGAAGCTTCTCTCGCCTTAGCTTCGCTTGTGAATTTGGCTTTGATATCCTTTAGCTTGTTCTTCTCAATCAAACCTTTTTCTTCTTTGGTTGCAGATGAAGAACTCGAAGCAATCTTATCAATCACATTTTCATTTTCCTACAAAACAGACTTTGATACAAATTTTGGAGCTTCACCCAAAGACTTTTCTTTCTTCTTAGACTTAGACTTGTTCTTCTTGGATGGAGTGACAAATTTTGAATAATCATGCACTTCAGCTTTAGGATCAAGCGGAGTAGAAGTAACTTCAATTAAATCCACTGGTTGAGGTACCAAATGAACATTATCTGCCTTAGAATTCTCCGAACTTTATCCTGCTTGTATAAGAAATTTAGCTATGTCGATGACAAATTGCAATTCTTCACTTGCCTCTTCAACTCCAAAATTTCCAATTTCAAATCATTAATCTTCTGTTGACCCTCAAACACCTCCTTTTGTGCCTTGATGAACTTTTCACTGAGATCATCATATTCATAAGTTTGTAACTTTCGGATCTCACATTCAGCAAACAACTTTTCAAGAACATTTTCTCTCTTTTTCTTATAGATCTCAACATCCTTAGTTAATACTTCATTCTTGTCTCTGTAAAGAACATTCTCATCTTGAAGCATAGAAATCTTGTTTTGAAGCTTCTCAACAGTAACAGCAGTTTTAGCAATAAGAGCAGTAGCTTCCTCATACTTTTGCTGAACTCGATAACTTTTCTCAAATAAATTTTCAAAATCTTGAGTTACGTCTAAAGCGTCAGCTTTGGCTTTCTCACACTCTTCAGTCAATTGAGCTTTTTCTTTCAAAACATCTTCATGAACATTAACTAATTCATAATATAATAGGAAAATTGGAATTAAATAATCCAAGTTATTGAGTATTGGCGGATAATAATCCGAGTTCCAATATTGGCCTACAATAATCCCAATTATTTGGGTCTTGGAATTCATTAGGCCTCCGTTAATTTTTCACGAACTCCGTTAGTTGTGTGCTGACGTGGCACATGCCACGTCAGCAAGTATGATACCACATCACCTGCCACGTCAGCAAAAATGATGCCACATCACCTGCCACGTCAGCAAATACTAGCGGAGTTAGTGAAAAATTAACGGCGGCCCAATGAATTCCAAGACCCAAATAACTGGGATTATTGTAGGCCAATATTGGAACTCGGATTATTATCCGCCAATACCCAATAACTTGGATTATTTAATTCCAATTTCCCTATTTCTTTTGAAAATCTTCCAACTCTTTCTTTAGCACCACAATCTCTTCAGTTGATGTTTGAAGACGTTGTTCAAAATGTACAACTTTTTTGTGTAATCTTACACACTCAAAACATTTAGACTCCTCAACCTTTAAACTATCAGAAGTCTTAGATAACTCTTCTTGAACCAAGGATGCACTTGAATAAGAATCAGAATCAGTCAGAAAACTGTCATCATCATCATGAAGAGCAGTCAAAGCAATGCTAAATGGAGCATGATTCTTTTTAGCTGCTGAATCTACATTCCAGGCAAATTCATCTGGATGCCAGAATGTTTCTCTCAGATTATTAGCAAAAGTAACAGATTTCTTCTCAACCTTATCAGCTTCATTTGATGGATGAAAAACTAAATGTGCATGTTGACCAATTTTCAATTTATTATCTGCTGAACTTGGACATTCTCGAGCAAAGTGACCATAGACGGAACACTTATAACATTTCACCTTCGACTTGTCCAAACCAATCTTACCATCCTGATTCAATCTCTTCTTACCAGTTCTATTGAAAAATTCTTCGTTCTTCGAACCAACATAGCATACTGCCAATTCAGATCCATTTCCTCCAAATGATCATAATCAATTTGATCATAATCTTCATTTGCTAATTCAGCATTACTCACAGCACCAGTGATAACACCAAAATATGAAGAGACTAATGCAGACATCAAAGCATCATAATCATCTATAGTTTGAACAGACAATGCACTTTGAGTCGAAGAACTAGGAATTAAAACCGTACAACCAACAGAAGAATAACTTGGAGTTTCAGATTTACCTACCAGAAATGATGTAGGAGGTGCAGAACTAAGAATATTAGATTTTCCAGCATTCAAAGTTGAATCATTGTTACCATAATACACTGCAGGATTTTGAACTTGCTCAGGCAATGACTTATTCACCTTTAACTCCATATCCCTTGCTCGGATTCTTTGAATCAGATCATTAAATGACAATTTTGAAAAATCTTTATCATGATTGACCATCATCACATAATTTTCCCATTTCTCTGGTAAAGCTTCCAAAATCTTTTCTTTCTTTTCAGCTTCATCTTTTGTAAGATTCACCAACTTCATTTCACTCATTAAATGAGCAAATATTGCAATCAGATTTGGAATCGATTCATTTTGATAATGCTTGAAACTATCAAATTCCTTCTTTAACACCTTTTGTCGACTTTTCTTATATTGGTCATTGCCTTCACATCGCTTTTCTAAAGCATCCCACAAACTCTTTGCTGTGTAGTTACTTGAGAATTGATGTAATAAATCTGTAGGCAATGCCATTGTTAAAGTACTATATGCCTTCTTTTCAGCTTGATACGCTTTCTTTTGTTCTCCTGAAAGCTTTCTTTGAAGAATTGGTTCCCCGTCTTCACCTTTAGGATAAACATATGGCTCAGAATATGACAACCACATATCAATATCATTTGCAGAAACATATGCTTCAAACCGTGTAATCCAACTATGATAATCTTCCAATTTGAGCAATTTAGGAACTTTCTGACTTGTTCCAATTTCATTATCATAGTTCATCATCGTTTGCATCGTAGTCTGAACCGAATTTTGAATAGTCGCGAACGCTTGAAAATCGGACATTTTTCGAAAAATCTGGTTACTGTTCACTCCGAACTTAGTCCGAACCTAAGCTTCGCCGAACTCCCTCCGAACTAAACCTTCGGAAGAACAAACAGAACCTGACCGAACTAGTGCCGAAAGATCGCTGAACTTAGTCCGAACATGGACCGAACTCTCACTGAACCTCATCGAACTCTCACCGAACTGGAATAACACCGAACTTCGTCCGAACCTCGAGTTCGGAGCGGTTACTCCGAAGTTGTCCGAACCTCAGACGAAACCAAGCTTACTCGACACCACTTTCTCGATTTTAGTGTTTTTGACTGGTATTTTCGACAGGAATTCAAGCAAACTCAATGGAAACGATTTAGAAATGAATTTTTGACATGAAGCACACTCGAGAAGATCAAACAAACTAAAAAAATACAACTCATTTTCGCAAAATCATGAATTTTGAGTCAAAGCTAAGAAAAACATAGATTTCCGACCAGTTGAACAAACCAAATGCTCTGATACCACTTGAAATTGCTTGAGCGTGTGGATTGTCTACTTAATCGTTATGAAATCAATGTAATATGAGTTAGAACACAAAGAGTAAATACAAATGACTTGTATTAACCACAGAGATAACCACAGAGTACACAGAAAAGATATCACGCGGAAGTCCTTCAAAACTATTACAAGACGACTATTTATACACATTGAATCTTGCTGGTCCGAACCTCAGGTTCGGACCTATTCGGCCCGTTCCGAACTCCAGGTTCGGCCTAAGTTCGGACCTCAGCAATCTTGTATGTTTCGTCTTGTATTCGATACTTCACATGACGATCTAGAACCATGTATCAACACTCTTACTGCCTTGACTCAGAAAAGTCAACCCTTCGAGTGGGATCCCGCTCAGGAAAGCGGATTTCAGACACTTAAGCAAATGTTGTGTGAAGCCCCTATCTTAACTCTTCCTGACAGGACAGATGATTGTGTGGTCTATTGTGATGCTTCTCATCAAGGCCTCGGTTGCGTTCTCATGCAACAAGGAAAGGTAATCGCATCTGGTTCGAGGCAGCTTAAGAAGCACGAGAAAAATTATACGACGCATGATCTCGAGCTTGGTGCAGTCGTGTTTGCTCTAAAACTCTGGAGGCATTACCAATACGGTACCGAGTGTGTGGTTTTTACCGATCACAAAAGCCTTCAGCATATTTTCAATCAGAGGGATCTTAATATGCGCCAGCGTTGTTGGGTCGAGCTCTTAAACGACTATGACTGCGAGATTCGCTATCATCCCGGTAAAGCGAATGTCGTGGCCGATGCCTTGAGTCGAAAAGAGCATGCCAAACTTATCCTCTTTCAGAGCTCTCATCATATGACCAATCTTAAAGCTCGTATTCTTGAAGCTAAACGCACATTGGTCAATGAAGGTAATCTGCATAATGAGTTATCATGTGGCGCTGAACTTCAATTCGTGACCAAGTCGGATGGCCTTCTCTATTTCTTGAATCGTCTCTGGATTCCCGATCGTGACGATCTCCGAGCGTTCATCATGGATGAGGCTCATAAATCTCGTTATTCTGTTCATCATGGTTCGGATAAGATGTATCTTGATCTTAGAAAGCTTTATTGGTGGACCGGTATGAAGAAAGACATTGCACTCTATGTGGCAAAGTGTCTGACTTGCTTAAAAGTCAAGGCCGAGCACCAGCGACCCTCCGGATAGCTCGAGCAGCCAAGAATCCCAGTTTAGAAGTGGGAGGACATTTCGATGGACTTCGTCACGGCACTTCCAAAAACCTCTAGAGGTCACGATAGCATTTAGGTCATTATCAATCATTTAACCAAATCTACTCATTTCCTTGCTATCAATGAGAAGGATAAGGCTGATAAGTTGGGTAACTATATGTGAACGAGATCGTTAAACGTCATGGCACTCCTTTGACTATCATTTTTGATCGTGATGGCCGTTTTACCTCCTATTTTTGGCAATCACTTCAATCAGCCTTGGAACTCAATTGGATCTCAACACTGCTTACCAACCGCAGACTGATGGTCAGTCTGAGCGCACCATTCAAACTCTCGAGGATATGCTCCATGCTTGTGTCATCGATTTTCGTGGCAGTTGGGATACTCTGTTACCACTGATCGAGTTCTCTTATAATAACAGCTACCATTCGAGCATTGGTATGGCCCCGTTCGAAGCTCTTTATGGCCGAAAGTATCGGTCACCTATATGTTGGAGCGAGGTCTGTGAAACTCAAATCACCGGTCCCGAATTGATTCAGGAGACGACTGACAAAATCTCTCAGATTCGTGATCATTTGCTCGCTGCTAGGAGTCGTCAGAAGAGTTATGCTGATAGACGACGAAAGCCCCTTGAATTCAAAAAGGGCGACCATGTCCTCCTAAAGGTATCACCTTGGAAAGGCGTCGTTCGATTTGGAAGAAGGGAAAACTAGCACCTCAATATGTTGGCCCGTACAAAATCCTTGATAAGATTGGTAGAGTGGCTTATCGACTTGAACTTCCTCCCGAACTTGCTAATGTCCATCCTACATTCCATGTGTCGAATCTTCAAAAGTGTCTGGCTGATGAGAACCTTCAAGTTACGCTTGAGGATATTCAGATCAACGAGTCTATGCATTTCGTTGAGAAACCGGTTGAGATTATGGATCGAGAAATCAAACAACTCAAGCGCAGCCGGATCCCGATCGTCAAGGTTCGTTGGGAGTCTAAACGTGGACCAGAGTTCACTTAGGAGCGTGAGGACCAGATGAAAGCCAAATACCCTAAGTTTTTTGTTCAGTCTTCTTGATTTTAATTTCGGGACGAAATTTCCTAAAGTAGGGGAGACTGTACATTCCGGGTTTTCCGATTATCAGATTTTATCCGTATTGTAACCCGATTGGTTGATTGATAATCTAATTTTATGGGTATTGATCGATTTTGATGTTCGTTAACCTAATTTCATGTTATTGGATCCATTATCATGTTTATTGATCGATTTGATGTTCAATTTGCCTTTAATTTGGATGTTACGCGAACATGTCACTGAATTACGTTCAACCGGGAATTTGATCAATCTAAACGTGTATGACCCTTGTGTGTAATACTAATTACACACACAAGTGAATACAAGTAAAGGTTGGAGTGAATTCAAGGTCTAGAACGAAAACGGTGAAAGTTCGGTAAATCCCGCGCGATTTCGATTTAAATCGGGAGATGACATTTTGAGTTTCTTATATAATTTTATCATGTTTATGAGTCATATGATCATTTACCATGTCATGAGTCATCACACACTTGATCGGATCGCAAAACGTTGGTGACTAGCTTAAAAACGAGAAAAACGACAAAACCGACCAAAAATATACTTTTTATGTAGTTTTATCAATCATTAATCATTATGGGACATATCATATATAAAATATAGTGGATTAAATGTGGTTGACATGATGGTAAACTTAAAGTGAGGAAAGTGGGCTAAAACGGGGGTTAAAACGGAGTTAAAACGCGAAAATTGGAGCGAAAACAACGCGTGGGCCAGGCCAGGAATGCGCCGCGGTACGCGCCGACCCTGGGCCCAGCCCTCGCGTACCGCCCACCGACATGGGCCGAGAAAACGGGCTTTTGCCCTAAAAATTGAGTATTTAAGCACTTGATCTCCTTTTGGCCTCCATGCTCTCATTCCTAATCACCCTAAAACCCTAAAAACGGCTGAGATCATCTAGGAGCAAGTTTCTTGAAGTTTTTGAAGAAAAGTTTGGTGACTTCGAACCTCGATTAGTGTCGGTTTTCATCCTAAAAGGTTAGATTTCTCAAACCAAACCTCCATCTTCTTGATTCTTTCATCCCCCATCATCAAGATCCAACCTTTATGCTTTTCTAAACCTAGATCTTTCATTCCAAAGCTAGATCTAGTGATTTTGAACAAAAATAATGGACTTTTATCAACTTTTATGGATTTTTATAACACTTTTTGTTGAGATCTTGTTAGATCTTTATAGATCTTGCTAGATCTAAGTTATGGCTGGAAAAGAACCTATTTTTAAACATGATTTGTCATGTAGATTCATCTTAACATGTAGATCTAGGGTTCTTTTGATAAAAACATATTTTTGTGATAAAAAGTCCACTTTTTTCTTGATTTTCTTCCATGGATCTTCATGGATCTAAGGTTTACCTAAACAATCTTGTTGGATCTTGACATGGACACCATGAAGATGTTAGATCTAGGGTTTGGGATGAAGTAATCACCACCATAATTATTGATCTAGGGTTTTGTGGGAAAAATGGTGATATTTATGTATTTTTCTTATTTTTCTCATGATTAGATTGTAATAGATCTTGATTAGATGATGTTATCGTTAAGTTAAGATGTTAGATCTAGGGTTTTTACCATGGAAAGATGACCTTGGGCCTAGATCTAGGATCATGCTTTGACTAAAATGAAATCATGGATGGATAAATATTTAGATTAAATTAACTTTGATTTTTGGGTTTAAAAATAATTCATTTTAAGTAAATCTTTGGGTTAACATTGGAATTATGTCTTGAAATTTTATTTGGTGGTTATATATGTATAGATCGGCCCTAAATTAACTTTTGATGATTAAATATGGTTCGGTTGATTTTACAGAAAATAATCAAGTTGAGACGTCGTAATGCTTTATAGTTAAATAAATGATTTATTTGTTAAATGCTTAACCTAGATTTGGGTTTGACCACTTGATTATCTATATTCTCACATTATTACTTGAATAAATCACCAACGAGTCACGTATCCGATCGAGTCTGTCGTGTCATGACGAGTCGCACGTTTTATTCATTCAAATACTTATTTATTTATTTAATTATCGGTGATTACTCCATCGCATTAGATCGTAAAGGTGATCTCCGGGTTTGATTCGTGCCACTATTCTTCGGTTTTACTCTCGACGCTTTAGCTATCATGTGAGTTTTCATAGCCCCTTTTTACTTGCCCCTTTTTACTTAAATGTTTTTGGGGTGCAACATGTATCATTTATCAAATTCTATTTTCACATGCGTATTCTAAGTTCGATGATTACTTGAAACTTGTGTGATTATTTTGATTGGTTGATTGAACGATGAACGATTGAACGATTGAACGATGGAACGATGAACGATTGAACGATGGAACGATGAACGATTGAACGATGAACGTAATTATTAACATTAAACATGTCGGGGTTACGATAATAGATCTATTGGCCTGACAAGCCCAATTAGCACGCCTCGCGTACGGCGCCTTGTGATTAAAAGCCTAATTGTCAAGGGTTGGATTACGTTAACTTATCATTTTTATCATTAATCATTTTATCATTAATCATTTATTTAAACTGTTACGCATGCTTTTGAACGTATTCACTAAACCTATGAATTCTCACCAACTATTTTAGTTGACTTTATTTATAACATGTTGCAGGTAATGTAGTTTGACTTGGATATCATCACCATAGGATTGCATCGGCTTTAGAGAGACCAAATTGGATAATGAACTCTCATACTTAGTTTATGTTATGTGTTTGAATATCGTATGTCATGACTTGGATTCTATGTTTGTTTAATTGCTATGAAATGGGTAACTATTATGATTATCGCAACCCAATTTAGTGTTGTGAGCTTCTGGACAATCTTCGCGCCCCGACGTATTCCACCGTCGGTTAGGGTGTGACAAGTACGGTGCTGTAGCTCCAATATTGCATTTAGTTGTAAATTGTATAATAGTCGTACCAAATAGCCCACGTGTAAGTACGATGTTGTAGCTCCAATACTTGCACCCAGAATGTACCCTACATGTCAGGTGCGGTGTTGTAGCTCCAACACTGACGGTTCGGTCGACATACATCACAAATAGGACTTGATTTAGGATGGCACAGAGTACCAGTTTTATGACTTAGCAAATAGGGTTATTTAATATGCTTTTAATTGGTGATTATTGATAACAAACCCTATCATCGCTCGGGACAGTCCAATTATGTGACACCCGAGAATTTCAAGGTTAACTTCCGTTAGACAAACCCGTTAGTTACGTTATAAGTGTTAACTTAAGTAACTAATGCTTAACTAGGCCGAATACGTCCACGACCTTTGGTTGATCACCGAACCGTCCATATGTGTTATGTGTTCATCATTGATTGTCTTTATGTGCAATGTGATTTAAATACATGATTTATTATTGTGAATAGCATGAAAAATTGTAAATACTTGATTATGTGAAAATTGCCTAAATTTGGTAGTCAGCGAAACTGCCGAGCGAAACTACAGATTCGCCCGGTAGCAAGCTAGACTGATCAATGTACCCGAGATCAGATGCCAGTTTCGCCAGCCAGCGAAACTGCCAGCGAAACTAGCCTCTGATATAAATAAACTTAATGAACCCTAGTAGCCTCATTTGCCTCATTTCACAACCAACACACACATACACTTCTCTGGAACCTGGTCAGCCGAGAATACCATCAAGAGACCAAGATCTCAGCCTCTAGACCATCATCTCATCTCATCTATCGATTGTAGAATCAACCGTGAGTCCCAAAAACTATGCTTTATGTGTTTTCTATATGTTTTCTTCTTAAAGCATGCTCAAACCTTCATGATAATGCTTGATCTTCTGTATATATGCTTTAGGATGCTAGATCTGTAATAAAGTTGATAACTTTACGTGTGAAATCCATCCATGATTAGAGATTTGTGCAAAATAGGTCATTTTAGGGTTTTGAACCTATTTTAGAGATTTGATGATCAAAATGCATGTTAAACTTGTTAAAGTTGCTTGATTTATGTTAGTAAATGCCTATGGATGCTAGATAATGAATTGCATGTATGATCAGAAGCTGTTAGGTTGATTTTTAGGCAAATCCGTATGTTTTTCGCGACCAGCGAAACTGTTGTTCTCTGGGCGAAACTAAGTAGCGAAATTGCATCTCCTTCCAGCGACACTGACCAGCGAAACTATAGTGTCGCCGGGAACCTGACCAGACCAGCTCGAGCGAAACTATCGAGCGAAATACCTGAACGAAAGTTCAAACCAGTTTCCCTGCGAAACTAGGCTAGCGAAACTGCGTCAGCAGTTTCGGGCGAAACTAGCCTAGCGAAACTGTGTTACCGGGCATTGCCTAGCGAAAGTGCTGCCCGTGCACCTAGCGAAACTGCCTAGCGAAACTATGCTAGCGAAACTAAGACTTGACCTAAAAACCAAACTTGTGAAATTTGCTTAAGTGTTATGCCATGACTTACATGATTTTGCCATGATGAAACATGTTTGATTCCTGATTTATATGAACCCTTATCTATGATCAACCATTGGTGTCGTGTGTCGGTATGTCGAGTCATAGTTGCAACGTGCTATGTTATGGGCCATAGTGACGTAAAGTAAAGATTAGACACGAAACTAATACATAAGACCTAAACGTGTTCTAGGTCCTCATTAAACAACATACTTGGATACTTAACAAGTGTAGCAGTGCAACCCAAGGTGAGTGTCACTAACCCGCTTACCGTGAGTCCGTTTGGGCCACACCGAATAACTTAACGAAAGACAATGCTGATTAAACTCGAGAGTGCTAGGCACCTCACTGATAATCTTGAGAACCCGGGATGCTCGGCACCCACTTGATGAACTGAAGTGTTTTATGGGAACACTTGTGAATTGCGAACAAACTGTTTTTCTGAAACAAAACTGAAAACGTTTTAATATGGCTAGTGTAGGTTAAAGTCTAAACCATATGATATCACATGTTTTCTAAGGATGCCTTATAACTTAAAAGTCCTCAACTTAATTGTGCCATTAATTGTAAAGCGAGGGGATGTTGGGTAGATCTACTGGAGTTTGACAAACTCCGCCCCGTGGCACGGGGAGTGCACGGAGGAACAATATCAGCCTATTTGACCGTGGTCCCGAGAGGACACGGGGGAGGCAAAAACCGCGATGACTTGGTCCGCACCGTACGGGATGGCTCGGCCCCCACAAAATAAGTCAGCTTTGGTACAAACTTCCTTAGAGCATGGAACAACGGATTAGCTACCCGCGATATCGGTTGAGTCCTTTAACTTTACGGAACTAGTACATACCCGATGACGTGGTCACGGACAAAACATTTATAAACTAAGAATTAATTATGAGCATTGCTTTTCACAAATGAATATTTTGTAAGTACATCTTGATACGAATTATGATTATGAGACCGGGCCAATGCATGACAAGCCCACTGTGAACTCACCAACCGTTAGGTTGACACTTGCGTGGTTTAAACTTTTGCAGATCGCTAAGGAGTATCCGGAGCGGGTTGGCATGGCACTTGAAGACCTTTGTTTGGATTTAAACTAAATTGGGAATTTAAAACAATGTTTATGTAAAGCACGTGGTTAGTGCTAAGACAATATTTTATTCCGCTGCGTTGTGTTTGAAACTTTGATTTATAATTTGTGTTTGAACTAACCCTGATTCGTTTAGTATTTGTAACTGTGGTTGTGGATCCTGGTCTAGTCGCGCCCCCTTAACGGTATAAACTCCGTTAGTGGTATTTTGGGGGTGTGACAGATTGGTATCAGAGCCATAGGTTGCAGAGAACTGGAATCATTTTTGAAAACGATTTGGAAACTGCAACTTGAAAACCTTGGTTACAAAACGAACAAACAAATTCCCAAAGATAAAATTTTTACGTGCCAACCTGGGATACTCGCTCTGCTGTGTAAGTAAAGGCTTAATACGTATGTATATATATATATATAAATATATATGTATAGACCGTGTCTAAGTAGTCTAACGGAAGACCTTAGGAAATTTTCACACACGAATACGAAATGCGACCGCGAATACGCACACTACTCTGGGGAAAGCAGCAACGAAACGATGCTACACGCTACGTCCTGATTTCTACTACGACGACTACGCCGACGGTGACTTTATGGGAAGCCGACCTTCGACGATAGCATTTACGACGTTCCTCGACGACGCCTCGATTTCGCACGAAAATTTTTCTGGACTAATAGAGGGATAACGGGAACTGGCTAATATACATATTATGGGATATGCATAATATATAACTGTGACTGAACACTAGCTACTTTAACTGTTCAGCAAGATGTCTGGAAGAGGAAACGGAAGAGGCGGTATAAACATGACGCCTGCACAGCTACAAGCGATGATTGCTGAACACGTGCAAGCCGCGGTGGCAGCCGTCCAAGCTGCATATGCCGCACAGGGAAACCAACACCACTGCACGTTCAAGTCCTTCATGGACTGTAAGCCGATGACATTTTCCGGCGAAGAAGGAGCTGTAGGACTCCTCCGATGGATTGAGAAGTCCGAGAAGGTCTTCTCCATGTGTAATTGCCCAGCGGAAAGCAAGGTTAAGTTTGCTACTGGTACTTTCGAAGGAGCTGCACTCTCCTGGTGGAACTCTGAGATTCAGATGGTTGGGCTAGACGCGGCCAACAACATGCAATGGGCAGCATTTAAGGATCTGATTATGGAGGAATACTGTCCGCGTGACCAAGTCAAGAAGCTTGAAGGCGAATTCCTGAATTTGAAGATGTCTGGGTCTGAGGTTGAACAGTACACTGCACGATATCACGAGTATGAGGTCTTGTGCCCCTCAATGGTCGATGCTGAGTTCAAACGCATTGAGCGTTATCTGGAAGGCCTCGCGCCTCAAATCAAGGGATTGGTGACTGCCAGCAACCCCGCAAACGTGCAGCAAGCCATCCGTTTGGCTCACAAGCTTACTGATCAGGAAGTTGAGAAAGGTACACTTCCTGCAAGAGCCACTGAAAAGACTGCCTTGAGTGGCAAGAGAAAGGCTGATGATGAAGCTCCTGAAAACTCGATGAATGTTCAGAGTGTGGGTAACAGCACTGGGAGGTCTTTCAACTCCCAAAGCCAAAGCAAGAGGTCCGGAAACAACAGCAGCAACTACCGCCAGGGCGGAAATGGTCAGAGCAACTACAGGGGTAACCTACCCATGTGCAACAGGTGTGGAAAACATCATGCTGGTGTTTGTAGGAAGAGTCTGAACTGTGAAAGATGTGGTAAGGGAGGCCACGAAGCGAAAGATTGTTGGGCAACTTTACCTGAGCAACAAAACCGCCCCAGAAGGAACAACAACAACTATGGGAACAATCGGGGTAATGGGAACAACAACGGTCAGAACCAGAACAACAACAATGGGGGAGCCCGTGGCTGCTTTGAGTGTGGTGCTCAAGGCCACATTAAAAGAGACTGCCCTCAGCTGAGAAGACAAGGGAACGGTAATCAGGGGAATAACGGTGGAAACCCGGGCAACGGGAATGGTAATGGAAATGGTGGAAACGGAAACGGTGGAAATGGTAGAGGACGAGCTTTCGTCATGGGCCAGGGTGAAGCTCGCAATGACGCCAACGTGATCAATGGTAAATTTATTTTGAACGGTTTCTTTGCTACTGTTTTATTTGATTCTGGTGCTGAAAGAAGCTTTATTTCCACTAAATTTGCTAGAATAATTAATGCTAAACCGATCGACTTAGATGCTAAATATGTGGTAGAACTAGCAAATGGTAAACTTCATGATACGACCCAGATAGTTAAGGATTGTAAGCTAGAACTAGCGGGCCATACCCTAGGAATTGACCTTATGCCTTTCCCAATTGGTAGTTTCGACGTTATAGTAGGAATGGATTGGTTATCCGAGAATCGGGCTGAAATCTTATGCAAGGAAAAAGTGGTTCGTATCCCACTCGAAGACGGTAAGGTATTAACGGTTCAAGGGGAGAAAGGTGGAACTGTAACTGGCATTATTTCGTTCCTTAAAGCTCAGAAATGCCTCCGTAAGGGTCACTTCGCGATTCTTGCGAACGTCACTGACACGACACATCCCGAGCGCAAAATTGATGATTACCCGATAGTTCGCGACTTCCAAGACGTGTTTCCTGAAGATCTGCCTGGCTTGCCTCCTTTTCGACAAGTTGAGTTTGGGATTGATTTGGCTCCAGGTGCCGCTCCGATTGCACGCGCTCCGTATCGTTTGGCTGTAAGCGAACTCAACGAACTCTCCGCGCAACTACAAGAGCTACTCGACAAGGGGTTTATTCGTCCGAGTTCGTCTCCATGGGGAGCTCCGGTACTGTTTGTTAAGAAGAAGGATGGAACGTTCCGCATGTGCATTGACTACCGAGAGCTTAACAAAGTTACGATCAAGAATCGGTATCCACTTCCTCGAATCGACGATCTCTTCGATCAACTGCAAGGTTCAAGCTACTACTCAAAGATCGATCTACGGTCTGGTTATCACCAACTTCGTGTTCGTGAAGAGGATGTTCCTAAGACTGCTTTTAGAACTCGGTATGGACACTACGAGTTCCTGGTTATGCCGTTTGGGCTAACCAATGCACCGGCTGTGTTTATGGATTTGATGAATCGAGTGTGCAAGCCGTACCTCGATAAGTTTGTAATAGTCTTCATCGACGATATATTGATCTACTCCAAGTCAAAGGAAGAACACGAGGAGCATCTGCGACTTATATTAGAATTGCTTCGCAAGGAACAGCTTTATGCTAAGTTTTCGAAGTGCGACTTTTGGATCCGCGAAGTCCAGTTTCTTGGACACATTGTAAATGAGGAAGGAATTCACGTTGATCCAGCCAAAGTGGAAGCAATAAAGAACTGGTCTACCCCAAGAGCGCCAACAGAAATCCGACAATTTTTAGGACTTGCCGGATATTATCGAAGGTTCATTAAAGGTTTCTCTCAATTGGCTCAACCCCTAACGGCCTTAACGCACAAAGGAGTGCAATACAGATGGGGTGAAAAGGAAGAGCGCGCGTTTCAGACGCTCAAAGATATGTTATGTTCGGCTCCAATTCTTGCGTTACCCGATGGAATAGACGACTTTGTGGTTTACTGCGATGCATCGATTCAAGGACTCGGTTGCGTGTTGATGCAACGAGACAAGGTAATTGCCTACGGGTCCAGGCAACTAAAGGATACAGAAAAGAATTATACAACGCATGATTTGGAAATGGGAGCCGTTGTTCATGCACTCAAGATTTGGAGACATTACTTATACGGAACAAAGTGCACAATATTCACCGATCATAAAAGTTTACAGCACATTTTTGATCAGAAAGACCTCAACATGCGACAACGACGATGGGTCGAGTTACTAAATGATTATGATTTAGCCATTAAGTATCATCCTGGAAAAGCCAACGTTGTGGCTGATGCCCTAAGCAGAAAAGAGTACGAAAAGCCTCGTCGGGTACGAGCGCTTCAGCTTACTATACATTCAGGATTACCGGATCGAATCCGTGACTGCCAACAAGAAGCTTTGAAAGCAGAAAACTTCGCAGCTGAAGCACTGCGTGGTGTGGATGGCCATTCTGAAGTTAAGTCCGATGGACTCGCATATTATAATGACAGAATCTGGGTTCCTTTGTTTGGAAATCTCCGTGAGCTCGTAATGGACGAGGCTCACAAGTCAAGATACTCGGTGCACCCTGGATCAGATAAAATGTATCAGGACTTGAAAAATCTTTATTGGTGGCCAAATATGAAAGCCGACATTGCTCGATACGTGGCTAAGTGTTTAACATGTTCAAGGGTCAAGATTGAATACCAAAAGCCTTCTGGTTTACTACAACAGCCAAAGATCCCAGAATGGAAATGGGAGGACATCTCCATGGATTTTGTAACTGGATTACCTCATCGATCAAATCAACCAGATGCGATTTGGGTTATCATTGATCGGTTAACCAAATCGGCACATTTCATTCCGATGAAGGAAAGTGATAATATGGATAAATTAACAAAGCTGTACATTGACAAAATTGTGAAGCTTCACGGTGTGCCTAAGACTATCATTTCAGATCGAGATCCTCGATTTACTTCCCGGCTATGGCAATCAATGCAGGAAGCATTGGGAACCCGACTAGACATGAGTACAGCTTATCACCCGCAGACTGATGGTCAGACGGAACGAACGATTCAAACCTTAGAGGATATGCTACGAGCTTGCGTCCTTGACTTTGGAAAAGATTGGGAGACTCACCTTCCACTGGTGGAGTTCTCTTACAACAATAGTTATCATTCAAGTATAGGTGCTGCCCCTTTTGAAGCACTGTATGGCAGGAAATGTAGATCGCCCGTGTGTTGGGCTGAAACGGGTGAGAAAGGGCTCACTGGACCGGAAGTTATCCACGATATGACCGAGCGGATTATTCAAATCAGACAACGGCTGGCTGCAGCGCGTGATCGACAGAAGAGTTACGCCGACAAACGCCGAAAACCTCTAAAGTTCGAGGTAGGTGATAAAGTATTATTGAAGGTATCTCCCTGGAAGGGAGTGATACGCTTCGGGAAGCGTGGAAAGTTAAATCCTCGCTACATCGGTCCGTTTGAAATTATTGGGGAAGTAGGCCCGGTGGCCTATCGATTGCAACTCCCTGCTGAACTCGACGGAGTTCACAACGTGTTTCACGTTTCCAACCTAAAGAAATGTCTGGCTGAAGACATCGAAATAATTCCTTTGGAGGAATTGGAAATTGACGAACATTTGAGATTTATTGAGCAACCAGTAGAAATCATGGGACGCGAGGAGAAAGCCCTCAAACGTAGCAAGATTCCGATCGTCAAGGTGCGATGGAACTCAAGACGTGGACCTGAATACACTTGGGAACGTGAGGATCAGATGAAGAAAAAGTATCCTCACCTGTTCGAGCAAACGTCCACGGAAACTCATGGTATGATTTAATTTTGGGGACCAAAATTCCTTAACGGGAGTAGGATGTGACAACCCTAAAACTTTTTGCTTTCTTTCCCCAGCGACGATAGCAACGACGACAGCTGATGCTGCGAACGCTATGACACAAGAATAATTTTCGGGACGAAAATTCCAATTTCAGGGGAATGATGTGACACCCGAGAATTTCAAGGTTAACTTCCGTTAGACAAACCCGTTAGTTACGTTATAAGTGTTAACTTAAGTAACTAATGCTTAACTAGGCCGAATACGTCCACGACCTTTGGTTGATCACCGAACCGTCCATATGTGTTATGTGTTCATCATTGATTGTCTTTATGTGCAATGTGATTTAAATACATGATTTATTATTGTGAATAGCATGAAAAATTGTAAATACTTGATTATGTGAAAATTGCCTAAATTTGGTAGTCAGCGAAACTGCCGAGCGAAACTACAGATTCGCCCGGTAGCAAGCTAGACTGATCAATGTACCCGAGATCAGATGCCAGTTTCGCCAGCCAGCGAAACTGCCAGCGAAACTAGCCTCTGATATAAATAAACTTAATGAACCCTAGTAGCCTCATTTGCCTCATTTCACAACCAACACACACATACACTTCTCTGGAACCTGGTCAGCCGAGAATACCATCAAGAGACCAAGATCTCAGCCTCTAGACCATCATCTCATCTCATCTATCGATTGTAGAATCAACCGTGAGTCCCAAAAACTATGCTTTATGTGTTTTCTATATGTTTTCTTCTTAAAGCATGCTCAAACCTTCATGATAATGCTTGATCTTCTGTATATATGCTTTAGGATGCTAGATCTGTAATAAAGTTGATAACTTTACGTGTGAAATCCATCCATGATTAGAGATTTGTGCAAAATAGGTCATTTTAGGGTTTTGAACCTATTTTAGAGATTTGATGATCAAAATGCATGTTAAACTTGTTAAAGTTGCTTGATTTATGTTAGTAAATGCCTATGGATGCTAGATAATGAATTGCATGTATGATCAGAAGCTGTTAGGTTGATTTTTAGGCAAATCCGTATGTTTTTCGCGACCAGCGAAACTGTTGTTCTCTGGGCGAAACTAAGTAGCGAAATTGCATCTCCTTCCAGCGACACTGACCAGCGAAACTATAGTGTCGCCGGGAACCTGACCAGACCAGCTCGAGCGAAACTATCGAGCGAAATACCTGAACGAAAGTTCAAACCAGTTTCCCTGCGAAACTAGGCTAGCGAAACTGCGTCAGCAGTTTCGGGCGAAACTAGCCTAGCGAAACTGTGTTACCGGGCATTGCCTAGCGAAAGTGCTGCCCGTGCACCTAGCGAAACTGCCTAGCGAAACTATGCTAGCGAAACTAAGACTTGACCTAAAAACCAAACTTGTGAAATTTGCTTAAGTGTTATGCCATGACTTACATGATTTTGCCATGATGAAACATGTTTGATTCCTGATTTATATGAACCCTTATCTATGATCAACCATTGGTGTCGTGTGTCGGTATGTCGAGTCATAGTTGCAACGTGCTATGTTATGGGCCATAGTGACGTAAAGTAAAGATTAGACACGAAACTAATACATAAGACCTAAACGTGTTCTAGGTCCTCATTAAACAACATACTTGGATACTTAACAAGTGTAGCAGTGCAACCCAAGGTGAGTGTCACTAACCCGCTTACCGTGAGTCCGTTTGGGCCACACCGAATAACTTAACGAAAGACAATGCTGATTAAACTCGAGAGTGCTAGGCACCTCACTGATAATCTTGAGAACCCGGGATGCTCGGCACCCACTTGATGAACTGAAGTGTTTTATGGGAACACTTGTGAATTGCGAACAAACTGTTTTTCTGAAACAAAACTGAAAACGTTTTAATATGGCTAGTGTAGGTTAAAGTCTAAACCATATGATATCACATGTTTTCTAAGGATGCCTTATAACTTAAAAGTCCTCAACTTAATTGTGCCATTAATTGTAAAGCGAGGGGATGTTGGGTAGATCTACTGGAGTTTGACAAACTCCGCCCCGTGGCACGGGGAGTGCACGGAGGAACAATATCAGCCTATTTGACCGTGGTCCCGAGAGGACACGGGGGAGGCAAAAACCGCGATGACTTGGTCCGCACCGTACGGGATGGCTCGGCCCCCACAAAATAAGTCAGCTTTGGTACAAACTTCCTTAGAGCATGGAACAACGGATTAGCTACCCGCGATATCGGTTGAGTCCTTTAACTTTACGGAACTAGTACATACCCGATGACGTGGTCACGGACAAAACATTTATAAACTAAGAATTAATTATGAGCATTGCTTTTCACAAATGAATATTTTGTAAGTACATCTTGATACGAATTATGATTATGAGACCGGGCCAATGCATGACAAGCCCACTGTGAACTCACCAACCGTTAGGTTGACACTTGCGTGGTTTAAACTTTTGCAGATCGCTAAGGAGTATCCGGAGCGGGTTGGCATGGCACTTGAAGACCTTTGTTTGGATTTAAACTAAATTGGGAATTTAAAACAATGTTTATGTAAAGCACGTGGTTAGTGCTAAGACAATATTTTATTCCGCTGCGTTGTGTTTGAAACTTTGATTTATAATTTGTGTTTGAACTAACCCTGATTCGTTTAGTATTTGTAACTGTGGTTGTGGATCCTGGTCTAGTCGCGCCCCCTTAACGGTATAAACTCCGTTAGTGGTATTTTGGGGGTGTGACAAATTAGATAACCTAATTAAATGACTACGTTATCGCAAAGCATACATAACGAAACAAAGCATGCAAGCCTTTTAGAGTTTATAAATTTCATAATAAATTTCGATAAACTCTATTATTGGTTATATATATATATATATATATATATATATATATATATATATATATAGAGAGAGAGAGAGAGAGAGAGAGAGAGTTGAAAAATACATTATTTTAAAAAAATTTATCTTTCGATTGCTAAATTTTTTTTAAACTCTTTTTAAAATAATTTATGTGTTTTAGTTGGTATGAAAAAAATAGTTTTTCAATGCAAACATTCAAACACAATCATATAGTCTTCACCGACACCCACTGACTCTAAGACTCCTTTTGAACTTGATTGGTCTTCTAGTCTTCGGTTTGAGAAACTTTCATTTGGGATACCTGCCAAATTTGAAAAGTTTCAATTTCTGGAAACCTGTTAGATTTGGAAGGTTTTAGATTTGGGATGTTACCATTTCTGGAAACCTGCCAAATCAAGAAACTGCCAAAACGGTAAAGTTACCCAATTTCAAAGCAAGAGCTAAAATAGCAAACTTTCTAAAATTGGAAACTTTCCAAAAGTAGAAACCTGATAAATTGGGAAACCACCAAAAGTGGAAACATTTCCAAATTTGGAAACACGGGCCAAAATATCAAACTTTCAAAATTGGAAACTTGCTAAATTGAGAAAGTTTCAAAAATGGAAACCCGAACTGAAATAGGACTTGCCAAAATTGGAACGTTACTAAATCGGGAAAGTTGCCAAACTTGGAAACACAATCCAAGATAGATACTTTCCAAAATTGGGAACTAGCTATTTCGGGAAAGTTATCAAAATAGAAATACAATTAAATAAACATAAATGTATTTATTACAACTTTGAACCCAAAATTGAGCCAATACCCAAAACACTAATCTATTACTATTGGGCCAAAAACATGGCCAATACCAAATGGAAAAATCAAACCAATCATTAACACATTTCACAAAATTGGGTCGGGCTGAATACTGTATATAAATAAAACAATCGAACAATAATAATTACATTATTTTGGTGGATCTTAACCAACAATAATGTGTAAAGATGCAATTTTATATATAATTAATAAAAATTATAAAGATGCGAGTATCTAGTTGTTGCCCTCAGTGTAAGTCTCACATGTCACAATCGAGTTGAGTTCTTACAAATTTGTCGGGTCTGGACATACAATATCCAACAACTGGATACTTATTAGTTTTGATTATTTTAATTTATAATTACTAAAGTCTAGTCTTTGGTCAAACAACATAATATAAGTGGCCATATCTATTACCTTTTTAGCCACGCTAATAACAATATACCATGACAGTTTCTCACATTAAGCCACACTTTATTTAGTGTGGTTAGTATTTGTCACACTTTTTTTTTTTTTGCAAAAGTGTGGCCAGAAATATCTTATATATGTGATTTTGGTCAGTTGAACAAAAAAGTGTGACAAATACCATGACTTTCGTAACATTTGGCCACGCTCTTAATACTGTGGCTAGTAATTGTCACAGTTTTTGCTAAAAGTGTGGCCAAATGTAACGTATTTATGTGTTTTTTGTCACATGAATAAAATCAAACAAATTCCGTGGCCGTTTTGGGACATTTCGCCACACCTTCATCGGTGTGACTAATAAATGCCACATTTGTTAATAAAAGTGTGGCTAAAGCCTCTACAACTATGTGTTTTTTGTCACACAGAAAAAACGTGTCGCTAAGGCCCTCAAAATTGTGTATTTTTGTCACACCAACAAAAAATGCGTGACTAAAGGCTCCAAAAGGTACGTATTTGGCCACGGGTAAAAAATGCTGGCTAAAACTACTGAAACTTACCTTTAGCCACGTTTAAAAAAAAATGGTTGGGCGGTTTTGAAAAAACCATGACTAAAGCCATATTTTGACGTAGTGTACTCAAAAGATCCACAAGGCGGAAACAAGTAGATCTTCACTCTTACTCACAAACGGACTTAGCTTGAAGTTGTTAAAGAACAAAGTAATAACACAAGTATAAGAAAACTCGACACTACTATTGTATTATCTCAAGCAACTGTTATAATGGTTTTCAAGCGAATGTTGCTAAGATACCGATTACAATATATATAGTGCTAAGAGGAAATCAAGTATAGACCTTGATTTTTCTAAAGGTCATCTTGATCGTTAACTACATAAAGCACAAAAGTCGGTTACCACAAACGTTATTCATTGGATAAAATTGTCAACAAGACAGTTAGACGACTTCTATAGCGGCGGGGAACATGATGTTTATGATTCAAGAAGCAACGGTACTTTTTGTCAGTTCCTAGATAAGTACAAGAGAATAGTTAACTCCGGTTCACTCTTATTCCAAGAGAACTCGAGTTCATCCCGATCAATTACATATCCAACACAACTAGAATCTTTCGAGTAAACTCTTTCGAGTAAACTGATGCTTCTGACTTAACTTGATATCTTTAAGACAACTTCATTCTCTCGAAACAACTATCTTCTCTCGAAACTTTCAAGACAAGTTAAACTTATTATTTTCATCAAAATTCATACGGAAGGAATAATTCCTTAGCTATATTATGGTTTAGATTAGATATTTTAACTGATATCTCATTTCTCTTGGCATACACCGTCCAATAAAATACGAATTTCATTTATTGGTTTTACACAAAAATGTAAATTTCATTGGTGGTAATTCTCATTGCTAATAAACGTACATTATGTAAAATTGAAAAATTAATACCTTTAACTTTGTTCACACCTATATTCTTACATATTAAAATGATCGCATATACATTGCATCTAGGTACTCTAAACAACAAAATGAACAAGTATATAGTATGAACAAGGGGTGATGCAAATTGGTTTTTCTCTTTGGGTTTCTCTTTCATAGACCCTCCATATCCTCTCTTTCTAAGTTTCTATTATTAATTCATCTCCTGATCATCCTTAATCCATTCATACATCCATATGTATGAGCTCATCATCCCCCCATTAAATTAAATACCTATCACAATTAAAAAAAAAAAAAAAAAAACCCAAAAAAAACTGTTTTCATGGCCTCATCTGTGAATAACTGGTTAGGTTTCTCACTCTCACCTCAAGATCAGCAACAAATGGTTAACTCACAGTCATCTATTGTTGATAACTTCACTTCCGATAGCATTTCTGACAGCGGAGAATGCTTCGATTTGGATTCCAACTCCTCCATACCTTCTCTCAACCTCCCTCCTCCCTTTGGATTACTTGAATCCTACCAAAATCACCATGGTTAGTTTCAAGAATGAATTATTATAGTAGGTTTTTGTCTTGTAACTGTGGTGATTTAATTAGTATAAAAGTAATGTTTTTTTTTTTTTTTTTGAAAAAGTGATGCAAGCAGTATCAATCCTGATATTTAATTTATACCATTTTTTGTTATTATTCAAGATTTTTAGTATAGGGGTTTTAGTAAGTTTTAAAGAGCTAGACACCACGGATATACCCGGATTAATTAACAAAATGCAATCTTGATTTATATATATGGTACAGATTGGAACATGAAGGGTGGTCCAGAGTTGTCGGTTTTTATGACAAGTGATGGTTCATGCAATCAAAACCCTGAAATCCAAACTCCGAAGTTTGAAAATTTTCTTAATAACGTTGGAACCGCCGGAAGCTTTATCTACCAACTTCCCCTGCAAGCGGAGGAGGTGACAGACGTAACAACCACTACGACTACCGCCACCAGTAGCATCGGTCTTTCCATGATAAAAAACTGGCTTAGAAACAACCCAACTCCATCTAATCGAAACCCCACCACCAACGAGCTTTCACTTTCAATGGGCGGTGGTGGGGATAGCAGCTTGTCTTCTGATAATAAGCGGCAGCAAATGGAGGTAGATCTTATTGAAAACGGTGGCGTGTCCACAGAGGCGGTGCCCCGGAAATCCATTGATACATTTGGACAAAGAACCTCTATTTACCGTGGTGTTACAAGGTGAAAATTTAATTTCACTTTTATATTTATTATTGATTTTTATTTAAGGGCCATTCATATATACATATTCCCACACCACTACTCTTGTCTACATGAATAGTGTTAGTTAGAAAAAGCCTCACTTACACCGGCATAATTTGGTGATTCAATTCCTTAAAATTAACTCGTAGACTTTAGATTGAGTTGGTTGTATAAAGCTTTTTGTATCTTTAAACGGTCGTTTGGTATTATACCGTTTGATGGTGTTTTTGGTGTGTTGAATTTGATACGGTGGTGTAGAATATAAATATTGTATTTAGCCTAATAGTGCCCTCTTGACTTTTAGATGTAAATCTTGGGCGGGTTCTAGTCTCGTTTTGCTCCGAGTTGAGTGAGAGGGTTAATTTTTTAGTTGAGGATTTATGTCTGAGTGAGGTTGGCTGGTCACCATGCTTCGTATTTCAGGCGAAATGGTGATATATTTGTCAAGGTGATCCTGGATACACAGGTTTTCGCTATTGAAATAAAGAAATAAATAAATAATTTTGAACGGCAAATATGGATTACCGACGGGGACATTACACCACCCACCCAACCGATTATCTCCAACCTCATCAGGAGGAAACTCACCACTGGTGAGAAAACCCCCTGATCTAATTTTTAACCCCTATTTTTTTATTCTTTTGTTATAAGTGTGACTTAAACCCAAGATTTCTTGATAACGGGTTATACACCTTTACCACTAAGCTAAGCTAGTGATTATAAATTAATAAACAAATACTATCTTTTTAATTACTAAACTGTTTTGTTTTTATTATATAAAATATATTTAGGTTCTTTTGGTTACTGCAGACACAGATGGACGGGGAGATACGAGGCTCATTTATGGGATAATAGTTGTAGGAGAGAGGGACAAGTTCGTAAAGGAAGACAAGGTAATTAAAATATCAAAATCAAATTAAATGTTTAAATTAAATATTAAATAATTAAATTATATCATAAATTCTTCTACTAACCTACTTTGTTTTTTCTTCCTATTTTTTGCATGGATTAATAAATGACTCAACTGGGATATTATTCAATATCTTGCAGTTTATTTGGGTAAGTTTAGTTTCATGTAAAAGGTGTTTTTTTAATTCCTTGTGCATAATGAAAGCTAGGGTTTAGTTTATAATTTCCTTTTTACATAAAGTATTTATACTTTTTATTTTAACATAGATCTTGTGTTAATATAGGAGGCTACGATAAAGAGGACAAAGCCGCAAGAGCTTACGATCTCGCTGCCTTGAAGTATTGGGGCACGACAACGACTACAAATTTTCCAGTAATTAAGTTTTTTCAGAATTGGGTTATGATCCACCGACAATAAAAACTAAACAAAGTTATTAATATATTTTGTCTTTTTTATAAACTTTGAGAGTCTTGAGTTGAGCATCATATATTTTATTTTACTTAATTAAAAAGTTGTCCCAGTCAATATTAGGGTTAGAAATTAACATTTGACATAACTACGTGCCTACAGATTAGCACTTATGAGAAGGAAATTGACGAGATGAAAAACAAGACAAGACAAGAATATGTCGCCTCGCTTAGAAGGTAAACATGATTTGATTTTGAAAATTTGTTCTATTACGAGTGTACGTATGTATTTATACATATACACATAAAAATAAAAATAATGTTGTGATTTTATATAGGAAAAGTAGTGGTTTCTCACGAGGTGCTTCAATCTATAGAGGTGTGACAAGGTAATTGTTAATTGCATTATATTCATATATATGACTTGTTACATATAAAACAATAAAACATACTACACGGTATATATTTTTTCATTTATATATTTTAACGTATTATATTACTAATTTATTACAAAGATCCCATTTTGGATACCTATTGCATGTTCATAAATAGTTATATTAATGTTGGTGATTAAATGGTACGAAAATAACCAGTTTGGCACATGATACTTTTTTTTTAACGATAAATTTGGATTACTGACGGAGATATTACACCATCCATCCGATCATCTCCAATCTCTATCAGGAGGGAATTCACCACTGATGAGAAAACCCCCGACACATAATACTTACCCACAAGAGTGAGAATCTTGCAAAATATACTTTGGAAGATTTATTTTAAAGTCAATTCTTCATATAATGTATTTAGATATTTGATGTCTGATGATCCTTTTATTTTGTATTTCATACAATCAAATTTATTCATTTCATTTCATGTTTGATGTATTAGAAATACAATGATTGTAACGATCGATATTTGGAATATACAGACACCATCAACATGGAAGATGGCAAGCAAGAATTGGGAGAGTTGCAGGCAACAAAGATCTTTATTTGGGAACTTTTGGTAATTTATTTTCTCTGTTTTTATTTAATAAAAAGTAATATTTATTTTATTCGTAATGGATTGAGCGTGTTAATTTAAACTATTTGGATAAAATGAAAGGATGAAAGTAGTCTAGCAGCAAATTAAACATGTTGATCGATACGGTAGTAAACAATTAAAAGCACATATCCTAAAAAAACTGATTTGTAAAAGATGTAGAGTTAATTACACAAACTGTCCATTTGCTTATTTGGTCTAACAAACATATATATATTAGGTAAAAAGTTGGAAAAGTTGTTTGTTTAAGGTTTGTGGCCGGTTTAATTACCTTTTTATATAATTAAGGATTTTGTGTTGTAGCCCCAACTTACGGTAATATGATCATCTCGATCATATTAACATAACTGTCCATTGATTTAATTTAATTGCGATTTTAACCCAATTAATTAGTACCAACCATTTAAATGTAGGTACGCAAGAAGAAGCAGCCGAGGCTTATGACATAGCCGCCATCAAATTTCGCGGACTGAACGCGGTCACAAACTTTGAAATCAACAGATATGATGTTAAATGCATTCTAGAGAGCACCACCTTACCAATAGGTGGTGCAGCCAAGCGTCTCAAAGATGCAGCAGCCACAGCTGCCCCTGGTCAGTCATTACTGATGATCAGGGCTACGACGACTGAAGAAGATCACTTGACCACCCAACTCACTCGTCGTCATCATCATCATCATCATGAAGCAGCAGCAGCGGCCGCCCCCGGGATCAACATCATGACATGGCCCAGTTCCATTGGCTACCAACATCAACCCCCCTTTAGTATGCTGCACTACCCTCAACAGTATAACAACACCTCCAACCAACAACCCCCCTTATGGTGCAAACAAGAACAACAAAATGCTCAAAGTAGTTTCCAAGATCTTCATCAGTTTTACCAACCTGCACCAAATTCTTCTTCGGTTCTTCACAATCTCATGAGCATGAATTCGTCCACGGAACAAACTACTTATAGCACCGGAGAAGGTGATCATCATCAGGTGATAGGATTTGGTACTGATGGATATACGATGGCGAATGCGAATACTACTACTACTACTACAACTAATTTTAATTCGTCTCAAGATGGTGACAGAGACTTGTACTACCATCACCAGCAGGGATCAGCTGCTTATTATGGCGGTTGGGTACCCACGCTTGCAGCACGAACCACCGACCTAGAGGTGGCTCATGGCAGTGTGCCTAGTTTTACTGGTTGGAATGACGGCATAGGAGGTTGAATACCATGGAGAAGGAGTTTATGTAGCTACCTCTTTTCCTTGTAATTCATTGTTCTTGATGAACTTGGCCGGCCGGAAAGAGATCATTAGGGTTTTCTTTAACTTTGTATTAGATTAGGATCTAACCAAAGCTCAAGAAACCATTAATAGCATATTAATTTATGCTATGGGTTTTGCGAACTTAATTTTGAAAATGTATTTAGATCCACGGATTGTAGAAAACCAAGTCACAATTATATATAATAATAAGTACTAGTCTTTGATACCCATACATCGCATTGCTAAAGTTTAAAAAAAATCAAATAAAAACATTAATAATATACTCGAATGTAAATGTAAAGGTCATTAAATATACAATAAAACTAAATCAAATACGTAACTTCTATGGTCAAAATAATATATATTTAAATGAAAAATCTTTTTTTTTCATACACATTCTTACACACAAATGTTCTCACATACATATAAGTACCATGTTTCTCCATTTTTAACCTGGAACGTACAATACCTAAATTGTTGCTCTATGCTCGGTTCCTCTTCTCGGCTCCAAACCCCTTAGTTGTGGCTCCAAAACAATCCCATGTCACTCACATTCCAAGCACAAAATCCACCCCTTCAACCCCTTACTTTTGGTCATGATTTCCAGGCCTTAAACCCACCATTTTTGACCCATTCTTTTGCTCCATACTCTTCGAATACAACAGCTAAACAACCCCATTTTTCAAACTTAAACTCCAATATTTAAGCAAGAATATATATATACATTTCAAATTAAGCGTTATACATGATTATCAATTTTGAAAGAAAGAAAAATGACATAAAGATGTAGCTCACTATAACTCATACGAATTGCAAAGTTGAGAAATTTTTGGATCATCTTGGAGATAGATGAACCATGTCTACAAAAAAGAACATAAATCAAATTTAACAAAGTTATTTAGTTATAACCCTCCACAAAAAGTTCTTAAAAAGCCTCTTGACAGTAATACTACTTTAAGAAGTTATTTAAATATAAAATGAGAATATAAATTTGAAACATGAGCATACCTGCCATGCTTTCAGCCTTAAAAGCATTTTTTGTTAACCAAATACATACAATTACCTTGTTAAAGTCAAGCCGAAAACAATCTAATTGAGGCTCCATTCTGCTTCATTTAGCTTTTCATTTTTTTTTTTTGAACGGCTAAATTTTTATTTTTTTGTCACCAATGAGTTTTGAACCCTCAACAAATGAAAAGGCTATGCCTTATCCAAGACCAAGATACCATTGGGGCAAATGCCCCTTGGTTTATCAACTAAAACAAACAAACGACAATTTACATACAAATCAAATGCTAATAGCTAAAGACAATATAAAAACCCATACAAATTAAATGTTCGTTGATTGAGATTGGGGATTATGTTAAGAATTTAAATTCAAATAAGAAAAAAAAAACTAACAACCTGAACTTACAATATTAACCCAATATCGCAACACAAATAAACAGACAAACTTTATATCAGAAAACGAACCATGAAAATTTAGTTTTGAAATAAAAAATGTCATATAAATGCATAATATGTACAATAAAATAACCAAAAAAAACTTTAATTTAACACATGGACCTCCTCAAAAGTGTGCAGATACTACCCGATTGTAACAACACAATTAAAATGATTTAAAAAGAAATTTCATAAACACTCATAAATCCTAACTTAGAGATTTATAAATGTTATTGGTTTTTCATAATCCGACAACAATATTTCTAAAAAATTGTCACATTGAAAGAATTTTTTTACCTTAGAATCAATTAGGGAAAAGAGGTAGCAAATAACTCCTGTGAAACCTAGACAACAACGACAAACAAAAACGAATGTATTGCAGGAAGGGAGAGAAGTTCACGTAAGAAGTTTATGCAAAATAAGAAGGATAAGAAAGAGGGCAAATCTGGAAACATGCATATTTTTCACTTTCCCCCCAATTATTAAAACGTTTATAACTTTTACATACGATATTATTTTTTTATAAAAATTTCACTATAAAAACAAGCGTTTTTTTTATCTTTAAAACACATACAATATTGCTATATATATATATATATATATATATATAAAATTTTGTGAATGAGCTGAATATATAACACAACGACCTGAACATATGACACAATAACACAACGACTTGAACATATGACACAATGACCTGAACATTGTTCAGATCATTGTGTCATTAGGTCATATGTTCAGGTCATTGTGTCATTGTGTTATATGTTCAGGTCAATTGTGACATATGTTCAGGTCGTTGTGTCATATGTTCACGTCATTGACATATTTGTTTTATATAGCAATATGGTATGGGTTTTAAAGATAAAAAAACGCTTGTTTTTATGGTGTAATTTTTATAAAAAAATAATATCGTATGAAAAAGTTATGAAGGTTTTAATAATTGGGGGGAAAGATAAAAATGAGCAATTTGACCAAATTGCCCCTCCGTGTACCTGACCATTTATTTTTAAGTTTTAATTAAGGGATTAAATCTGGGTCATTGATCATCAGATCTAACGGATGAGAATGCTTCTTATCCTTCTTATTTTCACCTAACTTCTCATTATAACCTCACTCTGCAGGAAGGTATGCAACAAAAATACAATCTTTTTCATGGTAAAAAATAAAATTAAAACCTAATTCTTATGTTGCAATTCACATAAAACCTATACGGATCATGAACACAAATAGATCCTCAGTTGAAAAAAAATAGAACAAATAGAATAGCAGGTGTCACGGATTGAAGAAGATTGAGAAGGCAAAGGAATTGCATACCAAAGTAGTGAAGAAGATGTACACCGCCGAGTGAATACGATTCAGGAGCCCAAAACCGAAATAGGAAAAGTAGGGAGACTATATCCACGCAAATGAGCACATTTTAACGCAAATGAGCACATTTTAAAGAGAAAAATAGAAGGCGATTAAAGATAAATGTTGAAACATGATTAAGCAATAAAGACCTTACTCCACCTAACATTAATGATAAACTTTCATGCTATGAACAAACCTACATTGTAGAATGGCAGGTCGAAATATTGACACCTTCAACTGCAACAGATATGAAGGTTTCAACCTTTAAGAAAACCTCACATGAAATAATCAAACTACATCAAACATAATAATAATTACAAAAAATCCCTATTGTATTTGTTAAAAGAAACTATTATGTTTGATATTACAAAGGTGCTCAATTGTTTTATTGCAAATTGTTATGTTTGATCTAACATGATCAAACTACACAAACCGATTGCATAAAGGCATTTGGTTTACAAACCACATTGGGTTAAACTGTACAAAGCCTGCAGTTGGCAGCACCTTAATACCAACAAAAATAGAAAAACATCAACTATGGATATTCTTATTTATCCAGAGATCATGAAAGATTGAAATCAGAGGCCAGAAGATAAAGAAACACTATTTTTTATTTAAAAACCTAACACCGAATAAACAAAAAAAAGATTTCTCTCGAGCTGTATTTATGAAGAGCTATACCCAAAAAGATGAATAAAAAAGATATTAATTATTATCTCAATAGGCAAAGATGTAGGGATTTAGCTTTATATATAGTTGTTACTGATGACAATGTTAATAAACATATGACCATGATGAATTTTTACCTTTGGGATCATGTATGAAAGAGTAAAAAGACCCATCATAAACGGTTGCTTTCTCCATTTAATTTTTCTGAGTTTGAGTTGTTGCCTTTAAAGATGTGCAATCTGTGAAAAGAAAGAAAACTGAAAATTCAATTAATTAAACAAAGGTCTATAGACTATCGTGTTCTGCAATTTGTTATTCTAAGCACCAAAATAATAGAAAGAGTTTACCTGACCTTTGTGCAGCAAGACTCCAGTGGTTGTTGTAGGGATCATAAACCAACGACTGATGAGAAGCCATGAAATCATAAGCCTCCTATGAATGTTGATTAATTTACAAACATAAAATCATGTAATGCTTATCTAAAAGCGCTTAACAATTTATATCAAAGATTATGATTAAATGACATATTTGAGTGAATCTACAATTTGAAGTTCTTTAGTGTTGAATGCTTTCAACCCTTCTGTTATCATGATTATAGTCCTTTAACTTTCAAAAACATGTCTATGTGAGTTCCTTTATGGTATTTGCATGATTTGTTTTCAGGTCTCGTAATTATGATTAAGCAATAGGTAGCAAACAATTTAGTGTAACAAACAATTTAGTGTAGTACATAATGAAAAATTACAGAGTACTTAATGAAAAATTGCAGAGTACTTAAAATTAATACTTAAAATATGAGTTTTTATGCTTAAAAATTAATACCTGAAACCCAAAGTCCCAAATTGATGACGTATGTCCGGTTAGGATGACATCACAAGTAGACAGATACGAACATCCAACCAAACAACGCACAAGTCAAGCGTGTCGGCTCGGCAAAAGAAGACAGACGGCCCAATAAGGCCGACACACAAAATGTATCACAGGTCGACTCTATGGAGGCCGACCAACCATCCACTCAGTGCCGGCCAGACGACACAAACAGTGGTCGACCCTCGAGCACGATAAGTCCGAGACGGACACCACAGACCAACGCTCCCACAACAGCAGGTCGACGTGCCGACACTCAACCTGACTCCACAATTAATGCGATTACCCAAAATGTGTACTGCAGGAGTTTGGCACAGTCCAAGACGCAGACCTGCAGCATACCTCCTTTGGGCAATTAACATTAATGACGATACAAGACAAAGGTTGAGGGTTATAAATACACCCTAACCACCAGGTTAGATCTCATTCAATGCGCTTAGCTTCGACTTGATTACACTTAATCTCTCGAAACGCATACTTATTCTCACGCCCGAGCTTGGTCGCAGTGGTCGCAGGACACTCTGTCCTGCTCCCCAAGAACAACGGCGTTTCTTTGTTTTGCAGATACCAGCCGAGTCGAGACACTCCTGCCCGAAGGCTCGCTGCCTACCCTCTTGTAGTCGACCTATCAGTGTGGCTCGTCCTAGACCTGTCTATCCAGTCATTCTCGATAGCCCGATTCTACATTGGCGCCATCCGCACGGTCTTCAACACGCAAGTTGCATGATGTCCGAACATCACGCTGAGCGGAACCCTAAGGAAGATTTCACCACCCCAGGTGGAAAGAATATAGTCGGGTCGTCTGGCACGACCGACTCTCAAACCCTAACGCTCTCACCGGAGCAAGTGAGCCAAAACTTCCTACACCTCTGGCAGATGCTGAACGAGCATGTGGCTACTGAAAGAGCAAAGGGCATACGCGTGCAACTATCCTATGACGACGACGACCCGATCATCAATGAGGAAATGCCTCCACCACCGGGAGAAAATACCAGTCGACCTGGGCCGACGGCTGTTGTGACCGACAGCACGGCGGTGTCGACTCAGACACTAAGACCCACAATGCCAACACCAGCTTCAGTTGTCGACGCAGGGCCCATACCGACACCCAACACCTCAGGTCCGATACCGTTCCCATTTCACCAACAACATTCGATGCCATTCCTCAGGCCACCAGTTTTACCCCTACTCGCAGTTCATGAATCCATATGGAGCTCCAGCTTACCAAATGCCCCTGTACCCACCATATGGCATGCCACCACATCCATTGGGTCCGACACCCTTGGTAAATCAACGCACAGGCCCTCGACCACAGCTGAATCCACGGGTGGAAACCCCAGTGATAAGGGTAGAAGAAACAAAAGAAACCAGTGCTGATGATTTCTCTTTACCTTACATCCCGGAGGAAGAGAGTAAGTTCACCGAAAGGATAGAGAACTTCGGTTGCCCACCGAAAACGAAGCTACCAAGCACAGTAAAGACATATGATGGCAGTACCGACCCCGAAGATCACCTGCACGCCTTCAAATCGGCCGCAAGCATAGAAAAATGGTCCATCCCTGTATGGTGTAAGATGTTCGTGCAGATCCTGTCAGGCCCGGCCAGGCTCTAGTTCAAATCTCTCCTCGACGGCTCGATCGATAGCTATGTTCAGCTAAAACAACTCTTCTCCAAGCACTTCGGCCAACATAAGAAATGCACAAAGGACCCTACTGAGCTGCACAACATCCGACAGGGAGACCAGGAGTCCCTAAGAACCTTCCTAGAAAGATGCAAGACCGAGTCTCTAGCCATCGGCCATGCCGACGAAAGACAAAAAATTTCAGCCTTCATCCATAGCATGAGAACTAGGCAATTGATAAAGGAAATGAGTGCTAGAGTCCCCCTGACAATCCAAGAGGCCTTTGATAGTGACCGAAGCCTTCATCAGAGGGGAAGAAGCGGCGCAGCTCCGAGACAAGTCGTCAGCTGGACAATCTAGGTCCCAGGGACGACCACAACACAACAGAGACTCCCGCCGACCCTGGCAGTCAGGCGGAGATAGAGAAGGTCGGGACGATCGTTGACACTCGGGTTTTACACCCTACAACCGGCCAACCTCTTCCAGCCAAAGACACGACAAAAAGGAATACCCAAGCATAACGAAAACCCCCCAGGGAAATACTCCAAACGGAGGGTGCAAGCCGACAGTTCGGAAAGCCACACACAATTGGCTCCAACACGGCCAACCGAAACATGGGCAAGTACTGTGACTTCCACCTAGACAGAGGACACAGACGAATGCCACCAGCTAAAGAAGGAGATTACACATGCAGTAAAAATAGGGCAACTAGCACACCTGTTGAAAGAAATAAAGGAGCAGAAGAACAAGAAAGAAAAGAAAACCGACAACCCACCAATTTTAATGACTCATGCCTCTCGAAGCAAGAGACCGAAGCTTAGAAGGGAGACATGGACCAACAAACCAATCTCTTTCCCGGCATTAGCCACGGCCGTGCCGACACTCAGCCCCATGGTTATCGTTGCCAAAGTGGCGGACCACGATATCCACAGAACATACATTGACGGGGGAGTGCTTCGGACATTATGTACAAAGCATGTTTCTCCAAACTGCCAGCACACACACAGCAGCGGCTTCGACCGTCAAAAACATCCCTAGTCGGCTTCAGCGGAGACATGGTCTTCCCTGAAGGAGAAATCAATCTACCGGTAACATTATCCAATGGATCGTACATAAGAACCGAGGAACTAACCTTTCTCGTGGTCGACCGACCCTCACGATACAACATCCTCTTCGGTCGACTAGCAATCTACCAGTTCGGTTGTTGTCTCCACAGCACATGGGCTAATGAAATTCCCAACCGAGACCGGCATAGCAACCATCCGATCCACCCAATCCGACTGCGACCTCACGGCAGACGTCACTGAGGAAGCAACACAGAACAAGTGGAGGTAAATGAAGAGTACCCTGACCAGCTGGTTACCATCGGTCCCGAGCTATCTAATCCGACACGTGAAAAGTTATACAACTTGATACGTAACAGCACGGACGTGTTCGCCTGGACACAGAACAAGTGGAAGGTAAATGAAGAGTACCCTGACCAGCTGGTTACCATCGGTAGAAGCAACACAGAACAAGTGGAAGGTAAATGAAGAGTACCCTGACCAGCTGGTTACCATCGGTCCCGAGCTATCTAATCCGACACGTGAAAAGTTATACAACTTGATACGTAACAGCACGGATGTGTTCGCCTGGACACCGGCCGACATGACAAGTGTACCAAGAGAGATCACTGAACATCTCTTGAAGGTCGACCCAAAACAGAGACCGGTGGCTCAAGCATAGAGAAGCATGGCCCGAGACCGAAGCAAAGCAGTATGCGAAGAAGTCACAAAGCTGGTAAAAGCAGGTATCCTGAGAGAAGTCAAGCGGCACCCCTGGATCGCCAACCCAGTCATGGTGGCCAAGTCCGACGGCTCATGGAGAATGTGTGTCGACTTCACAAACCTCAACAATGCATGTCCGAAAGACTATTATCCCCTGCCAGCTATAGATGCAAAGGTAGACGCCTTGTCGGGCTATACCTACAAATGCTTCCTCGACACATACAAAGGCTACCACCAGATCAAGATGGCCCGACAAGACAAAGTAAAGACAACTTTCCATACCGACAAAGGCATTTTTTGTTACCGAAAGATACCCTTCGGCTTGAAAAACGCTGGAGCTACTTACCAAAGGCTGATCGACCAAGTCTTTGACCCACAGATTGGCTCGAAACATGGAAGCCTATGTGGACGACTTAGTCATCAAAAGTGGGACGGAAGAAACAATGATCAGCGACATTGAGGAAACGTTGGCTGGCTCAGAGCTGTCAACATGAAGCTCAACCCAGCAAAATGCTCCTTCGGCATGAAACATGGTAAATTCTTGGGGCACATAGTCACAGATCATAGCATCATGGCCAATCCAGAAAAGGTCCGAGCCATCATGCAAATGAAAGCACCACAGTGCTTGAAAGAACTCCAGTGCCTAAATGGTCGACTAGCAGCCCTCCACCGTTTCATATCCAAGCTAGCAGAAAAGTTGATTCCTTTCTTCCGAACGCTAAAGCAGGACACCGACAAAAAACAATTCCTCTGGACCGACGAGGCAGACAAGGCATTCCTAGAGTTGAAGTAGACCCTCACGGCTCTCACGCCAGTAACAGCACCAGCAACCGGTGAAGAAGTTATCGTTTACCTCTCTGTCGGCATCGAGGCTATAAGCTCAGTCTTGTGCACAGAAAGAGCCGATCAGCAACTCCTTGTCTACTTCGTGAGCCGAGCAATGAAGGATCCCGAGACCAGGTACACCAAAATTGAAAAATTGTTATTAGCTCTAATCCACACTGCCCGGCGCCTGCGCCGATACTTTCAGGCTTACAGGATCATGGTGCTCACAAACTACCCCCTTCGGGAGGTAATCCAAAGGCCAGAAACATCAGGCCGGTTCGCGAAATGGTCCATCGAACTCGAAGCCGCGAACAGCGATCAAAGGGCAAGTGTTAGCGGAATTCATAACAGATTGCAGGTCGACTCCAACCCCAATATGCCGACAGTCGAATATCACACACCTCCACCACCGGTCACCAGCACCGACGTCTTGACTCTCTACACAGACGGAGCCAAAAATAGCGAAGGATCGGGTGCCGGCTTGGTCTTGATCGACCCACACGGTTTCGAGGTGACATATGCCATTCGGCTTGACTTCCCAAGCACAAACAACGAAGCCGAATATGAAGCATTGTTGGCAGGATTGCGGCTAGCAAGAAAAATGAACGTAAAAAAATTAGCTGCGAGAGTCGACTCGCTACTAGTAACAAACCAAGTAAACGGTGATTTCGAAATCCGAGGCGAAGCAATGCAAAAATACGCCAATAAAGTGAAAGAACTAACCTCCCAATTCGAAGGATTTGAGATCACCCAAATCCCGAGAAGTCGGAACAAAAAGGCCGACGCGTTGAGTAAACTTGCATCCCTTGCATTTGCCCATCTGACAAAGCAGGTGCCGGTCGAAATCATTCACAGTCGGATCGACGAACTCAAGGAGGTGTTAGACACCGACACGGTAGTCCCCAACAGTTGGATAACACCAATCCGAGACTACCTACTAAATGGCACCCTCCCTGAATCCACACTAGAAGCAGCAAAGCTGAAGGCCCAGGACCAACAATACACACTTCACAATGACAAACTTTACAAGAAGTCATACCTACAGCCGCTGCTAACGTGTCTAACACCGGACGAAGGCAACTACGTTATAAAGGAAATTCATGAGGGAATCTGCGGATGCATTCCGGCCCTCGGTCGATAGTAACCCGTATGATGACAATGGGTTATTATTGGCCGACAATGTACACCGACACCGAGAAAGAAATACAAAAATGTCGGGGCTGCCAAATGCATGCGAGCGTACAGCGCGTGCCGAAACACAACCTCATACCGGTAACATCCCCATGGCCCTTTTACAAATGGGGCATCGACATCGTCGGACCATTCCCAGAGGCACCAGGTCGAATCAAGTTTCTTATAGTTGCAGTCGATTACTTCACCAAATGGCCAGAAGTAAAAGCTGTCGCCACAATCACCGGTAAACAAGTTATCAGCTTCGTCTGGGAGCAGATAGTGTGTCAGTATGGTCTGCCAGGAAAGATAGTGTCCGATAACGGAAAACTGTTGATAACCCGTTCAAGACATGGTGCCAGGAACTGCAGATCACACAAGTGTTCACCTCCGTCGCACACCCACAATCAAATGGCCAGGTCGAACGGACGAAAAGATCAATCGTCTCGGGCATCAAAACAAGACTTGGCGAACAGGGGAAGAACTGGCTCAATGAATTACCAAACGTTCTGTGGGCCATACGCACTACCGAACGAACGAGTCACAGACACACTCCTTACAGTTTGACCTTCGGCTCCAAAGCTGTTATACCAGCAGAGATCGGCATGCCGACATACCGCACAGAAAACGTCTCGGAACTCACCAATGACTTGGAACTACTTGTCAACTTAGCTTTAACGCAAGAACGTTGAGACATGGCAGCGATCAACGAGGCAAGGTACAAAAAGCAAATGGAAAGGTACTACAATCAAAAGGTCCGGGAGGTCACCTTCCGACCTGGAGATTATGTCTTCCGACACAATGAGGCAAGCAGGCAGGAGAGCCAAGGCAAGTTGGGACCAAACTGGGAGGATCCCTACCAAGTAAGCGAGGCCCACGTAAAAGGCTCTTACAAGCTAGTAACAATGGAAGGAAAAGCCGTCCCCCGACACTGGAACGCAATGCAACTTAAAAAATGTTACTTGTAAAACAATTTATCACTCTGTTCGACATGTTTACTTCAAAAGGATTCTTACACATCCTATCTCAATGAAAGTCGACACTGAATGTTCTTTAAATTTCATGTCTTTTAAATAACTGATTGCATCTAACTATAATTGCTCGAACCGACTGGCTAATGTCGGCCAGATTATAAAAAATAGATCACATATTACATGATATATAGACTCATATCAGCCATACCGGTTACACACAACCTTGGCATACGATTTAGCTAATTTCATAACAAGGCCAACAGGCACTTGTAGCAGTCGTCTGATGGATAGACAGTCGAACCGACAGACAACAACACGTGCGCGACCGATTCGGCATCTTCTCACAGCGATAACCTTCGTAAGATGGTTATCCGTACTGAGCTATACAGGGAAACGCCTCGTCGTTCATCTCTCACAGCTCTAATGAGTGGGTGACCAGCAAGCTCCCGGAATTTCTTAGTCAGTCCGTTAACATCCGACACATGAAACACCGGGCCCAGACTGGACCACGTAGACCGCAAGACTTCGGTCGAACCTAGGTATAAAAGCGCGAAAAACATGTTTTAATTAACACCTATTGGACCGTACATCCATCACAGTCATGGCAAAATCGTAAGACCATGACAAACTCGATACCAACACGATCGTATCGCTAACAACCGAGGTCGGTGACAAAACATTGACGAATGTTTAGCTACTCCCTCACTTAATATCATGACTTAAATGTTAATTACATATTAAAGTCGACACGGTGAATTATCATGGTTTAAATGTTATTACATATTAAAACCGATAAGGTGAGTTAGAATGACTTAAATATTATTACAAGTGACAGACCAACAACATACACTTGTTCAATAATCTTAAATATTCTCAATAACCGACACGATAAATCATTCACAATCAGTCATACAGACAGTTGTTTTAACTACTGATCATTACAAGCATCCCGAAATTAAAGAGGCAAGCACAATACATTAAATACAAATATATTCCATTAAATACAAAGCTGACAGGCATTACAATACTACCCAATCGGGTGAAAAAGAAAACAACGGTACAGGAAGTATTTATGCAGGGTCTTGGTTGGTAGCACCCATCGGCCCAACAGGAGCCGAGACAGTCCCAAAAGGCGTCTCGGATGGATAATCCACGTCCGGGTCGACGGCCAAAAATTCAGCCCGGCTCTTGTTCAGGCACTCGGATAGACTGTCCAGATAATTGTACTTGAGCTGGGCATACTCATCGGCCGCCTCCTTCAGTTGCACATCGGAATCGGGCCTGTAGTACTTGCCCTCAGCCATAGGCTTCCCGGCAGCAGCATGTTCAAAACCGGCCACAAAACCTAGATGAGCCCCTCGTTTCATAACAACACTCTGAAGCTTACCAAGTCTCACTTTAAAAGGCCGACTACCAAGCAGCCGACCAACAATGAACGTCGGACCCTCCTCGATCAACCACTTTCGATCGTCACCCAGTTGCGTAGCTTGGCTTTGGGCACCCTTGTAAAGATCCGATAACCGTTCCTTGTCAGTTTTCAACTTTTCAAGGTCGGCAGTCA
>JBCNJP010000024.1:24396976-24443206 GCA_039602395.1 Deinandra increscens subsp. villosa | reverse complement strand
ACGGGATTCCCAGACGATAATAGGATTCTTGAACCGCGTGAGCTTCCTGAAAATATACCCTCAACAGATATTATTATCTTATTAGTGAGGAATCAGCAGGAATCCTAAAGGGTGTGACACACCTAACTCGCACATGTACACGTGGGTGGACTATGAGCGTAATCTAGCGTTTTGAGAGCAGTTTACGTCTTTAAAGGCCGGTTAAGTCTCAACAAAGTATCTTGTTGATGATGGCTATCATACCCCGGTTTCCGGACCGATGTATGGTATCAGATTGTATCAATTCTAACAATCAAATCACAACGGGAGACTTAGAAGACAACTCACATCAATAACTCAAGATATGAATACAATACAGTCTTAAATACCACTACCCCGAGTTGATTAAAATATAAGTCTTAAAACAAATCTTAAACAACAATTCCTGTTTTACGCATGTCAACAAGGTACCTAAAATAAAAAAATAACCACCGCTAATACCGAGCGCAACCGTCAAAAACTTCTTATCTTCACTTTTTGGAAATACCCACTAAACACGTCAGAATAAAAGTTGGTTAGACACAACCAATTAATAAGAACATACTATTAGAAAACATGTATGCAACATAAATTATAAGACACAATCTATACATAATGGCATGTCCGATTCCCGTGATGATAAACACACGTCTACGTCTGTCAGGTGCGCTTCTTAAGCACCAAGTCAATATGCCACATAAGGCAAACATTAAAGACTCAGTTGGGGTTATGGCTAACCGCTTATCCATATGAAGTCTATCAAATCAAGGACTGGTCTTAAGTCAATATCTTTATAATTATAAATTCTTAATATAGTATGGATTCATATATATATATATATAGGGGAAAGATAAAATAAAAACAAGATGTTATTGCGAAAACACGAAAACAAATATTAAAACCTCTATAACTTCATCATAAGTTAATATTTTTTATTAAAAATTTGCACCAAAAGTCTTAAAATTATGTCACCTTTAATTCTGAGAAAAAAAATTAAACTTTAAAATTTTATGATTTTTTTTATTATTGCACATGTGCAATAATGCGTATTAATTATATTACACATGTGTAATATTAACAAAAAAAACATTATTTTTTTTAAAAAAAATATTCCCAGAATTAAAGATAACAGAATTATAAGATATATGGTGCATTTTTTTTATCAAAGATATTAACGTATGAAAAACTTATGGAGGTTTTAATATTATGGCACATGTGCAATAATAAAAAATAAAAAAAATGTTTATTTTTTTTAATTTTCTCCATAATTAAAGATAACAACAGAATTATAAGATTTATGGTGCAATTTTTTGTAAAAAATTCTATCATATGAAAAAGTTATAAATGTTTTAGTATTATTACATACGTGCAATAATAATAATAAAAAAATTATTGCACATGTGCAATAAAAAAACCTTGATTTTTTTTAATTTTTTTCCAGAACTAAAGATAACATAATTTTATGGATTTTGGTGCAAATTTAAAAAAAAAAATGTGACGCCCACTCCCAGTCTTGGTTCCAGGAGAGGTCACGTGTCGGATTTACTCATGAACACATGGTACAACAGAGATAACTAAGCAGCGGAAATTAAAAACTTTTCATTTATATATATAACGAGTTACAATAGTAAGGAAGATAATAACATAATCTATAACTAGATCTTATCTATAGCTATGCCAGTCTACTACCGAGTCATTCCTGATAGCTTGCCCATCTAATCTGCCCTTGCTAGAGCCCTTCCCTTGCTACTTTAAATATCACCGATACCTGACATACATGCTTTTAAAGGTCAGCTTACGCTGGTGAGTTCTAAGTATTTTAAAACTTTACCTTTCCTTGAAAGGTTTACCTCAAACATTTGGGCCTAACGACCCCTTCTTTATAAACATTTATCAGGTATAAAACATAACAGAATTATACCAAAACATTTATCCTTTATCAGGTATAAGACATAACAGAATTATACCAAAACATTTAACCATTCATTCTACTAAGCATTGTCTATTGGAACCACGTTAGTCCCTCGGGCAACCGTCGCCACCCGAAACCTTTCATAGAGTAACCGTCGTTACCCCGGGGAACCGTCATTCCCCCCTTCTGATTGTACAACCACCTTTTCCCTTTCTCTAGACAATATCCGCTTAGATTAAAACCTTTTCAACCTTTTAAACCTTTTCATCCTTTTCAAAAGTCCATTTAAATAGCCCTTATATTTGGACTCATAACCTTTTCAACACCAGTCCATCGCCCGTATATAAAATAAGCGTTTCATAAATATAATGTTATGGGTCTTGTACAACAAGGCTAATAAGATCATATTTACCCGACACTTATTCACATACATAGGCTTAGACCAAACATTCACATTTTCCATTTCTCAACGCTTTATATAAAAGTTTTATCCTTTACATTACCCGTTTATTATAACCTTCCCGAAAAGAGTAATAACAGGTAATAATAACTTTAAAACAGTTATAAGTATTATAACTTTTTCACGTATGTGTATGAACACAAAACAAGTAAAGGTATCTCAAATACTTTTCAAGTAAACAGTTGAATATATATATCATTGCATGTATATCAGGCCCGAAAATATTAAAACATTTAAAAGTGGGCTCATAGAACTCACCTTATTCTCTTAAGCAGTTAATTCAGAGAAAACCTCCGCAATGCTTTCCAATTAAACCTAATCGCGTATTGTATTGCGTTAATGCAAGGTTTAATATAATAAACACTTCCTATGTTTATTTTAACTCTTTATTAACTTAATAATACTTAGTTATTAAGTTTATTCCTTTAAAAGGTCAAAATGACCAAAATGCCCTTTAGGCCGTTATCCTTTTCTTTTGTTAATAATATGAAGACACGCATTCCTATAAGTAAACGCTCACTCCGGGATCGCCCAGTGAGGGATGCCATTTCCCAGTTGGGATTTATGCGACACCCTCGCTTTTGCCAGAAATCCCAGTGTACAGGCGTCTACCCTTCCGGTCCGCGCGAACTTCTAAATATCCGATTAACTCGGTATCTTAAATACTTTACCATTTATCCATTTTAACTTTATATATACTTATTATATATATAAACATAGTTCCATGTCAAAAATCAAGTCTCCATACTCTTCGGATTTTTTTATATTAAGTAATCATATTCCAAAACCCTAATTTCCCGTTATTCTCATTTCTTGATCAAAACTCATTTTTATTCAAAACCAACTTAGGGTTTTATCTGTTATAACATTTTATAACATGCTTTAAAATTTCAAAGCTTAGTTCATTACCGTTTACTCGGGTTTGACAAAACATTGTCTAGAAAACCCTAATTTCAACATTAAGCTCCTTACATATATTTTAAATATGTTTTAATATATATTCAACATATTCTTTAATCCGATAATTACTTTATCATTATCGTTAACCTTTATATTAAAATATATATATATATATTTATATATATATATTTAATATTTAAATACAATATCCTTTTAATCAATTTTAATTAAATAAAACTGATTAGTAATAATATATATTTATTCGTCTTAAATATATATTTATATCATTTATCTCGTTCTATTATATAAACTTTAACTTAACAATAATATTTGTAATAATAACAAATATATAACGTGATTACCTTCTTGACGGGTCGTGAAACGAGTCGAATAATAAAGTGGTCCGTTTTAGATAAACGAACAGTCCTTCCTGACTAGTTTCTCGCCACGAGCATTTCCCCGTTGTCGGTTTGTCGTTTGGACCTCGTTACGCCACCGAAAAACCGTCCGAAAGTGTAAACGGGTTAATTCGTCGCCTCCTTTTCTAACTTGAATCGCGACCACCTACAACTACCGTACCACCACCCTCTACCACCGCCATCATCACCGTTGTCCAGGTGATCCATTACCGTCACCGTCATCCCCCGTCGCCAAGTATCCGTCACCGAAATAGCAACCGAACATCACCGAACAACAACCCCACATGAAATGATAACTCAATTGAACTTCTCACCGTAGTCGCTGCCATCTATCGCCACCTACAACCCGGTTGCCACCCCTTTCCGCCTCTGTTCACCGTTGTCCGGCGGTTTGCCACCGTCACCATTCACAGCCACCATACCGTCGGAGCGCCGGAAATAATGAATGGAGGGGCTGTTGCAGGTTGGCCGGAGTTCGGGAGGTCGTCGGGTTCATCATGGTGGGTCGGAGAAGGAGACCAGGCGGAGTCTGCTTCGGTTCGCGTTACTGGTTCTCGCCGGATTCGCGGCTCCGAGCCGCTGCTGCTGTGTTCATCGAAGAAGGACAGGAGTAGCGAGATGTTTCGTCGGAGAAACGAGGGTGCAGGTCGCCGGTGTAGGGGCTGCGAGCTGCTGGGTGTCTGCTCTCGTTGGCCGGAGCAGAGCCTGCCGTGGCTGTTGTTGCGGTCGCCGTGAAAGGAGGGTGGCGCGCCAGTGTAGCTGCCGGAAAACCAGGAGGAGGTGCGAGGTGGGTGTGGCCTCGTCGCCGGCAACAAGAGGGACAGGGTCGCCGGTTTATCCGCCGGAAAATCGGGAGAAGAGGAGGGAGTACGGCCTGACTTGGCTCTCTCTCTCTCTACCTTTTCTTATCTGTTTCTTTCTTTTTCTACTGTGTACGCATGTATTTGTGTGTTTTTGAGATTGTATGTGCATGTATATATTTATAGTATAATCTGAATCAATAAAGATAGTACATCTGTCATGGTGATAACTCAAATTGAGAACTGAATCATACAACGATTCTTGACAGGTAGCATGTTAATTTGACATGTATTTAATTGAGAAGTAGGGAACAAGTAAAGGTATCTTAATTTAATATGGTACAACTTTTAATGAGTAGGTATTATACCCTTATTTTAGACCCGTAAAATAATATAATATTTTATAAATGGTTTATAAAAATTCTCGAACATCTAAATTATTACGGGGGTCCAATAAATATAAATCTCTATATTCATTTTTTCGGTTATAACTTTAACCGGTGAACATTCGATATTTATACGTATAGAGCGCGTGTCCAAACGGCGTTGCGGTCACGGCCGTTTCACAAACTGAACACGGTTCCTTGACTGTAATACTTAATTATTATTATAATAATTATTTATACTTTGTTGAGGCGTTAAAATCATCTCGAACGGCTAACCGAATTAATTTCGGTTGTTATCGCGTAACAACACCGGTTACAGATTTCATCGTTTTTCGTGCCGAATGTCACATATATATTTTATAATAATTATAAACCAAGTATTTAGCAATACCTGATATTCTACTTTTGCTTCGGTGCTATTTTAGTGACATTCGTGCCTTAATCACAGTTATTACAAACCGGGCCTAAATAACTATTTCGCGGTTTCCCGCTTCGTTGTAACTCGGATTTGAGATCCGTCTGCGTCTACGATCTTTATTTTTTGTTATCTACCATATTCTATAAATTCGTCTCTTTGACGTTTTCTTGAATGTCGTGCTGAATATTCATACGTGAATCGTGACGTTCAAATACGTCCTTATCTATATTTTTAGCTATTCAAATATGTATATATAGTATATCACATGTATTTCAGCTACTTAAATATAGCACACGTATATATCTTAAGTCATAAAATTTGGGGTGTTACAACTCTACCCCCCTTAAATAAGGTTTCGTCCTCGAAACCTGCTCAAACTGTGATTTAACTCATAATTGAGATCTTTCACATCTCACCTTTCTTTCCCGGATCAATCCGGAAACTTTTCTATGCATTTAAGGCATTCATATCATATGAACCACTTGGTTCTTTGGCTACGATTTTAACATCGTAACAAAATTTCTATGACAATCTATCATTTAACTCTATTACCTATAAGGTAATACCTCAACTATTATATTCACGAAATCTTGTTCACAATTAGATTGTGAACCGCATTCCTATAATTGATGCTAGTACTTTTAGGAACGTATCCCTAACGAACAGTCTAGCTAACGATTTGAGAGAATACGTTTCTGAAACTAAAGGAACTCTTCCTTTTATCAATCACATACTATCTAGGTAGTGTCATAACTCTTTAGCTATACATATAGTAGCCTGATTATGATTCCCACCGGAATATGCTTCGAATTTCTTAAAGCTGAAATTTCTCGCGAAGCTTCTGTCATTCTGCTTTAACTTCTTACATACGTTAAACATTTATCCGCATGCTAAAAGATTTGAACTTCTCTTCTGGACATCAACAGTCCCTTAGTTACTCGTCAGTAAGTGATATGTATTCATGAATACTACTTATTTGTTTTCCACAGTGGTCCGTAATGTCTGCCTGCATGAGACTAATTCTAGTGCCACTTTTAGTTGTATCTCAGGTGTATATATATAGGATGTACCAACGGCGTATCCGCCACACCTATGATACAACTAGAGGTGTACTATTACTAGTCTGATGCAGGACGATATTACTATTCTAACCACAACAAAATCAGTATAATTCATGCCTATCTATTACTTACTTAAATAACTAGTTTGGACATCCTGCGTACAACCTCGTTTAATGTTTGCATTTCTTGAGGGTAAATACTACTGATGCAATTTCTCTCTTCACTAGGCCTAATCGGTAATGAGTTTACCGATGCCTGAGTTAATCCGTTTGCTACTTCCTTCCAATGCCTTGCGCACTCTTCATTATTCTCTGAGAACTTTAGAACGTCATTTGTCAGCATGCTCAGTTACGGGATTGTAGGGGCGTTCGTCATTCCAATCAATACTAATTACTTGTAATGATTATTTTTCTTTCGAAAAGTCATCCTCTTTATAGGCTCACTTTTGATTCTTTAGCTCGCGCTAATCTGATCTCAGATCGACCTCCGAGAATCGTCTTGTTCCTCGTAGCTGGTTGAGTGATTTGCTGATCCTTGGCGAAAGATGTTTGCTTCTCTGCTTCATTATCTTCTTGCAGTCTACATATATCCTTGGTTTCCGTCTTTCTTCTTTGGGATTGTTGGAGTATCCTAGGGCGAGATACTTGACCTAAAGAAATCTTCTTGTTTTTAATGGAGATAACTGGTACAATGCTTCTACTTCTGGCGTTGCTGCTTCGGGTGTTGCTTCCAGCATTTGCTTCTGGCGTTGAGTTGATTTTGTGGAGCTTCATTTCTTCATTAATCGAGCCGCTCTTTTGGATTCTCTGGATGATATGTTCGGAATTTGATACGTTACCGATACGTTCATCAGTTTCTTGGTCTTGCCTCCGAGTCAATGGCGTACGTTTGAGTATGACTTACCTCTTGACCCATATACTTCAATGTTTTATAGTCTTTACTGCCGAGTCACCATGATGAAGTTGAGCCTTCTAGTTTGCGTGTAGCATCCCGCGAGTCAAATCATTTAACGTCTAAATTTATCAATCGTTATGCCTAGCTGGGCATTGATCTTAAGAAGAACATTTGTCAAATACTGATCATTTACTTGCATCGGTGTAGTACACTGTGTGACAATTCCTAATATCGAATTTAGACTTCTAAATTTTCCGTTGCTGCTAGTTTCGAATCGTCAGGTTCATTCACGTATCAACATTTGTCTTGAGGTCGTTTATCTTGACGTTTTTGCATTTGTCCTAAGGAAAGCGTAATCCTAAGCTGTCTAAGGTAGCTTGACTACGGGATTCCTTGACAATGTTTTTCCTCTCCTTATGTTGGAATTCTTCTTCATGTAGCTCATCCAATCATCGTGTGCTTTCATCCTGCCATTTGAAGAAACAACATCCCTCAGGACGTAAGTTCTTCTTGGCTTACTCTGGACTTCCATACTCCTAAGCTTGTGGATTCTCAATCCAGCTTGTGGTAACCTTCGTCATTCTTCTTTGAACTATTCTTAACTTCAAACTGCTAGCTTCTGTTTTAAGCCTTCCGGCCTATCACCTATAGTGATGGTCTTCTGAACGTAGCAACGTAGCTTGGAACGTTGATTCCACTATTCTCGCCATAGCAATTCTCATTTCTTACTTTACCGTGACAGCGTCTATCACGTCTTCAGTTTCCTTACTTTAAGGTGACATTCTAGGCTTGTTTACACCTCTTTTCATCTTCAACGGTTCCTGAGTTCTTCAATGTAATTCCTATGATGACGTTTCTTGCACATATGGCATATCGGCCTTCTTTGTTCAGAAGCTCCCTTAGCCTTCTTGTGGAATTCGTCATTATTGTCTTCAAGACCTTCTTTATCCTTGTATCGTTTCCGTTTGCCTTTCATCGGGAGTCTATTTCTACCAGAAGCTTCCTCGGGACTAGCTCCACTAGCGGTCGCTTTATTGGACATTCTCCTCGTCAAAGCTTCCGGAAATTGATTAACAATCGATAGCAACGTAACCTTCAATGCTTTTGCCACTATTTCTAACATAATGGCTTTCATTTCTTTGCTGAAGGTACTTATCTTTACTGACATCAAATTTCGTATCGGAGGTTCTATACGCATTCCTACCATGACTATGATTTCTAATCTTCTGATCTTACGATCAAAATAGTCTGACACTTCGGAACTCATGTGACGTGAAGTCTCCAAATTTTGAATTCATGATAATTATATACGTGCACTTATATAATTATGATGCATTCAAAACCCAGTTATTCTCATCACAGTTATCCCTGGTGTTCGTACTATTCCGGAAATTTTAAAACCGGTTCTTTAAAACTACCTTTCTCTAGGCATTCTTTACAATTTATTGACCACGTATCTCACTGTCAATTAACCTACCCCGCACTAGGCCACATAACAGTTAGAACCTATGATATGTTTATTTGGGTAAAATACCAAATTGCAGTAGCTAATTGCAATTGTGTATTCCCCGTACTTGCATATCCTAAGTTCTACCTCCTATGTTCCTCGTGCAACATTTTTCCTATGGGCATGACTATCCTGACTGGCATTTACATTCCCTATCTTACCTTACTTTGTTTACCAAGAGTCCTAGTTTAAGTCTAGATACCGTGCTAGTATCTAAATCTCTTAAACCAAGGCTCTGATACCAACTTGTGACGCCCACTCCCAGTCTTGGTTCCAGGAGGGGTCACGTGTCGGATTTACTCATGAACACATGGTACAACAGAGATAACTAAGCAGTGGAAATTAAAAACTTTTCATTTATATATATAACGAGTTACAATAGTAAGGAAGATAATAACATAATCTATAACTAGATCTTATCTATAGCTATGCCAGTCTACTACCGAGTCATTCCTGATAGATTTCCCATCTAATCTGCCCTTGCTAGAGCCCTTCCCTTGCTACTTTAAATATCACCGATACCTGACATACATGCTTTTAAAGGTCAGCTTACGCTGGTGAGTTCTAAGTATTTTAAAACTTTACCTTTCCTTGAAAGGTTTACCTCAAACATTTGGGCCTAACGACCCCTTCTTTATAAACATTTATCAGGTATAAAACATAACAGAATTATACCAAAACATTTATCCTTTATCAGGTATAAGACATAACAGAATTATACCAAAACATTTAACCATTCATTCTACTAAGCATTGTCTATTGGAACCACGTTAGTCCCTCGGGCAACCGTCGCCACCCGAAACCTTTCATAGAGTAACCGTCGTTACCCCGGGGAACCGTCATTCCCCGCTTCTGATTGTACAACCACCTTTTCCCTTTCTCTAGACAATATCCGCTTAGATTAAAACCTTTTCAACCTTTTAAACCTTTTCATCCTTTTCAAAAGTCCATTTAAATAGCCCTTATATTTGGACTCATAACCTTTTCAACACCAGTCCATCGCCCGTATATAAAATAAGCGTTTCATAAATATAATGTTATGGGTCTTGTACAACAAGGCTAATAAGATCATATTTACCCGACACTTATTCACATACATAGGCTTAGACCAAACATTCACATTTTCCATTTCTCAACGCTTTATATAAAAGTTTTATCCTTTACATTACCCGTTTATTATAACCTTCCCGAAAAGAGTAATAACAGGTAATAATAACTTTAAAACAGTTATAAGTATTATAACTTTTTCACGTATGTGTATGAACACAAAACAAGTAAAGGTATCTCAAATACTTTTCAAGTAAACAGTTGAATATATATATCATTGCATGTATATCAGGCCCGAAAATATTAAAACATTTAAAAGTGGGCTCATAGAACTCACCTTATTCTCTTAAGCAGTTAATTCAGAGAAAACCTCCGCAATGCTTTCCAATTAAACCTAATCGCGTATTGTATTGCGTTAATGCAAGGTTTAATATAATAAACACTTCCTATGTTTATTTTAACTCTTTATTAACTTAATAATACTTAGTTATTAAGTTTATTCCTTTAAAAGGTCAAAATGACCAAAATGCCCTTTAGGCCGTTATCCTTTTCTTTTGTTAATAATATGAAGACACGCATTCCTATAAGTAAACGCTCACTCCGGGATCGCCCAGTGAGGGATGCCATTTCCCAGTTGGGATTTATGCGACACCCTCGCTTTTGCCAGAAATCCCAGTGTACAGGCGTCTACCCTTCCGGTCCGCGCGAACTTCTAAATATCCGATTAACTCGGTATCTTAAATACTTTACCATTTATCCATTTTAACTTTATATATACTTATTATATATATAAACATAGTTCCATGTCAAAAATCAAGTCTCCATACTCTTCGGATTTTTTTATATTAAGTAATCATATTCCAAAACCCTAATTTCCCGTTATTCTCATTTCTTGATCAAAACTCATTTTTATTCAAAACCAACTTAGGGTTTTATCTGTTATAACATTTTATAACATGCTTTAAAATTTCAAAGCTTAGTTCATTACCGTTTACTCGGGTTTGACAAAACATTGTCTAGAAAACCCTAATTTCAACATTAAGCTCCTTACATATATTTTAAATATGTTTTAATATATATTCAACATATTCTTTAATCCGATAATTACTTTATCATTATCGTTAACCTTTATATTAAAATATATATATATATATTATATATATATATATTTAATATTTAAATACAATATCCTTTTAATCAATTTTAATTAAATAAAACTGATTAGTAATAATATATATTTATTCGTCTTAAATATATATTTATATCATTTATCTCGTTCTATTATATAAACTTTAACTTAACAATAATATTTGTAATAATAACAAATATATAACGTGATTACCTTCTTGACGGGTCGTGAAACGAGTCGAATAATAAAGTGGTCCGTTTTAGATAAACGAACAGTCCTTCCTGACTAGTTTCTCGCCACGAGCATTTCCCCGTTGTCGGTTTGTCGTTTGGACCTCGTTACGCCACCGAAAAACCGTCCGATAGTGTAAACGGGTTAATTCGTCGCCTCCTTTTCTAACTTGAATCGCGACCACCTACAACTACCGTACCACCACCGTCTACCACCGCCATTATCACCGTTGTCCAGGTGATCCATTACCGTCACCGTCATCCCCCGTCGCCAAGTATCCGTCACCGAAATAGCAACCGAACATCACCGAACAACAACCCCACATGAAATGATAACTCAATTGAACTTCTCACCGTAGTCGCTGCCATCTATCGCCACCTACAACCCGGTTGCCACCCCTTTCCGCCTCTGTTCACCGTTGTCCGGCGGTTTGCCACCGTCACCATTCACAGCCACCATACCGTCGGAGCGCCGGAAATAATGAATGGAGGGGCTGTTGCAGGTTGGCCGGAGTTCGGGAGGTCGTCGGGTTCATCATGGTGGGTCGGAGAAGGAGACCAGGCGGAGTCTGCTTCGGTTCGCGTTACTGGTTCTCGCCGGATTCGCGGCTCCGAGCCGCTGCTGCTGTGTTCATCGAAGAAGGACAGGAGTAGCGAGATGTTTCGCCGGAGAAACGAGGGTGCAGGTCGCCGGTGTAGGGGCTGCGAGCTGCTGGGTGTCTGCTCTCGTTGGCCGGAGCAGAGCCTGCCGTGGCTGTTGTTGCGGTCGCCGTGAAAGGAGGGTGGCGCGCCGGTGTAGCTGCCGGAAAACCAAGAGGAGGTGCGAGGTGGGTGTGGCCTCGTCGCCGGCAACAAGAGGGACAGGGTCGCCGGTTTAGCCGCCGGAAAATCGGGAGAAGAGGAGGGAGTACGGCCTGACTTGGCTCTCTCTCTCTCTACCTTTTCTTATCTGTTTCTTTCTTTTTCTACTGTGTACGTATGTATTTGTGTGTTTTTGAGATTGTATGTGCATGTATATATTTATAGTATAATCTGAATCAATAAAGATAGTACATCTGTCATGGTGATAACTCAAATTGAGAACTGAATCATACAACGATTCTTGACAGGTAGCATGTTAATTTGACATGTATTTAATTGAGAAGTAGGGAACAAGTAAAGGTATCTTAATTTAATATGGTACAACTTTTAATGAGTAGGTATTATACCCTTATTTTAGACCCGTAAAATAATATAATATTTTATAAATGGTTTATAAAAATTCTCGAACATCTAAATTATTACGGGGGTCCAATAAATATAAATCTCTATATTCATTTTTTTCGGTTATAACTTTAACCGGTGAACATTCGATATTTATACGTATAGAGCGCGTGTCCAAACGGCGTTGCGGTCACGGCCGTTTCACAAACTGAACACGGTTCCTTGACTGTAATACTTAATTATTATTATAATAATTATTTATACTTTGTTGAGGCGTTAAAATCATCTCGAACGGCTAACCGAATTAATTTCGGTTGTTATCGCGTAACAACACCGGTTACAGATTTCATCGTTTTTCGTGCCGAATGTCACATATATATTTTATAATAATTATAAACCAAGTATTTAGCAATACCTGATATTCTACTTTTGCTTCGGTGCTATTTTAGTGACATTCGTGCCTTAATCACAGTTATTACAAACCGGGCCTAAATAACTATTTTGCGGTTTCCCGCTTCGTTGTAACTCGGATTTGAGATCCGTCTGCGTCTACGATCTTTATTTTTTGTTATCTACCATATTCTATAAATTCGTCTCTTTGACGTTTTCTTGAATGTCGTGCTGAATATTCATACGTGAATCGTGACGTTCAAATACGTCCTTATCTATATTTTTAGCTATTCAAATATGTATATATAGTATATCACATGTATTTCAGCTACTTAAATATAGCACACGTATATATCTTAAGTCATAAAATTTGGGGTGTTACAAAATATTAACGTATGAAAAAGTTATAGAGGTTTTAATATTTGTTTTTTGTGTTTTCGCAATAAAAGTTGTTTTTACATGAACCTTACTACATATATATATATATATATATATATATATATATATATATATATACATATATACATATATGTGAAAGTTCAAATACAAAGGGATATTTCCGTGCAAAGTGATGTTAGCATTTGATTTGATAAATGAGTGGTCCAGATTTTGGAGATCTAATCCAGATGCAAAACAAAAAAAATTAAGCGTGTAAATAACCTAGAGGGGTAATATGGGTATAACCTACTAAAAAGTTTCCCCCATCTTTTCTAAACGTCTATAACTTTTTCATATGACATCGGTTTAAAAAAAAATTACAACATAAAATCGAGCATTTAATTCTCTTTAATTTGAGTATAGTATTGCTATACTTTTTTTGAAGTTAAAAAACTTTTTTTAGACTCGACTATGCGTCCAGGTGACATTTGCGTGATTATGAAATAAAGCGTGATTATTGTATTTGGTGGCAAAATGGTGACAATTGCCTTTTTGACACCATTTTGCTACCAAAAGATATTTGGTGGCAAAATGGTGTCCAATTGCTTATGAAATAAAGCTTGCGTGATTATGTATAATTTGCGTGATTATGACTTGTACATTTTTTCACAGCATATATGGTGGCAGAATAGTGACAATTGCTTATGAAATAAACTTACGTGTTTATGACCTGTATTTTTTTTCACAACATATTTGGTGGCAAAATGGTGACAATTGCTTATGAAATAAAGTTTGCGTGATTATGTGTATATATTTTTTCACAACATATTTAGTGGCATAAATGGTGACAATTGCAATTTTGACACCATTTTTCTACGAAAACATATTTGGTGAATTGGTGGCAAAATAGTGACAATTGCCCTTTTGACACCATTTTTGCTACCAAAATATAGTTGGTGGCAAAACTTTTTTTAAGTTCCTCTTCGTAAAAACTTGCGTGATTATAATATAACTTACGTAATTTCACAACATATTTGGTGGCAAAATGGTGACAATTCTCCTTTTGACACCATTTTTCTACCAAAACATATTTGGTGGCAAAATGGTGACAATTGCCCTTTTGACACCATTTTGCTAATTGTCACCATTTTGCTACCAAAACATATTTGGTGGCAAACCTTTTTTTCTAAGTTCGTCTTGGTAAAACTTGCGTGATTATGTAATATAACTTGCGTGATTATGACTTGTGTTGCGTGATTATGTAATTTAACTTGCATGATTATGACTTGTGTAGAGGTTTTTTTCACAACATATTTGGTGGTAAAATGGTGACAATTGCACTTTTGACACCATTCATATTTTGGTGGCAAAATGGTGACAATTTCCCTTTTAGCACCATTTTGCTACAAAAAACACGGTGACAAAATCTTGCGTGATTTTATTAAGCGTACGCGGAGAATATTACCCTCCTTCGTACACTTCGCATAGAAAGTCCCCTTTGTATAATAACTTTCCCTTATATATATATATATATATATATATATATATATAGGGTAAGAATCATGTGAAAACAACTTTTATTGCGAAAACACGAAAACAAATATTAAAACCTTTATAACTTTTTCATACGTTAATATTTTTTAAAAAATTTTGCACCAAAAACCTTAAAATTATGTTAACTTTATTTCTGGATTTTTTTAAAAAAGAATCAAAAGTTTTTTAAAAATTATTATTGCACAGGTGCAATAATTTTTTTATTATTATTATTGCACATATGCAATAATATTAAAACCTTTATAACTTTTTCATATGTTAAAATTTTTAATAAAAAATTGCACTATAAATCTTATAATTCTTTTATCTTTAATTCTGGAGAAAATTAAAAAAAAATTATACGTTTTTAAAAAAATTTTATTATTGCACATGTGCAATAAAAAATTATTATTGCACATGTGCAATAATATTAAAACCTCTATAATTTTTTCATACGTTAATATTTTTGATAAAAAATTATACCATAGATCTTATAATTCTGTTATCTTTAATTGTTGAAAAAATTTAAAAAAAATTAATGTTTTTTTGTTAATATTGCACATGTGTAATATAATTAATACGTATTATTGCACATGTGCAATAATAAAAAAAATCACGAAATTTTATATGTTTAATTTTTTTTCCCAGAATTAAAGGTGACATAATTTCAAGACTTTTGGTGCAAATTTTTTAAAAAATTATTAACGTATGAGGAAGTTATAGAGGTTTTAATATTTGTTTTCGTGTTTTCGCAATAACATCTTGTTTTTATTTGATCCTTCCCCTATATATATATATATATATATATATATATATATAGGTTCGTTTCAGAACTTTTTGTTTTGTCATCATGGCAAACGATGTTACCCACGACACGTTATGACCGAAGTCCGTGGGAGTAATGAAGACCCTCTGTGATGCACATCCATCCCAGAGGAAACCCACTGCCTAAATGTCCACTATCCTAAAACCTCTGACCCACCTATAATTAGTGAGAAACTTTTAGATAGTTATAAAAGTACATATTTCGTAGATTATGATTGTATTTATAGTTTTTTTAAACTAACCACGGGGATAAAAAACTAGTGTATATATATATATATATATATATATATATATTTAATTAATTCTAATAAAGCAATAAGATGGTTGCCACATGGCCCTTTTCTAGGGCCTGCACATCATCATGTCCACATGTCAACACTAGATTAAATCAAAATATAAACTTCAAAATAAATTCAATGTATTATTTCAACTTTCCACTTATAAAATTGAACATTGAATTTGTCACACCCTAAACTTTCGGGAACGGAGGCGTGTGACGTCATGGAGTCAGAGTCGCGGATATATTGAACGACGTCTAAATAATTTAAACAAAGGAAATGTTTATACACAATGTCTTATAAGTTGCAGAGGAAAGTAGTGATAGTAAAAACAATGATTGAAAAGTACAAAGTTAAGTTTGAAAAGTATGATGATTCCAAATGGTGTGTTGTGGTGTATATATAAAATATAGCATATTTTGTGACACCTTTTTAGCAATTAAAGCTTTTAAATTTATAAAACCTGATTTACTGACAACTACTATTTCACCACATTCACGGGAAAGTGCACCAATCATGGGCAGTATAGTAGTGGTAAGTTGAATCGGGGTCGATCAAAGACACAAAGGAAAATGAGGGCTCTTGATACTTCATCTTTGTTGACGTCTAACCTGAGCAATCTTTAAGTGAAGATGTTATGTACATGTAAAATAATTTAAAATAAAACATATATTAAAAAAAAGCGTGTATTGATCAACTCGGTCGCAGATAATATCATTTGGGGGACTTATCAGTGGTGAAGTTGGTACCCTGGTTTTTATATCATTTCCTTAAGATTGATTACTAGCAGAAAGTCAGCCGCCTTTTGGCCCACCTGGTCAACCGCCATCCAACTGTTAATCGTCTGTGAGGAGTAAGAATACCGAGGGTAGGTGCTGCTAGTAATCAATTGAAGTGGTCTAATTCCACTTAGTCGCAGGGCCCCTTGGTCAGGCAATCGTTACGCTCGACACGACGTCATGAACTAGCAGGGGAACAACCCTGCGTGCCGGATTATTTTATTATAAAAATTATCTTTTTAAGGGACTAAGGTCCGTTTCTTCCGTACACCGCTTTCGCGTATGTACGTCCGGTGTAACCAGAGCCAAGTTCACAAACACTTACCACCCGGCTTCCGTGAAGTGAAAAAAATATTACCAACCCCCATTCCCAACCAAATACTTTCAGCCACACATGCGTGGTCAGCCGAGTTTGCTTACATAGACATAAGAACCTCGAATGTATCATGTAACATAGGGCATGAGTCACCTTTCGGATCATGCATCGTCCCCCGACTAGGTGTTACAATTCTGGCCTTTGGGATTTCGACTCCCAAATGGTCTGTGATGCGTGAAGCACGCTTGGTTCAGAAAATTAGTAATACACTTTCAATAAAAAGGGTTTTTACAAAGTCATTGGACACACCTTAAAGAAAGTCTATAAAAACAGTTTACCAACCCACCAAAGATCCGTTTATTCCCAAACGAGTGTAAGAATTTGACTAACACTTGAAAGATTGAGGCTAAAATGTGTTAGCCTAAAGATATGCTTAATAGATAATGAACGATTCATAGACAAATAACAATTCATTATCACCATAAGTTAAAGCTCTTACAATATTTGACGAGTAGATCAAGAACACTAAAACAAATGGCTCATAACCGAAAATATGGAAACTAATGGAAGAGAGGGGGAGAAAGTGAGCAAGGAGGAATGAAGTCGAATCCTCTTATTTATAGGCCAGCCGAAGTGAAGCACGGCCCGTGCCTGGCTGGGCATGGGGTATGTGTGTCATGCAGCACGGGTCGTGTGGCTTGGAGCACGGGGCGTGCCATGTCAGAGTCGTCAGTCTTCCAGCAAGCTTGTAGTGGCACGGGGCGTGTTTCGTCAGGAACGGGGCGTGTCAAGTCAGAGCTTCCTGCCAACGATGATAGTGGCATGGGGCGTGCTTTTAGAGGGCATGTCCCGTGCCATGTCAGAGACATGGGGCGTCTGATGCAGACTGGTTCAGAGGCCCGGGGTGGATCTTCTCTGGTCTTGGGCACAGGCTGTGCCTTGTGGGGCATGGGGCGTGCTACACTTCAGAAATCCAGAAGTTTTTTATTTTGTTATCTTTTCTTTGCGTTTTTCGTTCCTTCTATGATTTCGGCTCAGCAAAACCTGAAAAACTATAAAGAAGACAAAAACACTCTCTCTTTATGATAGTTAGTCATGTTTTACTTAATAAGTTGGGGAAAATTGGTTATAAAATATGTATACTTTTAAGGCACATCACTAAATTGATATTATGTGATGGAAGCTCCAAATACGCTAAGTGTTGACTATGACACCAAACAGAATACAGGTCCTAATGATGCATGTCATTCCAAGCAAGCAGCAGCTAAGTACCTAAGAATTCATGAGCTTAAAAAGTTAAGATAATTTTGGTGAGTTTACAGGTTTTATCGACTTGATAATAAGTTGTAATCAATTTTAAAGCATAAAAGGTTATGGACTCGTGTGAGTCAAGTTTTACACAGTTTGATGAAACATTTGTGCACGTCAAGGTTTGCATTGTTTAATGAAAGACTTGTGCACATCAAGCTTTGCACGGTTTGATGAAAGTTTTGTGCATGTCAAGGTTTGCACTGTTTTAATGAAAGACTTGTGCACGTCAAGGTTTGCACGGTTTGATGAAAGGTTTGTCCATGTCAAGGTTTGCACGATTTGTCATTATTCGGCTTACTGTTACTGTTGTTATTGTTGTAACGATCTCACATGAACCTCAAATTCGAATAGTAACTGATTACCCACTCATGGTATTTTATTTCGAGAAATACCGATCGGAACAGAATAACTGACATGTACCCCTTAACAATTACCGGAGTTATGAGTGGAGCGCCCAACCAGGACATGGGCATCAACCAAAATAGATCTATTCACTAGTTATCATTTCATACTTGAACTAATCGAACTCAACTAATAGTGGGATTAGATCTTCTATTATAATAGATATTCTTTTATAGAATTACATGTATCTTATAAGCTCAATATATAATATGATGTTTCTATTAACTGGGATGCTTAATTTCAACTCATTTTTTATGAGATTGATGAACTCTTAGCATGAATTTTATGTTATTTGGGTGTTAGAATGATTATTTAACAACAGTTTTGTGGCCTTCTTGCACTACAAATTCTTACCAAATGCTCAAATTTCAAAGATTGCCAATTGTTCTTCAATTGATCAACTTTTTAGGCTAAAATATTTTATAAAGGTTATCTGGTTACCTGATGTTAGGTTCAGATCGTTGTTATACCTATATGCTATTATGAACTGCTCTTTTCATGTTTTGAATTGCAATATCCCATTTCAAAAAACTGAGATTAAGCATGTTGGGTTACTTACATTAGTTTTTGATCTAGAATGTTCTAATTTTTAGGTGGTAAATGATAATGTCAACATATGTTATCGTTAAACTATAGTCTTTGTTTTTTATACCAGAGACTTAAGCTTTCAACTACCACCTATGACAGGTTCTACTAAAGTAAACCCATTATAAATTGGTCATTTATAGTCACGAGAAACCTTTTTATAGAACACTTAACCTAAACAGAGTCATATTTTCAACCCTTCTTAAAAAAGGTAATGATTATATAAAAATCCATTTTGCTCAAACTTCTCATATTGAATGAAGATGGAAAAGTAACATGCGTTTATAAATCTGTATTTTTAGATATGTATTTTTTTAATATCAATAATTGATTCAAAATTTATATTGTTGGATATTATCCAAGGGAATGGTAGGTCGTATGGACGAGTAAGGATATGTAGTGAATAACTATCATAAGTGGCTTCAATACTGTAGGTTCTTTAATATGCAGGTTCTCCTTTTTTGGTGTATCTTTGTCTGACTTGATTGGTTAACATCTCTAACAGAAAATTATATTATAAAATAGATTTCATATTTCTTTTTTACTTTCACATGACAATAAATTGTCAACCTTGGTCTCTTTTCCATATTATTGTCTTTATTACAATTCAAGTTTTTTTAATCACAAGATGGGTTTTCAATGGGTTTACTATAAGCTGGGTGGCATTGGGTTGATCATTATGGATCAGACAGTTTTGGTTCATCAAATGGCTTGGATGCACTTGGGCTTTGATGCTTTTATGGTGCTTATTGGCTTTTGCACATGATCCGTTTGTAGTATAGTTTTGAACTATGTAATCTTTTGTTAATTTTTTTATTATTTGTTTTATAAAAAACAACATGGTTATGGAATTGATTTACAACCTTTTTAATGGTGAATTTGTAATATTGTTTGTGTTCAGATGGGTTTCTAAGTTGGGTTTATATTCATGTTGATTATTTGTGTATTTTTGGTGTTGTTTCTCTTACTTTGTTTTCTGATTGTTACAGGTGGAAGTTGACTCAATTGAGTGAGCGTACGCTAATAGGTGAGGTTTTTGGTGAAAATAATAACGATGAAGAGCTTTAAAAGTAGGATTTGGAAGAACAAGTCAATGTATGGATTAAAACATGTCAACCTAATGCAAACTTAACTTTTCGTGAAGGTCATGGCATTCATTTGTGTAGAATCGGGCTATCGAGAATGACTGGATAGACAGGTCTAGGACGAGCCACACTGATAGGTCAACTACAAGAGGGTAGACAGCGATCCTTCGGTCAGGAGTGTCTCGACTCGGCTGGTATCTGCAAAACAAAGAAACGTCGTTGTTCTTAGGGGGCAGGACAGGGTGTCCTGCGACCAAGCTCGGGCGTGAGAATAAGTATGTGTTTCAAGAGATTAAGTGTAATCAAGTCGAAACTAAGCGCATTGAATGAGATCTAACCTGGTGGTTGGGGTGTATTTATAACCCTCAACCTTTGTCTTGTATCATCATTAATGCTAATTACCCAAAGGAGGTATGCTGCAGGTCTGCGTCCTGGACTGTGCCAAACTCCTGCAGTACACATTTTGGGTAATCACATTAATTGTTGAGTCAGGTCGAGTGTCGGCACGTCGACCTGCCATTTTGGGAGCGTTGGTCTGTGATGTCCGTCTCGGACTTGTCGTGCTCGAGGGTTGACCACTGTTTGTGTCGTCTGGCCGGCACTGAGCGGATGGTTGATCGGCCTCCATAGAGTCGACCTGTGATACATACTGTGTGTCGGCCTTATTGGGTTGTCTGTCTTCTTTTGTGTAGCCTGTCGGCTGCTAGTTGCCGAGCCGAAACGCTTGACTTGTGCGTTGTTTGGTTGGATGTTCGTATCTATCTAATTGTGACGTCATCCTAACCAGACATACGTCATCAGCCCACCAATCCGATATGTGGTGGTCTGGACACTACCGTCGGACTAGGAGACAATTCGCATATCATATTCTTGTTCCCAACTCTTTAGTGTCGGCTAGCCGCGCTGGTCGAGTCTCATTGTTTGGACTTGCCGATTGCCGAGATCCGTCGGGGGCTGTTGCGTGATAGCTGACACGTGTTGGGATTTTTGTGGGCTTAGGTGACGGTTTGTGATGGGACGAGGGTAACTCAATCGTCGATTAGGGTTTTGCCTATAAATACCCCCTTTTCACTTTCACTTTTTACTATTGCACCTCTGATTTTACTCTTTCTTTCTCGATAGATCTCCGTGCTTCGTCCTTTGACTTGCGCTAGGGCCTCTGTGTATCATCCTCTTGCTTTCCTCGGTACGTCTTTTTTTCTTTCGGCCTTTGTAACTTTCGTTCTTTTTTTATGGCGCCTTTAGGAATTAGGGATTTTAGATCTTCACTAACACTGGAGGAATTAGGCGAGCACTGCGAACGCTTCAGCATATCTCGTATATTGAATCCTGTTCTACCGACACCGACACAGTCTATTAGGGATCCCCCTGACGATATGGTCGGCTTATACACGAAATCCTTTAGTGTCGGCCAACTTAGGATCCCTCTGGCCAAATTTTTTATAAGTGTTTTGAAGCATAACATGGTGCACATTAGCCAGTTGCACCCTAACTCTATTCTGAGGGTAACGCACTTTGAGGCGACTTGCTGGGCGCTGGGCAGAGAGCCGGCATCGGGTGTCTTCCATCGGTTCTATAGAATAAACCATCAGGGTGATTGGTTTTCTTTTGAACAACGTCGGGAGAGGTACGAGGATGGGACCGTTAGTCCGTGTTATTTGGACTGGTTGCCAACAAACTTGAAAGACTTTAAAGACAAATTCTTCTTTGTTTCCGACAAGATTATGAGTGTCGATCTTCCCTGGACGTCGACTAAGGTGAAGAAGGGGAAACGTCCTGAGTTAGAATTCGATGCGGAGACAGTGAGGCGTCTGTCGTCGCTAAGGCTTCCCTTGAAGAAGTATCCTAAGAGGGTGTTAATATTGACCGGTTTGAGTCGTAATTGGTTATGCGACGACAGAGAAACCATGTTTTACTCTTGAGGGTTGGGGTAATACCCTGTCGCCCTTTTCTTTCTTTCTTGTCGATTCCCTTTATCATTTGTACTAATTTTGTTTATTTTTTTTTACAGAGATGGATATTCTTGATTTCATTACCCTGGACGACCAGGCGGATGTCCTTCAAGGAAGTAAACCTTTGGCCGAGGGAGAGAGGGGCCATGTTGACAAAACCTCTGGGTGTCGGTATGAAGACTTCACCATCACCTCGGGAAATCGGACGTTGATTGGGTCCGCTTTGGGTGGTGAGACTAACATTCTTGCCGATGAAGAAGCTGGCAAGACAAAAAAAGATAAAACTATTCGCAAGAGAAAAGCTTCTGAGGCTGGTGTCGGACTGACAGGACCGAGAGCAGCCGTTGTCAGAAGCATTCTGCGGTGCGCAGGGGAAGTGCGACTGGGAAGCAGTCGTCCAGGCTTCGTGATGAGGCTTCGGATTCAGAGGTCGACATTCTGTCGTTGGGTGATGGGGACAAGGAGGAGCGGGATGAGGGGAGATTCCTCTTAATGAAAAGAGGAAGAAAAAGGCCGACGATGCGGCGGTTAGTGTAAGTATTTCTCCCTCTCCCCTGTATGGCTCTCGGCTGTCTGATAATTTTGACAGTTTTGTCCATGACTTGCAGGCCACAGGGACTCAATTTTCCGACGCTGGTCGTATGACGGTTCTCGACCAACTGAGGAAATCTGCTCGTCCTACGGAGCCGCGGGTTGATCACTTCGTCGTCAATGATAGCGACTTTGCTTCATCGCCCATTCGTGAGGTGGACCCTGTTACTGCCGAGCAAGTGTTTGTGCTGGATTGGCAGATAACCAATGACTCTCGCCTTGACTCTACTAGGCTGTGCCGAGAGTTTGCCCGTTTGAGCATCCCGACGGGTGCTCGTGTTGAGCTTGATAAGGAGACGTCGGAAGAGGCCCGCCAGAGCGCAACGTTAAGCTTACCCGTGCTTATGTTGCTGGTATAGGCATGGTTAGGTGTAACGCTAGGTTGGCAAAAACCATGACTAGCCTGCAGTCTCGTTTCTCGGCCAAGAGGGCCGAGGTTGGAAAGTTGAAGAAGAAGATCGGTGGCTTGAGGATAAAGTATGCCAACGCCGATCTCGAGAGGGTCTCGGCCTTGGAAAAGGAGATTGCAGATCTCAAGGCTAGGAAGCAGGCTGATGCCGAGGCTCTTGCTGCCCTTGAGGCGTCGGTGAGGGAGCAGGAGGTCACTCTTGGTGATCTTCGGAAGCGGTGCGATGACGATGCTACTCGTCATTCGGCCGAGGTGCAAGGGTTGACTGCCGACCTTGAAAAGTTGAAAACTGACAAGGAACGGTTATCGGATCTTTACAAGGGTGCCCAAAGCCAAGCTACGCAACTGGGTGACGATCGAAAGTGGTTGATCGAGGAGGGTCCGACATTCATTGTTGGTCGGCTGCTTGGTAGTCGGCCTTTTAAAGTGAGACTTGGTAAGCTTCAGAGTGTTGTTATGAAACGAGGGGCTCATCTAGGTTTTGTGGCCGGTTTTGAACATGCTGCTGCCGGGAAGCCTATGGCTGAGGGCAAGTACTACAGGCCCGATTCCGATGTGCAACTGAAGGAGGCGGCCGATGAGTATGCCCAGCTCAAGTACAATTATCTGGACAGTCTATCCGAGTGCCTGAACAAGAGCCGGGCTGAATTTTTGGCCGTCGACCCGGACGTGGATTATCCATCCGAGACGCCTTTTGGGACTGTCTCGGCTCCTGTTGGGCCGATGGGTGCTACCAACCAAGACCCTGCATAAATACTTCCTGTACCGTTGTTTTCTTTTTCACCCGATTGGGTAGTATTGTAATGCCTGTCAGCTTTGTATTTAATGGAATATATTTGTATTTAATGTATTGTGCTTGCCTCTTTAATTTCGGGATGCTTGTAATGATCAGTAGTTAAAACAACTGTCTGTATGACTGATTGTGAATGATTTATCGTGTCGGTTATTGAGAATATTTAAGATTATTGAACAAGTGTATGTTGTTGGTCTGTCACTTGTAATAATATTTAAGTCATTATAACTCACCTTATCGGTTTTAGTACGTAATAACATTTAAACCATGATAATTCACCGTGTCGACTTTAATATGTAATAACATTTAAGTCATGATATTAAGTGAGGGAGTAGCTAAACATTCGTCAATGTTTTGTCACCGACCTCGGTTGTTAGCGATACGATCGTGTTGGTATCGAGTTTGTCATGGTCTTACGATTTTGCCATGACTGTGATGGATGTACGGTCTGTTTTTCGCGCTTTTATACCTAGGTTCGACCGAAGTCTTGCGGTCTACGTGGTCCAGTCTGGGCCCGGTGTTTCATGTGTCGGATGTTAACGGACTGACTAAGAAATTCCGGGAGCTTGCTGGTCACCCACTCATTAGAGCTGTGAGAGATGAACGACGAGGCGTTTCCCTGTATAGCTCAGTACGGATAACCATCTTACGAAGGTTATCGCTGTGAGAAGATGCCGAATCGGTCGCGCACGTGTTGTTGTCTGTCGGTTCGACTGTCTATCCATCAGACGACTGCTACAAGTGCCTGTTGGCCTTGTTATGAAATTAGCTAAATCGTATGCCAAGGTTGTGTGTAACCGGTATGGCTGATATGAGTCTATATATCATGTAATATGTGATCTATTTTTTATAATCTGGCCGACATTAGCCAGTCGGTTCGAGCAATTATAGTTAGATGCAATCAGTTATTTAAAAGACATGAAATTTAAAGAACATTCAGTGTCGACTTTCATTGAGATAGGATGTGTAAGAATCCTTTTGAAGTAAACATGTCGAACAGAGTGATAAATTGTTTTACAAGTAACATTTTTTAAGTTGCATTGCGTTCTAGTGTCGGGGGACGGCTTTTCCTTCCATTGTTACTAGCTTGTAAGAGCCTTTTACGTGGGCCTCGCTTACTTGGTAGGGATCCTCCCAGTTTGGTCCCAACTTTCCTTGGCTCTCCTACCTGCTTGCCTCATTGTGTCGGAAGACATAATCTCCAAGTCGGAAGGTGACCACCCGGACCTTTTGATTGTAGTACCTTTCCAATTGCTTTTTGTACCTTGCCTCGTTGATCGCTGCCATGTCTCAACGTTCTTGCGTTAAAGCTAAGTTGACAAGTAGTTCCAAGTCATTGGTGAGTTTCGAGACGTTTTCTGTGCGGTATGTCGGCATGCCGATCTCTGCTGGTATAACAGCTTTGGAGCCAAAGGTCAAACTGTAAGGAGTGTGTCTGTGACTCGTTCGTTCGGTAGTGCGTATGGCCCACAGAACGTTTGGTAATTCATTTAGACAGTTCTTCCCATGTTCGCCAAGTCTTGTTTTGATGCCCGAGACGATTGATCTTTTCGTCCGTTCGACCTGGCCATTTGATTGTGGGTGTGCGACGGAGGTGAAGACTTGTGTGATCTGCAGTTCCTGGCACCATGTCTTGAACGGGTTATCAATAGTTTTCCGTTATCGGACACTATCTTTCCTGGCAGACCATACTGACACACTATCTGCTCCCAGACGAAGCTGATAACTTGTTTACCGGTGATTGTGGCGACAACTTTTACTTCTGGCCATTTGGTGAAGTAATCGACTGCAATTATAAGAAACTTGATTCGACCTGGTGCCTCTGGGAATGGTCCGACGATGTCGATGCCCCATTTGTAAAAGGGCCATAGGGATTTTACCGGTATGAGGTTGTGTTTCGGCACGCGCTGTACGCTCGCATGCATTTGGCAGCCCCGACATTTTTGTATTTCTTTCTCGGTGTCGGTGTACATTGTCGGCCAATAATAACCCATTGTCATCATACGGGTTACTATCGACCGAGGGCCGGAATGCATCCGCAGATTCCCTCATGAATTTCCTTTATAACGTAGTTGCCTTCGTCCGGTGTTAGACACGTTAGCAGCGGCTGTAGGTATGACTTCTTGTAAAGTTTGTCATTGTGAAGTGTGTATTGTTGGTCCTGGGCCTTCAGCTTTGCTGCTTCTAGTGTGGATTCAGGGAGGGTGCCATTTAGTAGGTAGTCTCGGATTGGTGTTATCCAACTGTTGGGGACTACCGTGTCGGTGTCTAACATCTCCTTGAGTTCGTCGATCCGACTGTGAATGATTTCGACCGGCACCTGCTTTGTCAGATGGGCAAATGCAAGGGATGCAAGTTTACTCAACGCGTCGGCCTTTTTGTTCCGACTTCTCGGGATTTGGGTGATCTCAAATCCTTCGAATTGGGAGGTTAGTTCTTTCACTTTATTGGCGTATTTTTGCATTGCTTCGCCTCGGATTTCGAAATCACCGTTTACTTGGTTTGTTACTAGTAGCGAGTCGACTCTCGCAGCTAATTTTTTTACGTTCATTTTTCTTGCTAGCCGCAATCCTGCCAACAATGCTTCATATTCGGCTTCGTTGTTTGTGCTTGGGAAGTCAAGCCGAATGGCATATGTCACCTCGAAACCGTGTGGGTCGATCAAGACCAAGCCGGCACCCGATCCTTCGCTATTTTTGGCTCCGTCTGTGTAGAGAGTCAAGACGTCGGTGCTGGTGACCGGTGGTGGAGGTGTTTGATATTCGACTGTCGGCATATTGGGGTTGGAGTCGACCTGCAATCTGTTATGAATTCCGCTAACACTTGCCCTTTGATCGCTGTTCGCGGCTTCGAGTTCGATGGACCATTTCGCGAACCGGCCTGATGTTTCTGGCCTTTGGATTACCTCCCGAAGGGGGTAGTTTGTGAGCACCATGATCCTGTAAGCCTGAAAGTATCGGCGCAGGCGCCGGGCAGTGTGGATTAGAGCTAATAACAATTTTTCAATTTTGGTGTACCTGGTCTCGGGATCCTTCATTGCTCGGCTCACGAAGTAAACAAGGAGTTGCTGATCGGCTCTTTCTGTGCACAAGACTGAGCTTATAGCCTCGATGCCGATAGAGAGGTAAACGATAACTTCTTCACCGGTTGCTGGTGCTGTTACTGGCGTGAGAGCCGTGAGGGTCTACTTCAACTCTAGGAATGCCTTGTCTGCCTCGTCGGTCCAGAGGAATTGTTTTTTGTCAGTGTCCTGCTTTAGCATTCGGAAGAAAGGAATCAACTTTTCTGCTAGCTTGGATATGAAATGGTGGAGGGCTGCTAGTCGACCATTTAGGCACTGGAGTTCTTTCAAGCACTGTGGTGCTTTCATTTGCATGATGGCTCGGACCTTTTCTGGATTGGCCATGATGCTATGATCTGTGACTATGTGCCCCAAGAATTTACCATGTTTCATGCCGAAGGAGCATTTTGCTGGGTTGAGCTTCATGTTGACAGCTCTGAGCCAGCCAACGTTTCCTCAATGTCGCTGATCATTGTTTCTTCCGTCCCACTTTTGATGACTAAGTCGTCCACACAGGCTTCCATGTTTCAGCCAATCTGTGGGTCAAAGACTTGGTCGATCAGCCTTTGGTAAGTAGCTCCAGCGTTTTTCAAGCCGAAGGGTATCTTTCGGTAACAAAAAATGCCTTTGTCGGTATGGAAAGTTGTCTTTACTTTGTCTTGTTGGGCCATCTTGATCTGGTGGTAGCCTTTGTATGTGTCGAGGAAGCATTTGTAGGTATAGCCCGACAAGGCGTCTACCTTTGCATCTATAGCTGGCAGGGGATAATAGTCTTTCGGACATGCATTGTTGAGGTTTGTGAAGTCGACACACATTCTCCATGAGCCGTCGGACTTGGCCACCATGACTGGGTTGGCGATCCAGGGGTGCCGCTTGACTTCTCTCAGGATACCTGCTTTTACCAGCTTTGTGACTTCTTCGCATACTGCTTTGCTTCGGTCTCGGGCCATGCTTCTCTATGCTTGAGCCACCGGTCTCTGTTTTGGGTCGACCTTCAAGAGATGTTCAGTGATCTCTCTTGGTACACTTGTCATGTCGGCCGGTGTCCAGGCGAACACATCCGTGCTGTTACGTATCAAGTTGTATAACTTTTCACGTGTCGGATTAGATAGCTCGGGACCGATGGTAACCAGCTGGTCAGGGTACTCTTCATTTACCTTCCACTTGTTCTGTGTTGCTTCTACCGATGGTAACCAGCTGGTCAGGGTACTCTTCATTTACCTTCCACTTGTTCTGTGTCCAGGCGAACACGTCCGTGCTGTTACGTATCAAGTTGTATAACTTTTCACGTGTCGGATTAGATAGCTCGGGACCGATGGTAACCAGCTGGTCAGGGTACTCTTCATTTACCTCCACTTGTTCTGTGTTGCTTCCTCAGTGACGTCTGCCGTGAGGTCGCAGTCGGATTGGGTGGATCGGATGGTTGCTATGCCGGTCTCGGTTGGGAATTTCATTAGCCCATGTGCTGTGGAGACAACAACCGAACTGGTAGATTGCTAGTCGACCGAAGAGGATGTTGTATCGTGAGGGTCGGTCGACCACGAGAAAGGTTAGTTCCTCGGTTCTTATGTACGATCCATTGGATAATGTTACCGGTGGATTGATTTCTCCTTCAGGGAAGACCATGTCTCCGCTGAAGCCGACTAGGGATGTTTTTGACGGTCGAAGCCGCTGCTGTGTGTGTGCTGGCAGTTTGGAGAAACATGCTTTGTACATAATGTCCGAAGCACTCCCCCGTCAATGTATGTTCTGTGGATATCGTGGTCCGCCACTTTGGCAACGATAACCATGGGGCTGAGTGTCGGCACGGCCGTGGCTAATGCCGGGAAAGAGATTGGTTTGTTGGTCCATGTCTCCCTTCTAAGCTTCGGTCTCTTGCTTCGAGAGGCATGAGTCATTAAAATTGGTGGGTTGTCGGTTTTCTTTTCTTTCTTGTTCTTCTGCTCCTTTATTTCTTTCAACAGGTGTGCTAGTTGCCCTATTTTTACTGCATGTGTAATCTCCTTCTTTAGCTGGTGGCATTCGTCTGTGTCCTCTGTCTAGGTGGAAGTCACAGTACTTGCCCATGTTTCGGTTGGCCGTGTTGGAGCCAATTGTGTGTGGCTTTCCGAACTGTCGGCTTGCACCCTCCGTTTGGAGTATTTCCCTGGGGGGTTTTCGTTATGCTTGGGTATTCCTTTTTGTCGTGTCTTTGGCTGGAAGAGGTTGGCCGGTTGTAGGGTGTAAAACCCGAGTGTCAACGATCGTCCCGACCTTCTCTATCTCCGCCTGACTGCCAGGGTCGGCGGGAGTCTCTGTTGTGTTGTGGTCGTCCCTGGGACCTAGATTGTCCAGCTGACGACTTGTCTCGGAGCTGCGCCGCTTCTTCCCCTCTGATGAAGGCTTCGGTCCTATCAAAGGCCTCTTGGATTGTCAGGGGGACTCTAGCACTCATTTCCTTTATCAATTGCCTAGTTCTCATGCTATGGATGAAGGCTGAAATTTTTTGTCTTTCGTCGGCATGGCCGATGGCTAGAGACTCGGTCTTGCATCTTTCTAGGAAGGTTCTTAGGGACTCCTGGTCTCCCTGTCGGATGTTGTGCAGCTCAGTAGGGTCCTTTGTGCATTTCTTATGTTGGCCGAAGTGCTTGGAGAAGAGTTGTTTTAGCTGAACATAGCTATCGATCGAGCCGTCGAGGAGAGATTTGAACTAGAGCCTGGCCGGGCCTGACAGGATCTGCACGAACATCTTACACCATACAGGGATGGACCATTTTTCTATGCTTGCGGCCGATTTGAAGGCGTGCAGGTGATCTTCGGGGTCGGTACTGCCATCATATGTCTTTACTGTGCTTGGTAGCTTCGTTTTCGGTGGGCAACCGAAGTTCTCTATCCTTTCGGTGAACTTACTCTCTTCCTCCGGGATGTAAGGTAAAGAGAAATCATCAGCACTGGTTTCTTTTGTTTCTTCTACCCTTATCACTGGGGTTTCCACCCGTGGATTCAGCTGTGGTCGAGGGCCTGTGCGTTGATTTACCAAGGGTGTCGGACCCAATGGATGTGGTGGCATGCCATATGGTGGGTACAGGGGCATTTGGTAAGCTGGAGCTCCATATGGATTCATGAACTGCGAGTAGGGGTAAAACTGGTGGCCTGAGAATGGCATCGAATGTTGTTGGTGAAATGGGAACGGTATCGGACCTGAGGTGTTGGGTGTCGGTATGGGCCCTGCGTCGACAACTGAAGCTGGTGTTGGTATTGTGGGTCTTAGTGTCTGAGTCGACACCGCCGTGCTGTCGGTCACAACAGCCGTCGGCCCAGGTCGACTGGTATTTTCTCCCGGTGGTGGAGGCATTTCCTCATTGATGATCGGGTCGTCGTCGTCATAGGATAGTTGCACGCGTATGCCCTTTGCTCTTTCAGTAGCCACATGCTCGTTCAGCATCTGCCAGAGGTGTAGGAAGTTTTGGCTCACTTGCTCCGGTGAGAGCGTTAGGGTTTGAGAGTCGGTCGTGCCAGACGACCCGACTATATTCTTTCCACCTGGGGTGGTGAAATCTTCCTTAGAGTTCCGCTCAGCGTGATGTTCGGACATCATGCAAGTTGCGTGTTGAAGACCGTGCGGATGGCGCCAATGTAGAATCGGGCTATCGAGAATGACTGGATAGACAGGTCTAGGACGAGCCACACTGATAGGTCGACTACAAGAGGGTAGGCAGCGAGCCTTCGGGCAGGAGTGTCTCGACTCGGCTGGTATCTGCAAAACAAAGAAACGCCGTTGTTCTTGGGGAGCAGGACAGAGTGTCCTGCGACCACTGCGACCAAGCTCGGGCGTGAGAATAAGTATGCGTTTCGAGAGATTAAGTGTAATCAAGTCGAAGCTAAGCGCATTGAATGAGATCTAACCTGGTGGTTAGGGTGTATTTATAACCCTCAACCTTTGTCTTGTATCGTCATTAATGTTAATTGCCCAAAGGAGGTATGCTGCAGGTCTGCGTCTTGGACTGTGCCAAACTCCTGCAGTACACATTTTGGGTAATCGCATTAATTGTGGAGTCAGGTTGAGTGTCGGCACGTCGACCTGCTGTTGTGGGAGCGTTGGTCTGTGGTGTCCGTCTCGGACTTATCGTGCTCGAGGGTCGACCACTGTTTGTGTCGTCTGGCCGGCACTGAGTGGATGGTTGGTCGGCCTCCATAGAGTCGACCTGTGATACATTTTGTGTGTCGGCCTTATTGGGCCGTCTGTCTTCTTTTGCCGAGCAGACACACTTGACTTGTGCGTTGTTTGGTTGGATGTTCGTATCTGTCTACTTGTGATGTCATCCTAATCGGACATACGTCATCAATTTGGGACTTTGGGTTTCAGGTATTAATTTTTAAGCATAAAAACTCATATTTTAAGTATTAATTTTAAGTACTCTGCAATTTTTAATTAAGTACTCTGTAATTTTTCATTATGTACTACACTAAATTGTTTGTTACACTAAATTGTTTGCTACCTATTGCTTAATCATAATTACGAGACCTGAAAACAAATCATGCAAATACCATAAAGGAACTCACATAGACATGTTTTTGAGAGTTAAAGGACTATAATCATGATAACAGAAGGGTTGAAAGCATTCAACACTAAAGAACTTCAAATTGTAGATTCACTCAAATATGTCATTTAATCATAATTTTTGATATAAATTGTTAAGCGCTTTTAGATAAGCATTACATGATTTTATGTTTGTTAATTAATCAACATTCATAGGAGGCTTATGATTTCATGGCTTCTCATCAGTCGTTGGTTTATGATCCCTACAACAACCACTGGAGTCTTGCTGCAAAAAGGTCAGGTAAACTCTTTCTATTATTTTGGTGCTTAGAATAACAAATTGCAGAACACGATGGTCTATAGACCTTTGTTTAATTAATTGAATTTTCAGTTTTCTTTCTTTTCACAGATTGCACATCTTTAAAGGCAACTACTCAAACTCAGAAAAATTAAATGGAGAAAGCAACCGTTTATGATGGGTCTTTCTACTCTTTCATACATGATCCCAAAGGTAAAAATTCATCATGGTCATATGCTTATTAACATTGTCATCAGTAACAACTATATATAAAGATAAATCCCTACATCTTTGCCTATTGAGATTCATATCTTTTTTATTCATCTTTTTGGGTATAGCTCTTCATAAATACAGCTCGAGAGAAATCTTTTTTTTGTTTATTCGGTGTTAGGTTTTTAAATAAAAAATAGTGTTTCTTTATCTTCTGGCCTCTGATTTCAATCTTTCATGATCTCTGGATAAATAAGAATATCCATAGTTGATGTTTTTCTATTTTTGTTGGTATTAAGGTGCTGCCAACTGCAGGCTTTGTACAGTTTAACCCAACGTGGTTTGTAAACCAAATGCCTTTATGCAATCGGTTTGTGTAGTTTGACCATGTTAGATCAAACATAACAATTTGCAATAAAACAATTGAGCACCTTTGTAATATCAAACATAATAGTTTCTTTTAACAAATACAATAGGGATTTTTTGTAATTATTATTATGTTTGATGTAGTTTGATTATTTCATGTGAGGTTTTCTTAAAGGTTGAAACCTTCATATCTATTGCAGTTGAAGGTGTCAATATTTCGACCTGCCATTCTACAATGTAGGTTTGTTCATAGCACGAAAGTTTATCATTAATGTTAGTTGGAGTAAGGTCTTTATTGCTTAATCATGTTTCAACATTTATCTTTAATTGCCTTCTATTTTTCTCTTTAAAATGTGCTCATTTGCGTGGATATAGTCTCCCTACTTTTCCTATTTCGGTTTTGGGCTCCTGAATCGTATTCACTCGGCGGTGTACATCTTCTTCACTCCTCTGGTATGCAATTCCTTTGCCTTCTCAATCTTCTTCACTCCTCTGGTATGCAATTCCTTTGCCTTCTCAATCTTCTTCAATTCGTGACCTGCTATTCTATTTGTTCTATTTTTTTTCAACTGAGGATCTATCTGTGTTCACTGATCCGTATAGGTTTTATGTGAATTGCAACATAAGAATTAGGTTTTTATTTTATTTTTTACCATGAAAAAGATTGTATTTTTGTTGCATACCTTCCTGCAATACATTCGTTTTTGTTTGTCGTTGTTGTCTAGGTTTCACAGGAGTTATTTGCTACCTCTTTTCCCTAATTGATTCTAAGGTAAAAAAATTCTTTCAATGTGACAATTTTTTAGAAATATTGTTGTCGGATTATGAAAAACCAATAACATTTATAAATCTCTAAGTTAGGATTTATGAGTGTTTATGAAATTTCTTTTTAAATCATTTTAATTGTGTTGTTACAATCGGGTAGTATCTGCACACTTTTGAGGAGGTCCATGTGTTAAATTAAAGTTTTTTTTGGTTATTTTATTGTACATATTATGCATTTATATGACATTTTTTATTTCAAAACAAAATTTTCATGGTTCGTTTTCTGATATAAAGTTTGTCTGTTTATTTGTGTTGCGATATTGGGTTTGTCACACCCCCAAATAACCACTAACGGAGTTTATACCGTTAAGGGGCGCGGCTAGACCAGGACCACAACCATTAGTTACAAATACTAAACGAATCAGAGTTAAGTCCAATGTTCATAGATAAAATAGTTTAGAATACGCAGCGGAATATAACATAAGTGTCTTAGCACTAACCACGTGCTTTACAAAGTCATTGTATTAAATTCCCAAATTAAGTTTAATAGAAATAAAGTCTTCATGTGCCATGCCAACCTTCAGCGGATACTCTTCAACGATCTGCAAAAGTGAAAACCACACAAGTGTCAACCTAACGGTTGGTGAGTTCACGGTGGGCATGACATGCATTGGCCCGGTCTCAATAATCGTATGTATCAATATATATAAGTAGTAGGGTTTTGCAAAACATTTCCAAGAGTTCGATTATCGAATATACACTAGTTAAGTAAAAGTTAAAGCAGTCAACCGATATCGCGGGTAACTAATCCGGTTTCCATGCACTAAGGAAGTCGTACTAGGGCTGAAAGCTGACGTAACAGAGTTCGGCAATAGCCGAGGGTTGGTACCTCCAGTTGTGTCCCACACAACTAAACATAGGCTGATATTGCACTCCGTTCGGCCCCCGGCCGGTTGGCTACACAATAGTGTACCGCGGAGCAGGGTTTGTCAAACCCTCAGTAGATCTACCCAACATCCCCTCGCTTTCCAGATCATCAGTACTAAGTTGAGGATTTTAAGTTTTAAAGCATTCCTTAGAAATCATGTGATATCATTTGGTTTAGACTTTAACCTACACTAGTCATATTAAAATGTTTATTCCGGATTTCGTCTGAAATCCCAAAAAGAGTTTAAGTGTCATAATAATTGTTTCCGGGTTTCAATCGGAACCCCAAGGATGGTCAGTTGCAAGTGTTCCCCATAAAACACTCCAACTTCCATAACAGGTATCCCATCAAGCAATACCTCCAATTGTCAGCGTTGTTTTCCGTTTAGTATGTTCGTTGTGACCCAAACGGGCTCACAATTAAAGGGTTTGTGAAACTCACCTTAGGTTGCTCAGCTACACTTGTTAATCCAATTAATGTTTGCTAACGAAGACCTAATAATCACATTAAGGTCTTAGGTGTTAGGTTGTGTCTAAACTTTAACTTAACGTCACTATGGCCCATAACATAGCACGTTTGAACTACGACTCGACATAACGACACACGACACCGATGGTTGATCATAAACAAGGGTTCACATATTACAGAAATCAAACATGTATCATCATGGCATAATCATGTAAGTCATGGCATAACACTTAAGCAAATTTCACAAGTTTGGTTTTTAGGTCAGGTCTTAGTTTCGCTAGCACAGTTTCGCTAGGCAGTTTCGCTAGGTGCACGGGCAGCACTTTCGCTAGGCAATGCCCGGTGACACAGTTTCGCTAGGCTAGTTTCGCCCGAAACTGCTGACGCAGTTTCGCTAGCCTAGTTTCGCAGAGAAACTGGTTTGAACTTTCGTTCAGGTATTTCGCTCGGTAGTTTCGCTCGAGCTGGTCTGGTCAGGTTACCCGGCGACACTATAGTTTCGCTGGGTAGTATCGCTGGAAGGAGATATAGTTTCGCTACTTAGTTTCGCCCAGAGAACACACAGTTTCGCTGGTCGCGAAAAACATACGGATTTGCCTAAAAATCAACCTAACAGCTTCTGATCTTACATGCAATTCATTATTTAGCATACATAGGCATTTACCAACATAAATCAAGCAACTTTAACACGTTTACATGCATTTTCATCATCAAATCACCCAAAACACATATAAAACCCTAAAATGGCTAAAATAGCATAAATCTCTAACATGGTTGGATTTCAAACGTAAAGTCATCAACTTTATGATAGATCTAGCCTCCCTAAGCTACATACTAGCAGATCAAGTAATATCATGGAGTTTTAAGCATGCTTTTTAAAGAAAACACATAGAAAGGCATGAATAAAGGTTTTTGGGACTCACGTTTGGTTCAAGAATCGATAGATGAGATGAGATGATGGTCCAGAGGCTAAGATCTCGGTTTCTTGATGGTATCCTCGGCTGACCAGATTCCAGAGAAGTGTGTGTGTGTTTGTTGTGAAATGAGGCAAATGAGGCTACTAGGGTTTATTAAGTTTATTTATATCAGAGGCTAGTTTCGCTGGCAGTTTCGCTGGCCAGGCGAAACTAGCTCTGATCTCGGGTACATTGATCAGTCTAGCCAGCTACCGGGCGAATCTGTAGTTTCGCTCGGTAGTTTCGCTGACTACCAAAATTAGGCAATTTTCACATAATCAAGTATTTACAATTAGTCATGCTATTCACAATAATAAGTCATGTATTTAAATCACATTGCACATAAGGACAATAAATAAGCACATAACACATATGGGTGGGTTCGGTGATCAACCAAAGGTCGTGGACGTTTTCGGCCTAGTTATGCATTAGTTACTTAAGTTAACACTTATGACGTAACTAACGGACTTGTCTAACGGAAGTTAACCTTGAAATTCTCGGGTGTTACATCCTTCCCTTGTAATTGGAATTTTCGTCCCGAAAATTATTCTTGTGTTGTAGCGTTCGCAGTCTCAGCTGTCGTCGTTGCTATCGTCGCTGGGGAAAGAAAGCAAAAGTTTTAGGGTCGTCACATCCTCCTCCTGTTACAGGAATTTTGGTCCCCAAAATTAAATTATACCTTGAGTTTCCGTGGACGCTTGCTCGAATAAGTGAGGATACTTTTTCTTCATTTGATTCTCTCGTTCCCAAGTATATTCAGGTCCACGCCTTGAGTTCCATCGCACCTTGACGATCGGAATCTTGCTACGCTTGAGGGCCTTCTCCTCGCGTCCCATGATTTCTACTGGTTGCTCGATAAATCTCAGATGTTCGTCAATTTCCAATTCCTCCAGAGGAATTATTTCGATGTCTTCAGCCAGACATTTCTTTAGATTGGAAACGTGAAACACGTTGTGAACTCCTTCGAGTTCAGCAGGGAGTTGCAAACGATAGGCCACCGGGCCTACTTCGCCGATGATTTCAAAAGGACCGATGTAGCGAGGATTCAACTTTCCACGCTTTCCGAAGCGTATCACACCTTTCCAAGGAGATACCTTCAATAACACTTTGTCACCTACCTCAAACTTTAGAGGTTTTCGGCGTTTGTCGGCATAACTCTTTTGTCGATCACGCGCTGCAGCTAGCCGCTGTCTGATCTGAATAATTCGTTCGGTCATATTATGAATGACTTCCGGTCCAGTGAGTCCTTTCTCACCCGTTTCAGCCCAACACACGGGCGATCTGCATTTTCTGCCATAAAGTGCTTCAAAAGGTGCTGCACCGATGCTTGAATAATAGCTATTGTTGTAAGAGAACTCCACCAGTGGAAGGTGAGTCTCCCAATCTTTCCCAAAGTCAAGAACGCAAGCTCGGAGCATGTCTTCTAAGGTTTGAATGGTTCGTTCCGATTGACCATCTGTTTGTGGGTGATAGGCTGTACTCATATCTAATCGGGTTCCCAACGCTTCTTGCATTGATTGCCATAGCCGGGAAGTAAATCGAGGATCTCTGTCGGAGATGATTGTCTTAGGCACTCCATGACGTGCCACAATTCTGTCAATGTACAGCTTCGTTAACTTGTCCATAATATCAGTTTCCTTCATCGGAATAAAATGTGCAGATTTGGTTAATCGATCAATGGTAACCCAAATCGCATCCGGTCGATTCGATCGATGAGGTAATCCCGTCACGAAATCCACGGAGATATCCTCCCATTTCCATTCTGGGATCTTTGGTTGCTGCAATAATCCAGCAGGCTTTTGATATTCGACCTTAACCCTTGAGCACGTTAAACATTTAGCCACGTATCGTGCGATGTCGGCTTTCATATTCGGCCACCAGTAGAGATTCTTCAAGTCCTGATACATTTTATCCGATCTAGGGTGCACCGAGTATCTTGACTTGTGAGCCTCGTCCATCACGAGCTCACGGAGATTTCCAAACAAAGGAATCCAGATTCTGTCCTTATAATACGTGAGTCCATCAGACTTAACTTCAGAATGGCCATCTACACCACGCAGTGCTTCAGCTGCAAAGTTTTCTGCTTTCAAAGCTTCTCGTTGGCAATCGCGGATCCGATCCGGTAATCCTGAATGTATTGTAAGTTGAAGCGCTCGTACCCGTCGAGGCTTTTCGTACTCTTTTCTGCTTAGGGCATCTGCCACCACATTTGCTTCTCCCGGATGGTATTTAATTGCCAAATCATAATCGTTCAGTAGCTCGACCCACCGTCGTTGTCGCATGTTGAGGTCTTTCCGATCAAAGATGTGCTGTAAGCTTTTATGATCGGTGAATATTGTGCACTTTGTTCCGTATAGGTAATGTCTCCAAATCTTTAGTGCATGAACAACGGCTCCCAATTCTAGATCATGCGTTGTATAATTCCTCTCAGTATCCTTTAGTTGCCTGGACCCATAGGCGATCACTTTGTCTCGTTGTATCAACACGCAACCGAGTCCTTGGATTGATGCAACGCAGTAAACCACAAAGTCGTCAACTCCATCGGGTAACGCAAGGATTGGAGCCGAACATAACATATCTTTGAGAGTTTGAAACGCACGTTCTTCTTTTTCACCCCATCTGTATCGCACTCCTTTGTGTGTTAGAGCTGTCAAGGGTTGAGCCAACTGCGAGAAACTCTTAATGAACCTTCGGTAATATCCGGCAAGTCCCAAAAATTGTCGGATTTCGGTTGGCGCTCTAGGTGTAGACCAGTTCTTGATAGCTTCCACTTTAGGTGGATCGACTTGAATCCCATTCTGATTAACAATGTGTCCAAGAAACATGGACTTCGCGTGTCCAAAAATCGCACTTCGAAAACTTAGCATAAAGCTGTTCCTTGCGGAGCAATTCCAATATAAGTCGCAGATGCTCCTCGTGTTCTTCCTTCGTCTTGGAGTAAATCAAAATATCATCAATGAAAACTATTACAAACTTGTCGAGGTACGGCTTGCACACTCGATTCATCAAATCCATGAATACCGCAGGTGCATTAGTTAGCCCAAACGGCATAACTAGAAACTCGTAGTGACCATAACGAGTTCTGAAAGCAGTCTTAGGGACATCTTCATCTCGAACACGGAGTTGGTGATATCCGGACCGTAAATCAATCTTTGAGAAGTAGCTTGAACCTTGTAGCTGATCGAAGAGATCGTCGATTCTAGGAAGTGGATACCGATTCTTGATTGTGACTTTGTTGAGCTCTCGGTAGTCGATACACATCCGGAACGTTCCATCTTTCTTCTTTACAAATAATACCGGAGCTCCCCACGGAGACGAACTTGGACGGATAAATCCCTTGTCGAGTAGCTCTTAAAGTTGTGCAGAGAGTTCATTGAGTTCACTCACAGCCAAACGACACGGAGCGCGCGCAATCGGAGCGGCTCCAGGAGTTAGATTGATTCCAAACTCAACTTGTCGGAACGGAGGCAAACCAGGCAGATCTTCAGGAAATACATCTTGGAAGTCGCGGACTATCGGGTAGTCGTTGATTCTGCGCTCGGGAAGTGTCGAGTCAGTGACGTTTGCAAGAATCGCGAAGTGACCTTTACGAAGGCACTTTTGAGCTTTGAGATACGAAATAATTCCGGTCACTGTTCCACCCTTTTCACCTTGGACTGTTAACACCTTTCCTCCTTCGAGTGGGATACGAACCACTTTTTCTTGACACAGAATTTCGGCTCGATTCTCGGATAACCAGTCCATTCCTACTATAACGTCGAAACTACCTATCGGAAAGGGCATAAGATCGATGTCTATTGTATGGCCAGCTAGTTCTAACTTACAGTCCTTAACTATCTGCGTCGTATCATGAAGTTTACCATTCGCTAGTTCTACCACATACATAGCATCTAAATCAATCGGTTTAGCATTAATCAATTTTAGCAAACTTAGTGGAAATAAAACTTCTTTCAGCACCAGAATTAAATAATACAGTAGCAAAGAAACCATTCAATATAAATTTACCATTAATCACGTTGGCGTCGTTGCGAGCTTCTTCTTGACCCATGGCGGAAGCTCTTCCTCTGTCGTTTCCATTTCCGTTGCCATTTCCCCGGTTACCGTTCCTGTTATTGTCTCCCTGTTCTCTCAACTGTGGGCAGTCCCTCTTCATGTGGCCTGGAGCACCACATTCATAGCAGTACCCATTACCATTTCCTCTGGGAGCTTCATTGTTGTTGTTACGGTTGTTGCTGTTGTTTCTCCTTGGGAGGTTTTGTGGCTTAGGTAACATCGTCCAACAGTCTTTTGCTTCATGGCCTTTCTTGCCACATCTCTCGCAGTTCAAACTCATTCTGCAGATACCGGTGTGATGCTTCCCACACTTGTTGCACCTGGGTAGTTTGCCCTTGTAATTTCCATTCCCACCTTGGCGGTCGTTACCACCGCTGTTCCCAGACCTTTTGTTTCCAACACTCCGATTGTTCATTGAGTTTCCAGGAGTTTCTTCATCAGCCTTTCTCTTGTTACTTAAGGCAATCTTCTCAGAGGCTCTTGCAGGAAGTGTACCTCCCTCATTCTCCTGTTCAGTAAGCTGATGAGCCAAATGGATGGCTTGCTGTGCGGCGATTGTAGCATGGACGGCTGCCACTGCGGCTTGTACGTGTGCGTTTATCATTGCTTGTAGTTCTGCAGGTGTCAGGGTAATGTTGTTCGTTCCGTGTCCTCTTCCAGACATCTTGCTGGACAGTTAAAGTAGCCAGTGTTCAGTCACAGTTATACATTATACATATCCCATAATATGCATAACAACATTTTCCCGTTGACCCACTATTAGTCCAGAAAATTTTGTGCATAATCGAGGCGTCGTCGGGGTACGTCGTAAATCGTAGACAGCTATCGTCGAAAGTCGGCTTTCCCATAAAAGTCACCGTCGGCGTAGTCGTTGTAGTAGAATTCAGGACGTAGCGCGTAGCACCGTTCGTTGTCGCTTTCCCCAGAGTAGTGTGCGTATTCGAGTTCGCGTTTTGTATTCGTGTGTGAAAATTTCCTAAGGTTTTCCGTTAGACTTCCTAGACACGGTCTATATATATATCTATACGTATATATATACATATGAAGTATTTACTTATACAGCAGAGCGAGTATCCCAGGTTGGCACGTAAAATTTTTTTTTTTTTTTTTTGTTTGGGAATTTGTTTGTTCGTTTGTAACTAAGGTTTTCAAGTTGCAGTTTCCAAATCGTTTTCAAAAATGATTCCAGTTCTCTGCAACTTATGGCTCTGATACCAATCTGTCACACCCCCAAATAACCACTAACGGAGTTTATACCGTTAAGGGGCGCGGCTAGACCAGGACCACAACCATTAGTTACAAATACTAAACGAATCAGAGTTAAGTCCAATGTTCATAGATAAAATAGTTTAGAATACGCAGCGGAATATAACATAAGTGTCTTAGCACTAACCACGTGCTTTACAAAGTCATTGTATTAAATTCCCAAATTAAGTTTAATAGAAATAAAGTCTTCATGTGCCATGCCAACCTTCAGCGGATACTCTTCAACGATCTGCAAAAGTGAAAACCACACAAGTGTCAACCTAACGGTTGGTGAGTTCACGGTGGGCATGACATGCATTGGCCCGGTCTCAATAATCGTATGTATCAATATATATAAGTAGTAGGGTTTTGCAAAACATTTCCAAGAGTTCGATTATCGAATATACACTAGTTAAGTAAAAGTTAAAGCAGTCAACCGATATCGCGGGTAGCTAATCCGGTTTCCATGCACTAAGGAAGTCGTACTAGGGCTGAAAGCTGACGTAACAGAGTTCGGCAATAGCCGAGGGTTGGTACCTCCAGTTGTGTCCCACACAACTAAACATAGGCTGATATTGCACTCCGTTCGGCCCCCGGCCGGTTGGCTACACAATAGTGTACCGCGGAGCAGGGTTTGTCAAACCCTCAGTAGATCTACCCAACATCCCCTCGCTTTCCAGATCATCAGTACTAAGTTGAGGATTTTAAGTTTTAAAGCATTCCTTAGAAATCATGTGATATCATTTGGTTTAGACTTTAACCTACACTAGTCATATTAAAATGTTTATTCCGGATTTCGTCTGAAATCCCAAAAAGAGTTTAAGTGTCATAATAATTGTTTCCGGGTTTCAATCGGAACCCCAAGGATGGTCAGTTGCAAGTGTTCCCCATAAAACACTCCAACTTCCATAACAGGTATCCCATCAAGCAATACCTCCAATTGTCAGCGTTGTTTTCCGTTTAGTATGTTCGTTGTGACCCAAACGGGCTCACAATTAAAGGGTTTGTGAAACTCACCTTAGGTTGCTCAGCTACACTTGTTAATCCAATTAATGTTTGCTAACGAAGACCTAATAATCACATTAAGGTCTTAGGTGTTAGGTTGTGTCTAAACTTTAACTTAACGTCACTATGGCCCATAACATAGCACGTTTGAACTACGACTCGACATAACGACACACGACACCGATGGTTGATCATAAACAAGGGTTCACATATTACAGAAATCAAACATGTATCATCATGGCATAATCATGTAAGTCATGGCATAACACTTAAGCAAATTTCACAAGTTTGGTTTTTAGGTCAGGTCTTAGTTTCGCTAGCACAGTTTCGCTAGGCAGTTTCGCTAGGTGCACGGGCAGCACTTTCGCTAGGCAATGCCCGGTGACACAGTTTCGCTAGGCTAGTTTCGCCCGAAACTGCTGACGCAGTTTCGCTAGCCTAGTTTCGCAGAGAAACTGGTTTGAACTTTCGTTCAGGTATTTCGCTCGGTAGTTTCGCTCGAGCTGGTCTGGTCAGGTTACCCGGCGACACTATAGTTTCGCTGGGTAGTATCGCTGGAAGGAGATATAGTTTCGCTACTTAGTTTCGCCCAGAGAACACACAGTTTCGCTGGTCGCGAAAAACATACGGATTTGCCTAAAAATCAACCTAACAGCTTCTGATCTTACATGCAATTCATTATTTAGCATACATAGGCATTTACCAACATAAATCAAGCAACTTTAACACGTTTACATGCATTTTCATCATCAAATCACCCAAAACACATATAAAACCCTAAAATGGCTAAAATAGCATAAATCTCTAACATGGTTGGATTTCAAACGTAAAGTCATCAACTTTATGATAGATCTAGCCTCCCTAAGCTACATACTAGCAGATCAAGTAATATCATGGAGTTTTAAGCATGCTTTTTAAAGAAAACACATAGAAAGGCATGAATAAAGGTTTTTGGGACTCACGTTTGGTTCAAGAATCGATAGATGAGATGAGATGATGGTCCAGAGGCTAAGATCTCGGTTTCTTGATGGTATCCTCGGCTGACCAGATTCCAGAGAAGTGTGTGTGTGTTTGTTGTGAAATGAGGCAAATGAGGCTACTAGGGTTTATTAAGTTTATTTATATCAGAGGCTAGTTTCGCTGGCAGTTTCGCTGGCCAGGCGAAACTAGCTCTGATCTCGGGTACATTGATCAGTCTAGCCAGCTACCGGGCGAATCTGTAGTTTCGCTCGGTAGTTTCGCTGACTACCAAAATTAGGCAATTTTCACATAATCAAGTATTTACAATTAGTCATGCTATTCACAATAATAAGTCATGTATTTAAATCACATTGCACATAAGGACAATAAATAAGCACATAACACATATGGGTGGGTTCGGTGATCAACCAAAGGTCGTGGACGTTTTCGGCCTAGTTATGCATTAGTTACTTAAGTTAACACTTATGACGTAACTAACGGACTTGTCTAACGGAAGTTAACCTTGAAATTCTCGGGTGTTACAGGGTTAATATTGTAAGTTCAGGTTGTTAGTTTTTTTTTTCTTATTTGAATTTAAATTCTTAACATAATCCCCAATCTCAATCAACGAACATTTAATTTGTATGGGTTTTTATATTGTCTTTTGCTATTAGCATTTGATTTGTATGTAAATTGTCGTTTGTTTGTTTTAGTTGATAAACCAAGGGGCATTTGCCCCAATGGTATCTTGGTCTTGGATAAGACATAGCCTTTCCATTTGTTGAGGGTTCAAAACTCATTGGTGACAAAAAAAATAAAAATTTAGCCGTTAAAAAAAAAATGAAAAGCTAAGTGAAGCAGAATGGAGCCTCAATTAGATTGTTTTCGGCTGGACTTTAACAAGGTAATTGTATGTATTTGGTTAACAAAAAATGCTTTTAAGGATGAAAGCATGGCAGGTATGCTCATGTTTCAAATTTATATTCTCATTTTATATTTAAATAACTTCTTAAAGTAGTATTACCGTCAAGAGGCTTTTTAAGAACTTTTTGTGGAGGGTTATAACTAAATAACTTTGTTAAATTTGATTCATGTTCTTTTTTGTAGACATGGTTCATCTATCTCCAAGATGATCCAAAAATTTCTCAACTTTGCAATTCGTATGAGTTATAGTGAGCTACATCTTTATGTCATTTTTCTTTCTTTCAAAATTGATAATCATGTATAACGCTTAATTTGAAATGTATATATTCTTGCTTAAATATTGGAGTTTAAGTTTGAAAAATGGGGTTGTTTAGCTGTTGTATTCGAAGAGAATGGAGCAAAAGAATGGGTCAAAAATGGTGGGTTTAAGGCCTGGAAATCATGACCAAAAGTAAGGGGTTGAAGGGGTGGATTTTGTACTTGGAATGTGAGTGACATGGGATTGTTTTGGGGCCACAACTAAGGGGTTTGGAGCCGAGAAGAGGAACCGAGCATAGAGCAACAATTTAGGTATTGTACGTTCCAGGTTAAAAATGGAGAAACATGGTACTTATATGTATGTGAGAACATTTGTGTGTAAGAATGTGTATGAAAAAAAAAGATTTTTCATTTAAGTATATATTATTTTGACCATAGAAGTTATGTATTTGATTTAGTTTTATTGTATATTTAATGACCTTTACATTTACATTCGAGTACATTATTAATGTTTTTATTTGATTTTTTTTAAACTTTAGCAATGCGATGTACGGGTATCAAATACTAGTACTTATTATTATATATAATTGTGACTTGGTTTTCTACAATCCGTGGATCTAAATACATTTTCAAAATTAAGTTCGCAAAACCCATAGCATAAATTAATATGCTATTAATGGTTTCTTGAGCTTTGGTTAGATCCTAATCTAATACAAAGTTAAAGAAAACCCTAATGATCTCTTTCCGGCCGGCCAAGTTCATCAAGAACAATGAATTACAAGGAAAAGAGGTAGCTACATAAACTCCTCATCCATGGTATTCAACCTCCTATGCCGTCATTCCAGCCAGTAAAACTAGGCACACTGCCATGAGCCACCTCTAGGTCGGTGGTTCGTGCTGCAAGCGTGGGTACCCAACCGCCATAATAAGCAGCTGATCCCTGCTGGTGATGGTAGTACAAGTCTTTGTCACCATCTTGAGACGAATTAAAATTAGTTGTAGTAGTAGTAGTAGTATTCGCATTCGCCATCGTATATCCATCAGTACCAAATCCTATCACCTGATGATGATCACCTTCTCCGGTGCTATAAGTAGTTTGTTCCGTGGACGAATTCATGCTCATGAGATTGTGAAGAACCGAAGAAGAATTTGGTGCAGGTTGGTAAAACTGATGAAGATTTTGGAAACTACTTTGAGCATTTTGTTGTTCTTGTTTGCACCATAAGGGGGGTTGTTGGTTGGAGGTGTTGTTATACTGTTGAGGGTAGTGCAGCATACTAAAGGGGGGTTGATGTTGGTAGCCAATCGAACTGGGCCATGTCATGATGTTGATCCCGGGGGCGGCCGCTGCTGCTGCTGCTGCTGCTTCATGATGATGATGACGACGAGTGAGTTGGGTGGTCAAGTGATCTTCTTCAGTCGTCGTAGCCCTGATCATCAGTAATGACTGACCAGGGGCAGCTGTGGCTGCTGCATCTTTGAGACGCTTGGCTGCACCACCTATTGGTAAGGTGGTGCTCTCTAGAATGCATTTAACATCATATCTGTTGATTTCAAAGTTTGTGACCGCGTTCAGTCCGCGAAATTTGATGGCGGCTATGTCATAAGCCTCGGCTGCTTCTTCTTGCGTACCTACATTTAAATGGTTGGTACTAATTAATTGGGTTAAAATCGCAATTAAATTAAATCAATGGACAGTTATGTTAATATGATCGAGATGATCATATTACCGTAAGTTGGGGCTACAACACAAAATCCTTAATTATATAAAAAGGTAATTAAACCGGCCACAAACCTTAAACAAACAACTTTTCCAACTTTTTACCTAATATATATATGTTTGTTAGACCAAATAAGCAAATGGACAGTTTGTGTAATTAACTCTACATCTTTTACAAATCAGTTTTTTTAGGATATGTGCTTTTAATTGTTTACTACCGTATCGATCCACATGTTTAATCTGCTGCTAGACTACTTTCATCCTTTCATTTTATCCAAATAGTTTAAATTAACACGCTCAATCCATTACGAATAAAATAAATATTACTTTTTATTAAATAAAAACAGAGAAAATAAATTACCAAAAGTTCCCAAATAAAGATCTTTGTTGCCTGCAACTCTCCCAATTCTTGCTTGCCATCTTCCATGTTGATGGTGTCTGTATATTCCAAATATCGATCGTTACAATCATTGTATTTCTAAT
>JBCNJP010000024.1:24206027-24396476 GCA_039602395.1 Deinandra increscens subsp. villosa | reverse complement strand
AGATCCCTCCACCAGGATCCCTACCATTGTTGTTTGTTACTTGTCCATTACAGGAAAAAGAAAAAGTTTCACCAAACAAACCACCAAAAACCTAAAAAAGTGGGCTCAGACCGTTGCATTGTCCTCATTGCCCACTGGCTTCTCCTCCTCCGCCTGCTTCACCGCATCCTCCAGCTTCTTGCCCTCTCCCAGCTCCACCACGTAAGCCCTTGTCATCGCCACCGGAGGATCCGGAACCGTCTTTAAGGAGCCACCATCGTTCCCGTCTTTCCCTGCCACATCACCGTCTCCTCCTAACGATTCCAAGACCAGTTTCCAGCCTGCGATGTCCCAACCTGGCACTTGGAAGCCAACCGCTTCAGCCTCTTCAGCCATTTGAATTTTGCAATCCAGGACGCTCCGGGTTGCCGAGAGTTGGCCTATTTCAGCATCAGTGGCCATCTTGGCTTCCAAGGTTTGATGCTGCTCGGCGAGCTTATGCTCGTAGAACAGGGTTTTACCCTTAGCAGTGTCGGCTTGGGCCTGGACAGATCTTCTCGTTGGCTTCAGCGAGCTACTACTCCATGTCCATAGCCTGGGTGCTCAGCTTCTCAATACCCTGCACAAACAGGAATCCTAGTCAACAGCTGCAACAGGTATGAAACTAACATGAAAATTATTTGAGCTTCTTACCAGATTGATCATGGTCTGCATCGAGAGGATCTTGTTTCTGACCTCGAAAGGGGCAAGATCTTCGAAGGATTCTAGGTACACCACGGGAGCTGCAGGAGTCTCAGAAGCCTTTCGCTTCTTGGAAGCCGAGGCCTTTGGCCGGCTGACAGGCGGCTTGGAAGTAGCAGGATGCCCAAGCTATTCCTTCTTAATCTTGAGCAGACTGTCAAGATCCTTCAGGGAAAATGAGGCGCTGGATTTGGGAGCTGCAAACAGAAACAGGTTGTCAACATTCAGGATGCTCAAATAACTAAACGGTTTAGAATCCTACGAAGACTTACCAGACATGGCGGGAGTATGATCGGCTGAGTAGCTGTTTTCACTGGTTGTTGCTTCAAGGGCCAGGGCTCTCTCGCTGGCGGGAATCTGGTAGACTGCTTCAAGCTTCTTAAAATCAGGCTGCTTCTTGATGAGATTCTCAAACTTGGGTGCTGTAAAAAAGAAAACAACAGAAAAGTTAAAAACATATTAGAAATTCAGCAGCAACAAAAAACATCAGTATCCTACCCTTCTCAACCCACTTCTACGGCAACTCCGTCCCCCAAGGAATCGAATCTCGTTTAACGAAGAAAAAACGCTTCTTCCAGTCATGGTCATTGTGGGAAGCTCGGGGAATCAACTGGGAGGTGTAGGTGCGAGCTTTGAGAATGAACCGGCTACAACCATGGGTTCTTAATTGATATGCTTCATAGATCTCAGGAATCCCAATGTTGAGATTCCTGGTTTGGTTCAACTGATCCAGAGAATACAGGATTCTCCAGACCATTGGCATGGTTTGGGAGTAGGAAAGTCGGGTGGTCTTGAAGAACTGGGTGATAAGCTCCGGAAAGGGGAACGTCATCCTAAGCAAGAAATGGTAGTACATGAAGCAAACCCACGTGGTGGAGATGAAATCGGACTTGGTTTGAGAATCGAAGGGTCGAAAAATGGTTTCCGGCGGAAAGATACCGGAGTTCTTCAACTCGAGTATATCGTCGTCGTCGAAAGTGCAGGCTTCTTCCTCACAGGGGATAATGTACCCCTGATCATGAAAATCCTCGACGGCCGGAGAACTTAACGAAGAAGACGATCGGGTGTTTTTCTTGGCCATGGCCGAAAAACGAGAAGAAAAGCAAGAAAGATGAAGAGGGACTGACCTGGAATATCGGAGAAGCTCGAGAGGTTTTGGGAAGAAGATGGTGAAAATCTCAATTTCGGATCTCCTATTTAAAGAAAAGATCATGATTAGCATCACATCACTTGGACGCCGAGAAATCTGTCCCATCTCAACTGTTTTTACCGTTTACACGCCGTGAAAAAGGCATCTTTTTGAATTTTAACAGATGTCGAGCTTATCCACACCTGTTGAAATTCAAGGGGCAATTGTCGAGGGTATATTTTCAGGAAGCTCACACAGTTCAGGAATCCTATTATCGTCTGGGAATCCCGTTTATCCAGGTATCCTGATTTATTTTATTTAACTAACCCTCATATTTGCCACGTGCTTATTTGACCAGGTACCGTCGAAGTCAAGAACTACTTCCGAAACTTAAGCTCCAGCTACGGAAGATCGTGGACCAAGTGAACGAAGAGGGCCTTAACGGTCAAGTTAGTTGGATGATAGGATCCCGGGAATCCCGGAAAGTTTGTTATCATTGTATTTGTTATATAAATCGAGGATTCGATCAGTAGGAACACACATTGAACACACTTTAGCTCAGTTACGACCGCACAACATTGTATCTCATAGTTCTGATCGATCAAACCTCCAACCCATTGTAATTTTTCATTTGATTATCAATAAAAGTGCTAGGCAGCAAGCTCTTCAGGCCGGCTCCCGAGGTTTTTTTGCTAGGATTCCTAGAGGCAACTCGAAGGATCCTGGATCTTTCCCTCGTTACATCCTTGTGTTCAACTTTACATTTCAAGCATATTGACAAGCACACTACCTCACATTCTAAGTTTGGAATACGAGATTCCTTTGTGAATTTTTGACCAAAACAATATCTAAGGTGGACTCTCACTTATAGAACAATCCAAGATTTCGTCCCTCTATGGACAAGTTCCCACCGATGTTTTCAACATTTTCATTAGACGCCCAACTTTAAGGAGAGATATGTCATTTATCTAAACTTTTTTTTGACACACTTCGATTCATTATGATGATCTCATCAAAGAGAACATAAACCCAATAATTATCATATGTATTTATACGTGTTCACGTTAGTGACGAACCATAATCTAGAGTGTTCACTCTCTCTCAGATTTCTCACACCGTATCTATTTTTCTAGCAAACTCAAATAATTAATTGGACTATTTTAAATGAATACTAAACGGGTCTGTTCTCTACCCGGCCGAACTTGACCCTATTTACACAAACTTGACACACATAAGTTATGAGATAATACACATTAATTTTAAAAACTAAATGAGTAAATCTGCAACCTCGTCAAATTTACTTAGATAATAACCATTTAGCTAAACATGTTTGCACGTTTGGCCGACTAAAAAATATATGACTACTTGTTATATAAACTTGATACTGTCTGCAAAAACTGAAAATATATAACGTAAACTTGATTCACATATCAAAATTGAAGTTGGTAGAATAGAGGAAGGTGACTTCTTTCACATTGCATTAAAAAAACAGTCTTTAAGACTTATGTCGGCGCGCCTGTAGACGCACCTCTCCTAAAAATGTTATAAGCAAAAAACAAAGATTTCAATATTACCACCTGTATGTCTGGTATTTTACCACGTGTGTGAGGTGTGGATGAATCAACAAAAAAATCAATAATAAACTCGGCTTTGGGCATACAAGATTTCATTATTACTATATGTTTCAACCCGTGCGTTGCCGCGGAGACGGTTTCATGTACGTCGTTTATGCGTTGTATTGTTGTTTAAAAGCATGTAACCTGTTGTACTATCAAAATGCAATGTGAAAGAAGTCACCTTCCTCTATTCTATATATAGTATGGTACTAAAGGATTGTCGTTTAAAATCATGTAACCGATTGTTGCATGAAAACTGTAAGTATGCATTTGCACCAATAATTTCTAGTTTACTTTTTTGAACACCAAAACCAGACCATCTTCTCATACACATTTTGTACCAATGTCTACAAAAGCATCCCAGATCAAACAACTGACTTCAAATATTACCATTTACCAATTTGATCCAAAAAGTAACTCACTTAACCAATATAATCAACAAATTTCCAATATTGAATTAAGCTCCATACCATATCACTCTTCAATCACCTTCTTTTCTTTTGGAATCAGCAGTTTTGTTACAAACAACACTCAGTTGACTACTAAAGTCAACCCAGCTAAATGTTTGGATGATGGCAATCTTGCTATGGAACTTAACTCATTCTTCTCATAGATATTCTTTTACCAATGTATCCAAAAGCATCCTAGATAAAAGATGTTTGTATGATGGGAACCTGGCTATGGAACTTAGTTCATTATGCTTTCTAAGTACTACAGCTCATCTAAGAGCATCCCCAAATCCAATCCAGACCCTCTAACACAACAGTTGACTAAAATAGTCAAAGTTGCAAAGATCCGTAAGGCCACATAGCAAAAAAACATAAATACACCAAGCACTTCATGATGTCAGGCCGTAACAGACATATAATCTATCTATCTCTCTCTCTATATATATAGACACACAAATGCAAGAAGATAACAGATGACCATAGGCCATTTTTTAGGAATAAGAAAGCATAGAGCAGTAACATCGTGAGAACAGCCCTAGTTATTCACATACACATACAGAATGCCTAAACCCAAAAAAAATTACATGAAAGACTTGCAGGATATACTATAGCCATAACAATAAACATACCTGCAATTATAGAGAAAAGCGACAACGAACCTGCAATAACAAAACGCATAATGTAATGAGTCGCTTATAGTTCATATATACATAAAAAGAGGCTGTTAAATATATACACTCGCCTACAATTCATTGGTTACTTAATCGATATTTTGAAGAATCTAAGTTTTGATTTGATATATACCTTGTTTTAAAAATAGGTCATTTTCATGTTTTGTGCTTAACCTTTTTAGTCAAATAGTTAACCTTGATTGTCAGTTGGATCACATAATGGGACTGCCCCTAAGAAATCTAAGTAACCAGCCCTTCTGCCAACCCAAAAGCTTTATAGTATAGTAGGATCATATACAACTTGAAAAGAACTTTATTTTTGTAATGATAGTCAAATGCAAACGTTTGAAATCAGAACTAAAAAAATGTACCTATAATTTGTTGGAAGCCAAATACATACAGTAACATCCTCATAACCTATAATAATAATTGGAAGGTAAGAATGAAAGCATACAGCACAACCATTTTATGTGTCACCTGCTAAAGTCATGGTATGATAATCCCACTCATGTTTCAAATATTTACAAACATACAAACTTGAAATAATCTACACAATTTTCTCATTTGAGATAAGCACCGAAGAAATAAAAGATATGAAAACAGGGGCACTAGAAGCCTAGCCATGGGTTTACTTATATGGAGGCAGGGGCGAATTTTAATGACAGCCAGACCGGGCCCCGGCCCATCCTGTTTTTTCGTTCAGAAGTGAAAATTTATACTCGTCTGGTTCGATTTTTTTTATATGCTTAGCCTGGCCCGGTCTATATATTCATAAGGAGTTAGTACAGGTAACAAAATCTCCACAGTTCAAGTGGTTCATGCAAAGGGTTTTTTTTTAACCTAGAAAACATCCGCTCCCAAGTCCCACCCTCGCTTCACAAATCACTCCTCTGCTGCCCTCAGGCCTCATGCACCGCCAGTCCGGTCGGCGGCCGCCACGCCACCGCCATCACCGTCCAGCCGTCCTCCCACATTCCCACTCAGACTCACGGCTCCAAAGCCTCCAATTCCTCCAACTCTCCAAGACTCCAAGGTTCTAATTTTAAAATTGGTAAAAGTTCTATAAATTTATTGTTACTCCAAGACTTTTTTGTTGAATGTTAGACTTTTTTTAATTGTTAAATGGATGCTAGATGATCATAATTAGGGTTCTTGAGTTAAGTTTGGGGAGAAATGTTTATCTTATTAGATTGATTGTTGAACTTGAATGCTGTGGTTTATGCTTCACATGGTGTAAAGATAAATTGTCAGTAGCAGGTTCCTTAAAGCCTTCTGTCTGCTTGTTTCAATCTCTTTATGCAGATAAGCAAACCTGAAGATTGGCAACGAACTCCTGATCCAAGGATATATTTTGTACAGTTCTTTGGCACAGAAGAAATGTAAGCACTTATACCTATAGAGGATGCTTTACTTGTGTAAATTTACTATATTGTTTTGGCCACCAATTGGATAAGTTTAACTTTTCTTGATGAGGTATGCCAAATGACATAGACACGTGCTATTTTTGATAAGTTACTATGTATCAGACAACCAAATGCAAAAAAAAAAAAAAATTATTGGTTATGTTGTTAAAATGTCCATATATCATAGCTCATTATACAGAGAGATATCTGTAACACCCCAACCCGTAAGGGTCGAGATATCACTATTACAGATATCAAATCAAAAACGTCTTCCATAAATAAACAAAGTCCAAGGTTTTAACGAAATCCTATCAATCCAAACCAACAATTAATTAAAGGAAATCCTAATTAATGTCTTATTTAAATACTGAAATAAAATAAAACAAAGTCTCGGTTTCACTTGCTCTCATCCCTGAGTCCCCGGATTTTCCTGATTACCTGGAATAAGAACATAGCCAACACACAAAAGAAAATACGGCTGAGCCAAAAGTTGCTCAGTAACGGAGAAACAATAGTAAACGAATAAGGACCATAAGCGGAAACAATTTCAAAACGAGACATGTAACGGGACCGAACTGAACAGAACATATAACTTAATTTGACGGAACATGTAACATAATACATATCAAATATTCACGACAATTAATCAAGAAAAATAGTCGTGTAACATATCCTGAAGTACCCATAGAGCCAGAACAGAGGTGTACATAGCTAGCTAGGCTAATGTACCAGTAGAGATGGCGTGTGTGGCGTACACACGTTACCCCATCCCCCATATAACATATAACTTATCACATATAACATATAACGTATAACTGAACTAGGATCGATCCATACGCCTCTAGTGGCCTAAGTACTACACAAGCACCTAATAGAGACGCCGTGAGTTTTATTCAGCACCTCACGAAAATGCCTCGTCATTTACGCCCATATGACGGATCAGAAATGCTCAGGTACAGAGTAGTAAACATATAAGGCATATAGTGAATAAAACAAATCTGAAGGAACATGCAATAATGAGTACAACTCTACTAAATGTATTGCATGCTGGAAGCACTAATCAGATGCATATAACGTATAAACTTTTATGAAATAAAAGTTGAACATTTACACTAATCAAGCGGATCAAAACATGTCAAATGCCAAAGGCCCAATGGGTCATAATCCGGAATAGAGAAAAAGACACTAAAAGTGAGAAGGGTCGGAATCCGTACCTTAGTCAAATGAGCAAAAGTAAGCAAACAGGTTGGTTGTCTTTAATAAATACGTGAACCTATTGTTTAATTAGAATTGCATTAGATACATAGAACTTCAATTAAGTGTGGTCAGATTGCTTAAGGAGCCCTTGCCTAGCCACATATCGACTACATTAAAATTTGTCATGGAATTCTACCCTTTAAAACTTACTGTGTTAAACTATAAATCAATATTATATTGCAAGTACTTAACTTAGTACCTTGGATGCACATGAAAAGAAAAATCAATTTGAACTTTAAGGTAGTATGACTTATAAAAATTTATAGTTTCAAATGTCGATTCAGTACGGCTCAAACTCCCTTTTTATGTGTATATATGCAACCACAGCTTGAAACATGAAGGAATAATGAGTGAATATATGTTATTTATTTATTTATTTTTTTTAACGTTCATCTACAGAGCCAAGTAAAAGCATCAAACTCAAGTCGTCCAAAAATTTAGAGAAACAAGAACTTGTTCATGAGACAAGTATGGAGTAGGATTAGAGGTTGGAATTGTTACCTCAAATCGTCAAACCGAGACAGCTTGGGGTCGATAACTTGGAGCCTTCAATAGGATTAACCAAACGGATCAACGAAATTATAAAGGAGCGATATGAAGCTGGTATTACAATATAGACAAATAATTTATACCACTGATTCATGAAGTTGTTTCAATGTCTAATAGGGGTGAACATTACCTGACAATTGAATACAAATAGGTCCAGAGCAAACAACTGACAGTGGAAGTATACGGTGCTTTTCACGACCCTATATGCGACAATATCCATGGATTATTTTCAGAAGCAAGGACAACAGGATGTGAGTTCAGAATCGAAGAGAAAGTAGGAAGCTTGGTACCTTACCAATCGAATGGGAACAAATCAGAGAGCGGGCAAACAGGCTGAGGGAATACTCGATGTTTATGGCTGGTCTCCAGTCGATCCGTTGGCGAACCGAGGGATGCTCGGAGTTCACACGGGTTGCAGGTGCGGCGTACAGGCGGCGTATCAGCAGCGGTTTCGACAGACAACCACTTAGACAAGGTGGTGCGACGGCGACGCAGGTTGCACCGGCGGACTTGTGGTGGTGGTTTATGGTGTCGCAGAAGATCAAAGAGGGGTAGCGGAGAGAGATCGAGAGTGAAAAGCAGGGGATTATATGGCAACCCGATGCCGATTTCTCGGTTGTTTGTTAGGTGCAGAAGATATGGATTCCAATTTAAATTTCGATGGGGAAGGAGCAGATTGGTTTTAAGTTTTGAAAGTCAAAATTTGGGTTATGAAAGTCTGATGGTGCAAGCGTGGCTAAGCTTTTACATGTTTTTTTTTCTAAACTTATCCCATTACTTATTAGGAAAATTGGATTCTAATAATACAAGTTATTCCCATTTGGCCGAGAATAATACGAATTAACGAAATTGCCCACAATATTACAAGTTATTCAGGTATTGGCCCATAATGATATGCCGTCTGTTTTTTTTTTAACGGAGTTAAATATCCGCCTACGTGGCAGATGATGTGGCAAGCCACGCAGGGGTAAAGGCTTGCCACATCATCTGCCACGTAGGCGGATATTTAACCTCGTTAAAAAAACAGACGGCATATCATTATGGGCCAATATCTGAATAACTGGTATTATTGTGGGCAATTTCGTTAATTCGTATTATTCTCGGCCAAATAGGAATAACTTGTATTATTAGAATCCAATTTTCCTACTTATTATTATTATTATTATTAACATTATATCACAATTCATTTATTAAAATAGAGGGTATTACAATATCAATGTATCAAAATAATGTGTGTGAGTAGGCTATGCTATTGTTGGCTTATTGAACGCAGGTTAGATAAAGTTCATGAACAGTTTGTTTTTTATTGTGTTTTACAATCAAATGTTTTTTTTCCTCTTATGTTTCAAATTGCAGAGCATTCGTAGCTCCAGTTGATATTCAACCATTTACTAGGGAGTCAAAAGACAAATTGCTGAATAGATGTAAGGGAAAAAACAGTAAAATAGTAAAATACTTTTCTCAAGCTGTGAAGGAGATTTGTGACATATTTGCTGATCCAGGTAATATTCCTTTCTCTCGCATCATTTAGTTTTTTTATGCGAAACAACGGTTATTTTAATAAATTAAAACAATTAAATATTTTTGTTTTTTGTTGTGTGACCCAACCCAAACCAAATATCCGACTCGAATACCTGATCCAAACATATAACCCAATTGTTAAAACTTAGCGATAACCTAAATTTTTTTGACCCTTAACTTTCGGCTCGCACGGACTTTTTGGTCAAGCTTCGCCCTTGTATGGAGGTAAACCCAAACATAGAAGAACCCAAACCTCATTATTACGGCACCGACCAAGCAACATCAGTCATTGGAGTCTGAAACAAAACATTAAAACATTGAGGCACGACACGAACATAAAACAGAAAACAACCAAATTCAAAGCAATAAAATCATAGCGTCAAACTTACCTGCACAAAAACAGAGATGTAGAAAATTCATGAAATTTGTCTCTAAGAGAGAAAAATAAAGGGGGTGAAAGAAACTAACATGCATAAGTGATTGAAAAGGTTGAAAAACCACATGCGTAAAGCCCAAAAATGCGTTTGGGTGTTGGTGACCTAAACAACGGATAAAAGAAAAGCAAAATACGAAATAATGAATAGAATGTTACAGTGCCAAAGCCACAAAATGGACATATATCCTTGCACTATGACATTATCATCGTCGCCTCAGATCGTCCTCCTCAATGTTGACCACCAGCCACATCCTAAAGCCGGCACAAATACGTTGTCGCTACTTCCGTGAACTCGATTTGAACGACAATCAAAGATACAATAAGTCAAAGATTCCATTGGTTGACCTTTCCCTTCCTTCCACGACATGAAATTTATTTACCTATATATACATCCAGCCAATATTATAATGGAATTTATTTACCGATATATACCTGCAGATCAACGCCAAAGGTAGAAATCCACCGTGAACACCTGAAAGCAAATAGGCAAGTCGAATTTAAACCGCAAAATTAAACAGTTGAAGTAAACAGGGGCGATGACCTACATTCAAAGATCCTAATGAAACTGTGCCAGAATCAATCTCCTCCACCAACACAAAGAATGGCATTGTTCCCCAAACCAGCGGTTGTTGAGTCCGATCTCCGAAAGACAATGGCTTCTTCATGATTAATCTTCGGAAGACTCGAGAGAAATTGGAGATGGTGATGCTTTCGAAAGAAGATATGTGATATCTGGTTATGGTGAAGCCACCACATCTTTGAAAGCAGAATTGTCAGTTTTTAGTATGAAAATGCATAGCTTGCTTGTACACAATGCATTAAAGATATAAAATTCTTAAAAAAATTAAACAGAATGCGCGCATCAACGGGTGGTAAACTATGCATAATATTATTTAGATAAACAGTGCCCTGGTTAAACTTTGTATATAAGGGGAATTCTTGTCCAATATTTAATGTGAAGGCATGAATTTATGAACAATAATACTTGTCAACAATACAAACGAAGGTAATGAAGCCATGCAAAATGAGCTACAAGCCTGTTACACAATGGCGCCTTTAAGAGAGAGAAAATCGGATATCTTGCTTGTGTAAAAATCTGGCTGTATGGAATTGTTAGGGTTTTGAAGCATCGAAAGACTTGTTACACCTGTAAATAAAGGCCAAAGGATAAAAGAAAAACCATATCATAATTCATAAGTGCCAATTTTTACTCATTTCCTTAAGGAGAGGGGGTGCCTGACAGTTCTAGTGAGATGGTTAGTACATAGCCGCAACCCAAGCAGATTCAGCAAAAAGTTCACTTGCGTGGGTTCACAAAGCCACAAAGATGGAAAATTGTCCATTTATTTATTAGAACATAGGCCATCCACATTTGGTATCAATATGGTTTCTTTTATGTAGATTCCAAAAAAGAAAAAAAGAAAAAAAAAACATATTCAGATTTTGAACAAAAGGTATTTTGAATCGGCCGGTACGTCTTCAACCCAAACAAAATGTTACCCCTTTTAACTTGTTAACCCAACCTGACCCACCCGCCTCTTTTGTCGCCTCTAAAGCTTATATATGAAATAGCACTGACAAAAAACCAATTTTAATGAAAAATATATAAAGTTGTTACCTGAGAGAACAAGAAGAGTTTTGCATCCACCATTTTGCCCAAAAAGAATATCAGTATCTAATCTGTCACCAACCATGCATATCTGAGACTTGGTGATGCCAAATCTGTTGTTAATTCAAAGTGTTAACAAGGACATGGTTAGAAATATGATCATGAAAATATTTATGAAAAATGAGGTCAAATTTTGCACTGTAACTAGTTAAACTAATATTGTATCTAAATTAACAGAAGTCTTGTGATCAGAAAAATAGAAAAATCTTGTTCACCTAAATCAATACCATAGATTTGTTTGTAACTGTTCTAATGGCCAAACAAGTCACATCTCAGAAATCTTTACGACAGTATGTATCTTGCGAATCTATTGACTTCTTAAGGGGATATGTAAATGGGAATGGCCATTGGCATGGGATATGAAGGATATAGCTCAGGCCTCTTTGAGGTACTAGGTTCAAATCCTGATTCTAGGGGGTTTTACCACAGTGGTGTGGGCTTCCCCCTGGTTTGGGCAATCAATGGATGGTGGGGCTGTGTGTGGCCCGTCATTCCAAAGTGTATAGGTCCATCGACTTAGACTTTACAAAAAAAATGTAAATGGGAGTTGTTGGGTTAATCCCGTGTTGGATATTTTAGTGTAATAATAGTTTATGATGATATTCAAACAAGAGTGCACGCTTGCTTGAATATCATCGGGACTAACGGGGGTTCGGGGGCAGCGCCCCCGAAGGAGCGGGGTTCTAGGGGCGGCAGCCCCTAGCGGGGTCCAAGGGGCAGAGCCCCTGGCTGGGGTCGTGCTGCCAGGTCAGCGCGCCCGAAAATTATTTACAAGAAAAGTGCTTTACTAAAAATTCATTAAAATTTAATTTCAGATTTAAATTGCCTTAATTTTAACTCAAAGGACTTGTCTTGTAAATTGGGATAATTCGGATTAGCAGTTATCGGAATAAACTGCATATACGCTCCTTTTGATCGGTTGGAAGGTACAGAAACGAATTGGGGGTTTTCCAGTTCTTGATAAATCGCAATCTCCTCATACATAGTTCTAGTAATCAATTTCTGATTTTATCCGATTAAAGATTGGTAGCCACTCCAATTGTTTAATCTGATAGTGTTATCACGACTTCAGAAAATATCCTGTGATATCGACATATACAACATCCCGTCAATATCCCAAAGTTAAACTTTAGATCTAAATAGGTCATTGTGTAAATTAGTGTGTCTATTATGTAAATATATGTGTATGTCGGTCTATAACAAAAGGAGGCGTCGGTTCATTCAAACCGACATACCCCTTTGCTATGTATAAAACCACAATCGATGTGTCATTCATCGATCATCATTAATAATCAAAATCAAGAAATCTTTGTTGCAATTCGATATCATTAGCGATTACCATTTGATTCCCTATCAAACTGGTATCAGAGCGACTACAGGAATCACCCAAATCGCTTTTGTTCAAGCCGCTCAACATCACTGAAAAAGATGCAAACCGTAGCAATCAAGTCGGAATTGGAACCAGAAAGCATACCTTATCGAAAATCCTTACTCGCCAACAATAATTGAAGACTGAAGCGAAACCTCGAAGACGCATGCGTCTTTCCTTCTCTTCGACAACCAGCAACACGACGTAAGTCGTATTCACGCCGGCAACAACGGTGGTCAAATTTTGATCATCGCTCAACTGAAGTCGAGCCCTAGAGGTGCCCTTTGAAGACAAACGAAGCCAAGTCGCTCCCGATTTCCCACCGGTTCACAATCAAGCGGTCAGGGACTAAAAAGAAAAAAGAGAGTCTCCTGTCCTATATTCGATCAGCGGCTCCACGGGTATTAGGCTGGGCGAAGTGGGGCTCGGCTATTGCCGCGGCGCTGGCGGCTTCAGCGGCAATACCGCCGCCATTTGTGTGACTTTGGCGAAAATCGCATGCCAACGGCTACAAGTAGCCGGGGAGGAACAGGGTGGGGAGTAGGATTTTACCGTTGAACGGTAATATTAGGTTTTAATTTTTTTTTTTTTACTTTTTACCTATATATACTTAATCATACAACATATATACTCACCATCTAACTCTCTTCTACTCTTTCCACATGTTAACACCTCCAAGTATTCTCGATATTCTACTAGAATTTCACAATCTCACGATGTCAACACCTCCAAGAGATGTTCTTAGTGATTACCGTGGTGGAAGGTGAGCACACTACCATCATTTACGTCCAAGAGGACCTAGACCGGTTGCTCAACCTCCGGTTCTGATTCCACCTCCAGGTTTTGTTCCACCGGTTGAACAACCTCCACCCCTCCCTGTTGCTCAACCTCCACTTCTACCTACACCAGTTGCTCAACCCCCACCCTTTGAGGATGATGATGATGCCTTCTGGAACTGGGCGTATGATTATTGGTTGCCGCAAAACCCACCGGAGGAGGCACTTAAGGACTACCTCCAATTTGACGATGAAGTCCATCTTGAGGACGTTCAAGAACCGGTTCATGATGTATGGGATGAAGAATACGAGGAGGATTTGGTCGCCCTTCAGGAAGTGTTGGAGGAAGAACGCAGATTTGAAAATGATAGAGGAAGTGGATAAACAACCTTGATCTATGTCAAGAAGAAACCCTAGAAGCGGTGAAATGCAACGAGCTGATATACTAACAAAGTCTTTACACCGAGTCAAGTTTGCAATTATGAGAGACCTACTTGGATTTAAAGTGTTAGACTATAACTTTTGTATATTGCTAGGGTTGTAATTATTTAATAGATGGTGTACCCATTTGTATTTTATTTCCCTATATATAGAATTCCATCCACCCATTGGTGGATCATTCCCTTCTCAACCTTTCATATGGTATCAGTTGCTAGTAATTAATCCCACCTCTTTCCCTTCCCCTCCCTTCGATATCTCTTCCTGTCCCTTCCCCGCTTTTCCATCGCATCCATGGCTTTTTCTTCCAACTCTGAAAATCAACTCTCCTTCAACACCCTTCTTCACTCTATCACCATCAAACTCAACTATACCAACTATGTGCTATGGAGAAGTCAGATTTGGCCCCTCCTCTCTTATCAAGGTCTTATTCCTCACATCGATGGATCATCTACTTGCCCTGAAGAACTCACCACAATGGAAGGTAAGTCATCAACCAACCCGGCCTTTGCCCTATGGCACGCCGCTGATCAAAAGGCGACAATCCTGATGAATGCAACCCTCTCTGAAGAGGCTGTTGTGCATATCGTTGGGTCCTCATCGGCAAGGCAAATTTGGGTCAATCTTGAGAATGCCTATGGTAGCGCCATTGTCGAACGTACCCAAACTTGCAAGATCAACTCCTACGACTCCTGGTAAAAGGTTCGGACTCCATAACTGACTTCTGTCGAAAATTCAAAGGGTTGTGCGATCTTTTGTCCGCCATCGGGCAGCCTGTGTCGGAGTCTGAAAAGCTTCACTCGTATTTGTGTGGACTAGGGGCTGATTTCTTTGGCTTTGCTACTACCGTTCATGCCATGGCTCCTACCCTGACTTTTCAAAGTGTTCTCGCTCGGGGCAGAGAGTCACGAGACTCTTATGCGCACGGTACAAGCTCCCGCCACCCCTCCGGCGGCGTTTGTTGCTCAGCAGAATCAAGGCCGTGGTGGTCAAGGTAATAATCGTGGGTTCAGTCATGGGCGAGGAAACCGTGGTGGCCACCGTACTTACCGAAATTACCGTAACAATAAGGGCAGAAACAATTCTCATCGTGGTGCTTCCTCTGCTCGTGACCCGTGCCAACTTTGTGGTGTTACTGGGCACGGGGCCAATCGTTGTCCAACTCATGTCGGTTATGCTACTAGTGAGGCGCATCTTGCCAATTACTTTCAAGCCCAATGCTCGGTGAACCCATCAAATGCGAGTTGGTATGTGGACTCCGGGGCCACGAACCACATGACCCACTCCACGTCTCTCATAAAGGCCATTACTATATTCATGATAATGTCAACATTTTTATGTACAGGATCGGTTAACGAAGGAAGTGTTGGCTCAAGGGGAATGCCATAATGGACTCTATGTGTTGAATCAAGACCCTCGTGTGTTGGTTGCGGTTAACATTTTTATGTCAATATCCCAAAGTTAAACTTTAGGTCTAAATATGTCATTATGTAAATTAGTGTCTATTATGTAAATAAATTTGTATGTCGGTCGAAAACAAAAGGAGGCATCGGTTCATTCAAACCAACATACCCCTTCGCTATGTATAAAACCACAATCGATGTGTCATTCATCGATCATCATTAATAATCAAAATCAAGAAATCTTTGCTGCAATTGGATATCAATTAGCGATTACCATTTGATTCCCTATCAGGAGTGACGTGGACTTGATCCAGAAATTGGTATACATTTGGAGCAACCGGTGAAAAGTAAGTGGGCTAAAAAGGGTCCAACTTAAAACATGCATAACTTTATCCTTAGTGACTTGCATGTCTATAAAATATGGACAAAAACAGTGCAACGGCCGAGTGTTGTGACAAACGTGACAGGCAATATGTCTGACATTTACACCCAAATTCACTCATCTGGATCTGTATTTTTTACTTTGAACATTTTCCCCCCAAGTGTGTTATTTTAATTGATTCGGTATTAATTTTAAAAACACTGTGAATCATGGATTTCATTAATTCAAGTGATTATTTAATCATTTAATTTTAATTCTAGATTGTCAGGTTTTCATTACCCAGGATCTGACAATACCAGGCATATTTAATATTTTCCCTTTGTAGTTTTTTCCCATTCAGAAACTTATCAACTTTTCTATTACAGTGTTCTCTACATCGGAAGTAGTACTGTTTTCATTAGATGGATGGGAAACTAAATAAAATGTCCGAGATTTATCGAACGTATTGCAAAATTTTAAGGGCATAAAAATTTGAAAACAGGCATCTTACTTGTTTGCCAAGTAATCCATCATGAATGTTGAAGGTTTCCCTACAACAACGGGTTCACGTTGAGTAGATCCAACAAGAGCGCCAACCATAGAACCACCACCTGAAACATTTATTCTACATTGGCATCTCTGTATGATTTCGCATTAAATATGCCAACATGTAATGTAATTCATCCCGATTAGAGTTAGCAAAAGGGTAGGTTGGGTAACAGGTCAAAACATGTATGGTTGACTTGGATTGACCGAAAACACTATTGTCCAAATTATATAATTTTCTTTTCTGTAACTAATTAGTGTGTCGTAAATGATATCAATACTGATCTAATTTTTTGAAAACAATTTAGTAGGTTTATACATTTATTATACATTACAGGTGACCATTTGAATCATTTCCTTGTAAGCTTTTAATTTTGTTTTATACGTTTGACCCAAATCAAGCCATTGAAGTATATGGTTTGACATTGTCACTGTGCATATAGTTCTAGCAGACAATTTGATGAGCTAGGTGATCTACTCTATTACAGCTTGTAGCTTAACATAAAAAAAATAATAGCATATTTTTAATAAATTATTCAGCCAAGATATAGTACAGCTGATTATCCAAAATTAGAAAATTTTGAAATCCTTTGAGGATCCCATTCCAAGTTAAATGAACAAATTATGAAATATACTATTACCAACTCATTTTTATTGTAATTCTATTTAGAAAAAACTGAAGGTGGTTAAACCTGCCCATTCTTGTGCATCTGTAAGATGAGTAACAGCATCACGGTTTGTAGCAAGGAAAAGACAGCCTGGATTTTCGCGCACACATAGTGTCCCGTACCTGCCATTGAGGGAAAAAAGTTATATCATAAATTGAAATGTTTAAAGAAGATTAGTTCATATTAATTTCAAACAACTTACTGAACTTTGTAGTAGTTAAAGTAGCGGTCAAATCCAACCACAACAGCACCAACCTAAATGCCAGGAAACAACCAATTCCATAAATCTTATTGGTGCACTTTTGCTCCAGTTAAAAATGAGCCAACTTTGTTATCTTCTGGGGTTGCTTGGGTGAAACAACATATCTAAACAAGTTAAATGGGATAGAACAAAAAGAGTTACCTAATAATTTACAGGTCAGGTCCAGCTGAACCAGGCCCGTTTTAAAATGGTCTGTTTGACCCGTTACCCAAGCAGCCCATTTCATCAGCAGGGCAAAGCCCGCTTATTGAACTAAGATCACCTCAATCTAATGTTTGGATCTACATCTAACCAGCCACTTCTTAAAAAAATGCCACATTTATATGGATTCAATGATAAAGTTAACTCAATTTTATTTAGGTATTGCTTTGTGAGTTCATGTTTGAACCTGATATAATTAGTGTCTAGTTAAATTGACATGCTATATCAAATTGTAGGTTATCTTAACAAATAAATGGAGTTATGACAGCCTCTTTAGCTTACCATTAGGGAAATAAAACATGGCCAATCTTTACTCGGAACAAGAGATTAGCAACTGATATTACTACTTTTAGAAAAGGGGTTTTATAAAATTATGATCGTGAATTGACGTAGTCATTGAAAAGTAAGCGAAAAGTATCACAAGAAAAAAGAAATGGTGAAAGCTTACATCTTTGTCATGTTCCATTAAAAATCCAGGCTTGAGCTCTATCTTTTTTCCACCATCTTCCTACAAAAGCAAAATATAACTTCACTTGATACCAACATAACCAATAATAATCATAATAACCAAAATAGATGTGTAAAAGGACTCAAAATAAAGACAATTATTCAGCCACGACAGTATAAAACTACATGTTCTTACTGCTGTAAAGTGTCATGACATCATAATGAAAACATACCGGACCCCCAAGGTATGAATATCCTGCTAGCTCAAGCTCTATTAGTATGCCTTCTTCACCTATCACATATATCTGGAAATTTTTTAATTAATACATCAGATAAATGTAGGTTTTAAATAGTTGCAACAAAAGCAAACTACCAAGAAACTTTGAAACTGGACAAACATACTATTTACCATCCCTGTTTATTTACCATTGAACAAACCCTTTGCGTATACATGTACATGATTAGAAGTCCCTATATGCAACATTCTTTTGTTCCAAAGCTCAGTAAATGATGAAAACAATTTAAGGGCCACACTATGCTTATAACTATATTAAGTGGCAAATGTTGGTTATTTTTTGCGTATCATATAGAAGATTTTAATATCATGTTATATCAGAAACTAAACAAGATAAGTGGTAGATGTTTACTCTTACATGAAACTCATTGTTTCGCGGAAATACTTATGCCACATACCTTCTTGTCTTTAGGGAAATTAATCGACTGTAGATATGCAGCTGCAGCAAATGAAGATGCAAAAATCTCCTCCTGAAACCTTCATCTGAAGTTAGAAACTCTCCAACATGGAACACAATAATCAACAGCAAAGTATTACACCCCACCTCATTGACATCGAGACCAAGTGTCTCAAACTTTTTTCCATACTGCTTCCTAGACTTTGTTGAGTTATTGGTCACAAAAACAAGTCTCTTTCCCTAAGGAAAAAAAAACATGTGTTGAAGCAACTGTGAGTCTGCCAGAAACCAATTTGCCTCTTCCAAGGCAAGAAAAGAAAGCCAGATTAAAAATGGAAAATCATTGTATAAGTGGGTGATCGTAGAAATCATCAATCGCTAAATCTGTAGTGATGACAATGACATAATAAAATAAACATAAATCGAACAAACCTTTGACCGGAGCAATTCCAAGGTTTCTGGAACCCCCTCAATTAAAGAATCCCCCTTCCAAATGACTCCTGTGAAAACAAAGGAATAGTGGTGGAAGTATTAAAGAAACGTTCAAGTCCATAATCAATTGGATGCAAGTTGAATGCTGTATTAGTAGTTTTTAGGCTATACCGGTACTAAAGTTCATGTTACTAGATAAAAACAGCAACTATATTGACATGAAGCAAAATAATTCTTGTATACCGATGTCAAACACACAACTCAGTGTTGCAATATTAACAACCTCACATGTATAGAAATGAACGTGGATTTTAAATCACAAAGAAGCTAGCAGTAATTTTCATCACAATTCTTCAAAATTATCTAGAAAGCACCAACCAAAGCCACATAATGCCAAACAATGCTATGTAAGAAGACAGAACTTATAGTTGTAATCTTATAAACCTATTGTGCATAAAAATGAATGTAAAACATAAGTCAAAGGGAAGCTAACAGTAATTTACATCACAATTACTTAAAATTATGTAGAAAGCACCAACCAAAGCCACATAATGCCAAATAATTCTCTGTGAGAACACAGAGCTCATGAATGTAAAACATAAATCAAAAGGAACCTAGCGGTAATCATCATCACAATCTCTCAATTAAGCGTCACTAGTCAGAGCAGATATCTGAATTAGGTCAGAGTAACTAACGTGTAATCAAAGCTACCGCGAAATCGATGAAAAAACAATTCGTCATTGTGTTTATGCGAGAAACGTGCGTACCATCACAATCGAAGATGAAAGTCTCGACGGAGTCTATTAGAGCATCAGCATTTTCCAGAGGCTGTGCAGCGACGGAAGCGGTGGCGGATGTAACAAGCAGATTCATTTTCTTATCCATTCTAGTAGAGGAGTAGTTACTCCATCCGACTGTGGTTTTGATCTTCTTCTCGTTGATGAATGAGGAGGAGGAGGAGAATGAAAGTGAAGAAATGCTGTTGAAATTGGGGAGAAATCTTTGAGGTGCGGCAGCGGAGACGGCAGGTGCTCTGGTGCTAACAAGCATGTCTACTGATCGGTGGCGGTTGAATTTGACGGAGGATGATTGTATTTAAGAAGATGTAGAGTGGTGTGAGGTGGCGGATTGAGTGGACGGCAACTCATGGTTTTCAATCCAGATTTTCAGGCCAATCGTTCAGCTTGGCCTGTGGTACACACGGACACACCTCATTCCACTCGGACTACAATAATAGCTTGTTTTCTTTTTCTTTTTATATTTTTTTTTATAGGCGAAGAAAAAAAAATCATTAAAAAGCTAGTAGAATATCATGGCATGATTGACACGTGCACCTCTTAGTTTCTCTACCAAGATCAGTCTTATAACCAAGTCGAGAACGATGATTCGACGACTAGAAGATGGATCGTAAGATTGTTTACACAAAGAACACTTTTATCACTCGAGAATGTTTTACAAGAGAGAGCTTTGGTTAAAAGATTGTGAGGTAAGGTGAGGTGCAAATGACCTCCTCCATCCTATTTATAGTGTTCTATGAATTAATTCATGGTTTTTCACACTAATTTAGAAATTTCACTACTAATATCTTAGATATTTACATGGATTAATTATAGATTAATCCATAAGCTTCCTATGCTTTCTTGATAAATCTAGAAGTTTCTTCGCGATTCTAGAACCTTCTCAAGTGTTCTTGATAATTCTGGTAACCTCTGGAAATCCCAAGACTTATGTCGAGCATTTTAAGTGGATCGTGACATTCTCCTGTTGGATCTAGGTGTCCTGACGCGACTAAATCAAGAACCCGACCCGGTCAAGACCCGTAAGAGTTACACCGAAGACAACGGGTTTTAAAGTCCGCTTACCTGATTAACCGGCAAATTCGCAGAATAATTAATTATTTATTTATTAACTAGTTTAATAAATAAATTAATTAATTATTCCTAATTAATAGTCATGATTAATTTAGCGACAAAGACGATAAATACTATTTACGTCTAAGACGACAGCTAACGAATCCGTTATTTAACTGATATTCGTTAAGTCTCGGCAAGCGACAAATACTTTAATACGTTAAAACGTTAGTCGCGAAATTAAAAGGTTCGGTTAAGGATTAGATAAAAACAAGGGACTAAACAGAAACTTAATCAGATATTTATATCTGATTAAGGAGGCGAAAACCCTAATCCTCCAATTAAGATTTTCGGCCTCCCTCTGTTCCTTTCTCTTGATCCGACGCCGACCGCCACCCAAGGCCGTCGTCGCTCCTTTGTTCTCCAGCAATCCGGTTCATCCGATTGCGAGAACTCTAATCCGTTGATCACCTTTTTGCCGTGTTTTCTTATATCCAACGAATCGTTGCAAGGAAGCCGAGACCATGCCGTCGTGACACCTCACCGAGTCGGACCACCGCCACCACCTTCGTCGTCCGCCGCCGCTAACCAAGTCGCCGCCGCAGCCACTGCAAGCCGAGCCGCCGCCACCTTGTCGCCGCTCCGCCAGCCGTCGCGGCTCCAGCCGCCCGCCCTTCGCCGTCACCAGTTCGTCCGCCGACTCATGCGATCGCGAATCGCCGTTACACGACATGTTTACTCGTCGTCCACGAAACCCTAATCCCGCCATATCCGACGTGCGAGATTTTCACGGTGCTCGAGTCGCCGCGTAGTAAATCTTGCAAGTTGCGAGGATCGTCAGATTCGCCTGTCGAGTCAAACCTGTGAAACCCTAGCGTCACCCGTTGACTTCCAGTGTCTCAATCGTTTGTTTGAATCACCGCTCAGGTATATCTAAACTCGTCGTTAGTTTAGATTTATTTAATTTATTTGTTTTATTATTATCGCGTTTTGTTTTCAACGCGATTGTGTTTGTGCGTTTTGGTGATTGACGTATCCTGTTGCGATTAGGCTTAAGTTAATAAACTGGTAATAGGGTTTTGTAAATTAAATTGTTTTCCGTTACGTATTAAATTACTAGTTAATTTAATTTATTTTAATTTATATATTTACTCGGTAAATGATTTAATAATTATTTGACATAAATAATTATTTAATTCGAAAACTTTTTATCGTTACCGGGAACCCAAATACCACTGTCGTAACCCAATAGTGGTATCAGAGCCTTGATCACCACACACAAACCCTAACTGGTCGATTTTAAGCCGGTGTTTTTCGCGAACTGGGGTTTTTAAACCCGAAAGTCGCGAGATTAATTAAATCATCGTTTAGATATGTTTAGTCGATTTAAATCCACTAAACATTATTCGATTCGATAAAATTGATTGAGTTATCTTTCACACATATTCGGCTCGACACTGTTTCTAGTTTGTCATGAATTTCATGGTTTGGCCCATTAGGCCCATTTGTTTTGTTTTTGGATTGGCCCACTTTTGATTGGGTTTAAAGTTGTATTTGATTCCAAAATAGATTAGTTTTATTATAATTGCTCACCTTCGCCTGAACGAATGAGACGAGCTAGATGCGACAACCCCGTTTGGATATTACCCCTTCCAGGGATTTTTGAAAATGGCAAGGACCCAAAACAAGACCGAGATTCCTCATTACACGTAGGAGCTTGTTGAAGCAAGTGGGAGCGACTAAATCGATCAGGGAGTTTTTTTCTACCTTGTGGTTGGTTTACTTTACGTCCCTCGACCTTCCTCGATATTGTCATAGGCTCTGACAATATCGAAACCTCTATATGGTCGAATATGTGCACGTGTGTTTGCTTGTCTTTGGTTGCTTGTCTTAATTCTGATTAACGCACTAACTAAAATCCAAACTTAGTTTTACATGTATAAAACTAACTTTTCAATCAATTAAATGATAAGTCCTAATTTTAATTACGACTTCATAAAATTTAATAACCAATTTAATTCGACATTAAATTCGGATTTTTTGATAAATGAATCAAACTTATTAAATAATTGGTTATCGCCTCGTGACACGTAGATCATTAATACTCAGATATTTAAATGATCGTCTCGAGTGAGATAGGGTTGAAATTTGGTCAAAACGCTAATTTTTAAAATTTGACTTAGTAATCCTATCTGGTAAGCCTAATACCAGTAGTGTTTGCCATCCTAAGTCAAGTCTATATTGGAACATATTTACCGATGCATCCGTGTTGGAGTATTTCAATACCGCACGTGGTGTTCAGGGTATCTTCCAAGGTGAGTGTATTGGAGTACTTCAACACCGTACGCACACACTGACCACTTAGGACAACTACCATTTTCTTTACACGCACCTTTGGTATTGGAGTATTTCAACACTGTACCTCTTGTCGGTCTGTAGACAAAATGGGCATAGACGGGGCTATACGTATTTTGTTGATCCGTTTGCGAAAGCCCCATGACGAGAGTTGTGATAGTTTTTTCACAAGTGACACTCATTGTCCATTTGGTTACTTAGAAATTTTGAAAGCACTTTAAGCTGTCTGGAGAAATTGTCTGACTAACTAAGTTCCCATTTCCTATTCAAGATTAGCTTACCATCCTTGAATATGAATCAAACATCAAAACACTAAATTTTCCTGTTGTTTCAAATGGCTAACGCAAACCGCGCAAACCAAGAGATTTTCCATCTCAAGTCTCTTCTTAAGAAAGAGAAGCTTGACGGCGCCAACTTCCTTGATTGGGAAAGGAATCTGAGAATCGTCATGAAGATGTCTAACATGGAAAACGTGTTAGAGGCTGAGGTTCCTAAGCAACCTAAAGCCGACACTGCTCCAGCGCGTAATGCCCATAACACATTGCGACAGAATGCTAAATCTGTCGCATGTCTTATGCTAGCCACTATGACTTTTGAGATTCAGAAGAACATGGTCGACATGACGGCTTTTCAGATGATCGGTGATCTGAGGGGCGTGTTTGAAATCCAGGCCCGGCAGGAGCGCTACGACACCGTTGTGACACTTATTAACTGTCGCATAGCTGAGGGTGCTCCCGTCAGCGCCCATGTCCTAAAGATGAAGGGTTACATCGACCGCCTAGCGAAGCTGAACTACGTTATCCCTGCCGAAATGGCGACGAACCTAATTCTACACTCAGCTGCCTTCACCCCTTTCATGGTGAACTTCAACATGCACAGCATGGTAAAGACAGTAACTGAGCTTCATGGCATGCTCAAAACTGCTGAGGTTAACTTTGTTAATGGCAAGGCACCCGATGTACTCGCAATCCGATCAGGAGGTGTCAAGAAGCCAGAGGTGAAGAAAGGAAGGCGTGGAAATAAGAAGAAGGGTAAGGCAGCTGTTCCAGATCGTCTGGAAGCTCCCAGAAAAGCAAGTCGAAAGCGTCCAAGCCACTGCCGTCAAATCAGCGCTAGTGTTTTGAATGCAATAAGATGGGGCACTGGAAAAGAAACTGCCCAGAGTATCTTGCCAAGGTGAAGAATGGGAAATCCCTGCAGGGTAATCCCTCAGGTATACACATAAGTTTATGTTGTATGATGCTTCACTAATTCCTGCAAAATATATGCTTGACATACTTTACATTTTGTAGGTGCATGAAGCTGAAGAAAGCAGACCAAGCCGACATTGAGCTACCCTGCGACATTCGCACCCAAAATAAAGCTCATGTCTAACGTTTTCAGTTTAAAACTATTCTTGATGGTTTTTAAATAACTTGTTTGTTTTGGTTTCCCTGGCTGTTTTCCAGGATGAACAATTGCTTTCTTTGGAATTTTGGTTGTCACATGCTTTTTTGATTATCTCTGATTTCGAAATATGCATGGCTGTTTTTAATCTATGTTTTGAATTTGATTCAGTTTATTTATTAGATTAAAATTCAAAATCCTAAAACAACGTACTTCATAACATGTACCTGGTGCACTTGATTTAATCAAGGCTAGCTTAAATGCGACAATAAAACATTCGTTTTTCATGTCCCATCAAAGCTATAAAGCCTTGAGCGTTTTGTCGTACTCGTTACGACATAACGCACGACATAACGGTAGTTCACAAAGTCTTAAGACTTAGAACCACCAATGTCAAGAATATTAAATCAAGTCGAACTGATCAAAGACCGTCGTTTCGATCTTAACCATGTGAACAAATCAATCCTTTGCCTCAAGCAGACGTTTGTTTAATAAAGTTTGAATCGCCAGCCAAATTACTACAAAAGTAATCACTTGCTGATTATGACATTGCAGAATGGTTACACCATTTCTGGTGCGTATGTCACACCCCAAAAAATCCACGCGCGGAATACCACTGCAGGGAGCGTGACAAACCAGGATCTTCCTCTTTCACCTTCAGTTGATGGTACCCCGAACGTAGGTCTATCTTTGAGAACCATTTTGCCCCTTGAAGTTGATCAAATAAGTCATCGATTGTAGGTAACAGATACCTATTCTTCACTATGAGTTTGTTCAATTCTCGGTAGTCTATGCACATCCGCATGCTACCGTCCTTCTTTTTCACAAATAACACTGGTGCTCCCCACGGAGAGACACTTGGTCGTATGAACCCCTTACCCAATAACTCCTGAATTTGGGTCATCAATTCTTGTAATTTCGTCGGTGCCAATCTATATGGAGCTTTAGCCACCGGCTTAGCATTTGGCACTAAGTCAATTTTGAACTCCACCTCTCGATCGGGTGGTAACCCCGGTAAGTCATCGGTAAATACATCTTTAAATTCTTGCACCACGAGTAAGTCATCTATTGCGGGACTTTGAATTCTAGTGTCCGCCAGCATAGCCAAATAGGCTTGACACCCGTGCAACATGAGCTTTCTAGCTTCAATCATCGTGCATAAAATTAGAGCATTTTGTTTTTCACCATAGATGGTGACCTTGCTCCCCTTTGGCGAAGATATCTCTATCACCTTCCGGTCACAAATGAACTTTGCGTGGTTGCGGGATAGCCAATCCATTCCCACCACCACTTTGAATTCTCTCATCGCCATTGGAATGAGATCTATCAAGTATTCCTCATTATCGATGGAGATTTTGCATCCCCGACATAAATCAAAAACAAGAATACTTTTATAATTAGCTATTTCTACCTCTAAGGGTACATGCAAATTCTCAATTAAAAACGAAGGATGCTTAATATAAAATCATATGAAACAAATGATCTATTAGCTCCCGTATCAAATAATACGTGAGCAGGTATCGAATTAACAAGAAATGTACATGCCACCATGTTGGGGTCTGATTTGGCTTCTTCGGTCGCGAGTTGGAATGCCCGGCCAGTAGCTTTTGGCACTTCCATCTTTACCCCACTTCTTGCCCCCTCCTTCTTGAGTTTTGGGCATTCATATTTCCTATGCCCCGCTTGATAACAGTTATAGCATCGTGGCTCTGTAGACGGGCAATTGGAAATGACATGTCCCTTTTTTCCACAATTTAGGCAAGGGCGATCTTTAAATATGCACTGCCCCGAGTGCCCCTTTCCGCAAACATTGCATTTGGAGCCACCTCCTCTTGCATCCTTTTTCTTGGGCGAGTCACCCACCTTTTGCTTTTTAGGGGGATTCGGATCTCCCCTTGTAGGTTTTCTTGTCTCCCGCGCTTCTTCCTGGTTGATATCATTTTCTCGCGCCCGAGCGGCGTTAATCATTTGTTCCACCGTGGTGAACCGGTCTAGAGGCATGAAATTCTTTATCTTTGCCTTCAACATGTTCCGGTAAAAGAACATTCGTGCACCTTCAGTGGGTAGCACATCAGAACAAAATTTTACCCTATCCAGGTAAATACAGGTGATCTCGTCAACGGTTTGAGTCTTCTCTTGCTCCAACGTGAGGAACTCTTGTTTCAATTCATTTACCGCGGAAGGTGGGTAGTGGTGTTCAAGAAACAATTCTTTAAATTCTGCCCAAGTTAGGGCATATGCCATTGCCTTGCCTTTTTCTTGGACCTTTGCGTCCCACCAATCTTTCGCCCGATCTACTAGTAGACTCGTGGCGAAGATAACTTGATCCGCAGCCTCATAATGGCTTCTATTAATCACCCCTTCCACATTGGTCACCCAGCGGTGACTGGCTATCGGGTCAGGATCACCTATATATTGTGGGGGTTTACACGCCATAAAATCCTTGAAGGAGCTCCCCTTCTTCTTTGGCGTACTTTCCTTCCCTTTGTTCAGGAGGGCATTCTTTAATTCCTCAAACTTTTCGTTCAAGGTGCTTAGTAGATCCTCCTGGATCTTATGCACATACTCGGGGATAGCTGCCTGAATAGCACTTCCCACTTCTTTAGAGATCTGTGCTCTTAAGGCATGCCTTCTTTGTTCCTCTGTAGGATCATCGCCATCATGGTCCGTCATTGATCTACAGAATTAAAGTTTTCTTTAGCTTAACAGCTTTTATGTGACAACTGCCAAATTCCCAGGTTAACCCAGTTAACTTTCCATTAAGACCTGTTAATGTGTACTAGTCATTTTATGTCACGTCTGTGTCACGTGTACTTATTTTACCAAGTCTGTCCCTATGCACTGGTTGATCACCAATATGAACGTTAGATAACCGACTACAACCCGACGAGTTGGTATTCATGATATTACATGATTTAATGTGTTTAGGTGTTGTATAAATATTTACTATTTTATTTCATGTATAAATGCTATAACGTGCTATGTACGTGTTATATGATGTAGTGTAGCACTTAAATAAAAATGTGACATGTATGTAATTACTTAGTACATAAGTTAGCTTTCAAAAAAAATTTTAATAATTAAAATTTTCGGCCATGAGGCCTAAAGGGCCAAAAATTTCAAGTTAGCCCCCCTTCCCAAGCCAACTTGTTCTCCAAGATAGCTTCCTCTCCAAGCTGTGTGACTTTACGAAACGAGGATCAAATCACAATCTCCTCTAAACCCTAAAAGCAAAAGAAAAATACGGTGCTTTCTCTGTCCCTCCCCTCACCGAAATTCTGCCGTCTCCCATCTCTCTCCCTTTCTTCAACCTTTCTTTAGCAATCTTCATCTCTTGTTCTTGCTACGTGGATTAGGAGACTCTCAAGATTTGTTTTCTGCTGTATTCTCTTCAATTCAAGACCCCAAGAACATTTTCAAGTTGCTTTAAAGGTTAGTACATAAACCCTAGAGTCTAAAAAGGAAATCCACATGAAATCATGTGGTTGTTATGTGTTAAAAATTTCTTTCTTGCTATGTATTGTATATTTCAAAATCTGGCAGATTCTTGTGTCAACTTTCTCGGGCCATAACTCGATCAATAATGGTTTAACTACCTTAATTTCTGAACCATAAGAAAGATGGGAATCTTAACTTTCTAACGAATACTCTTTTACATGAAAAGACCTCCGTTTGGTCATCCAATCGTGCACCACAAGTTTGATGCACGGAACTGTTGAAAATCTGAGTTTCTGTTTTTTGTTAAAATTTCGGATAGATAAACTTGGCTTAATAGAAAAACTTAAAACGTGAAAAAGTTTAGGAAAAAAATGAACTAGTGATCTGGAAAGTTTGGTAACTTAATTCAAAGTATTGTTCGAGTTATACGGTCGAGAAGTGGGGGTATGGGATGCTGTTGACTGTTTCCGTTTGATAAACTGGACCGACTTTGCTATGACATAACTCACTAACTTTTGAGTGAAATTAAGTGATTCTTTTTCCTGAAGTTGTGTATTACTCTTATCTTTCGAATGCTGCTGGCCTCACGTGAAAAGAACCCCATTTGGTCACTCAGTTTTCTGATACATGAAAGGTGTGCAAATATGTCAATAACTGGAGTAATGAACATATGTTAACTGTTTTGTTATGCGTAGATTTTTATGAAAATTTTATAAAACCAAAGTTGTTGGGTTTGCTCCAAACTTAGTGTCTGTAAAATTTGGTGTTCTAACTCTCTGAAATGGTCGGGATATTATGGGACAAAGTTAGACCAAACATTCTGTCTAAACTGTTTCACGTGAAAATCTTTGGCAACTTGTTCATTTCTCACCCATTTGAGGTGATTTTTTTTGCTAAATGAACTTTAGTGAGTTACATTTCAAGTGCATGTGGTTAGGGGTTTTGATTCATGTGATAAGTCACTGACTTTGGGGGTACAAAGTCAGTATGCGATTGTCTTGAATGTGTGATGATTGTTTGCATGTTTTTGCCCTGTGACTTGTATGCTAGTTATCAACATAGGTCAAATGCATGAATGTAGGAAAAATAGGGTAGTCCAACTCTCTGTTGACTTTCATTGACCAAGCCCCTTTTATAGGAGAAGTTAGGTGACCCCGATTCTTGACCAATTGTTTGACAATGTGTATCATACCGCATGCTTCGACAACTTGTTCTATTTCCAATGTGCTTATGTGTTGGGTAATATAAACCCTTAGGCTATGTACTTTACATCAATACAAGTCCTAGGTCCCCACTTCGTGGGAATGGCAAGACTGTAGGAGGTTGAATCTGTTGACCTCATACCGTACGGGTGTAGTAGTCATCATAGTCCTAGTTGCTTGATATGTGTCACATTCACCACCTTAGTAACATGATACTAGGACACCAACTCTCGTATGATTTGCATGAGTTCAATCACACGTTCATATGCTTTAATACACTTGATCAACCACTGAGTCATGGGTCGGCACGCCGGTCACAGTTAATAGTCAAAGTCAAACTTGTTCTGTGATAGGTCATGAGTGACCCTATTTTCCACGGGTACACGCGAAACGTTTTCCTCTCGTCCTCGAGACACGACTAACTCTTAGACCACACTCTTAGGTCTTACTCTCAAATCAAAACGCGAAGCACTTGGTTCAAGTGCGGTTTCTTGTAGCAGTGCTCCCTAAGGTGAGTTTCAAGAACCGTTATGTCATATCCCATTTGGGTGTTGACACGCACATTTCACAGGTTACTCGATAACCTGCACAAACGCATGTTAAATACTGAATGCACGTTATCACATGTCTCTAGAATAGCCTATCCATTTTAAGACCTTACACTCGGACCGCTAAAAAAGTAAATTAGCATGGTGATATATAGTAGTACTACTGGGGTCTGACTAACCCCGCTCTGCGGACACGGGATGCCGACCCGACTGGCGATCGGACTGATTTAATGTCAGCCAAAACTACCGTGTTCGGATCGACACGGGGAAAGGCAAAACGTGTAGGTTAATCCTACATGCACTTAGTCAGTCTCGGTTGCGAACTTTCTCTAGACATGAACTTAGGTTAGCTACCTACGATAGTTTCAGTATTGTAACACATTCTACGTATGAATATAATATATGCATATTTATATGCCGCTTATAACGGTATGTTATATTGATTCTATGAACTCACCAGCGTTAGCTGACACTTGGTCTTACTTATCTTTTACAGGTCGCTAGACGAGGATTGTTCTGGGAGGAATAATCGGGAAACACGTTGATCACTCAAAACGTTTTATTTATTTATATCTTTTGGGAGTTCTGTCGTGTTTGACGCAACTTATTTTTACAATGCTTCCGCTACATTTTGAAATCATGACATGCAAATGTTTTCCCTTAAAATGCATTACTCTGATTTATATTTATAACCCAATAGTTGGCAAGGTAACTAATGACTTGGATTCTGGTCGAGATGACACCCCACACGGTAAAACTCCGTTAGTCGTAAATTAGGGGTGTGACAGATTGGTATCAGAGCCATTGGTTACAGCGAACTAGAAATTTTGAAATTTCAAACAAGAAAAGATTTCTAGACTGTGACTGTTTTACGACTCATTAGTTACAAACACTCCCAAAAGCGTAAAAATTTTTTTTGTTGACCCCGCATGCTGAGAACAATACTCATGTAGATTTTCTTTTACTTTGTTTTGTTGTATGTCTGCCTGGGATTTACAGTATGGCACCTTCTATTTGACTCTGGTGTGGAAAGGAGTTTTATCTCCAATAAATTCTATAGACTAATAAAGGCTAAGCAAACACCTTTGAATGCTAAGTACACTGTTGAACTAGCGAATGGCAAGCTATTAGATACAACACACTTATTAGAGGACTGCACTCTAGAACTGTCTGGCCATAAGCTAAGAATAGATCTTATACCTTTTGCTATTGGTAGCTTCGACATTATAGTGGGAATGGATTGGTTGTCCCGGCATCAGGCAGAAATCCTATGCCAAGAAAAGATAATCCGGATTCCCTTCACAAAAAGGGAAGTACTCACGATTCAGGGCGAAAAAGGGGGTACTTTCTCCGGCATTATATCATACCTCAAGGCTTAGAAGTGTCTTCGGAAAGGACACGTCGCCATCCTGGCGACAATTACCGATAAAAATTGAGGAGAAGACAAGATTGAAGACTTCCCGATTGTCCGAGAGTATGCTGACGTATTTCCGGAAGACTAACCCGGTCTCCCTCCGCATCGTCAAGTCGAGTTCGGGATTGACCTCGCCCCCGGTTCAGCCCCTATTGCGATAGCACCCTACCGGTTGGCTGTGAGCGAACTGAATGAACTGTCTACGCAACTACAAGAACTCCTCGACAAGGGTTTCATCAGACCCAGCTCATCTCCGTGGGGAGCCCAGTCTTATTTGTCAAGAAGAAAGACGGAACCTTCAGAATTTTTAATTACCGTGAACTCAACAAGGTCACTATCAAGAACCGTTACCCCTTACACAGGATTAATGACCTCTTCGATCAGCTGCAAGGGTCGAGTTATTATTCCAAAATTGATCTAAGGTCGGGTTACCATCAGCTAAGGGTCCGCGAGGAGGATATAGAGAAAATGGCTTTGAGAACATGATATGGCCACTACGAGTTCCTGGTTATGCCCTTTGGTCTAACCAATGCACCTGCGGTGTTCATCGACCTCATGAACCGCGTGTGCAAGCCTTACCTAGACAAGTTCGTTATAGTCTTCATTGAGGACATTCTCATCTACTCAAAGTCTAAGGAGGAACACGAGGAGCACCTATGCTTAATCTTAGAATTGTTACATAAGGAGCAACTTTACGCGAAATTCTCCAAGTGTGATTTCTGGATCCGGGAGGTCCAATTTTTAGGCCATATCGTCAACGAGAAAGGGATTCTTGTGGATCCTGCAAAGGTGGAGGCCATCAAGAGTTGGCCAACACCGCGATCACCCACCGAAATCCGTCAGTTCCTTGGTCTGGCTGGTTACTATCATCGTTTCATCCAAGGTTTCTCTCAGTTAGCCCAACCTGTAACCGCTCTCACTCATAAGGGAGTTCAATATCGATGGGGTGAAAAGGAAGAAATTACCTTCCAAGCATTAAAAGGAAAACTATGCACAGCACTGATTCTGTCACTACCTGAGGGTGTGGACGACTTCTTAGTGTTTTGCAATGCCTCTATCCAAGGCCTGGGATGCGTACTCATGCAAAGGGATAAATTCATCGCACATGGGTCGCGACAATTAAAAACGCATGAGGAAAACTACACTACCCACGACTTGGAATTGGGAGCAGTAATGTTCGCTTTGAAGATTTGGCGACATTACTTATATGGTACTAAGTGCACCATATACATGGACCACAAGACTTTGCAGCACATCCTTGAGCAGAAGGATCTGAACATGAAGCAACGTCGATGGGTTGAGCTGCTAAACGACTATGATTTGGCAATTAAATATCATCTAAGCAAGGCCAACGTGGTGGCAGATGCGTTGAGCATAAAGGAACACATAAAGCCAAGGCGTGTGCGAGCCTTGCAAATGACCACTCATACTGAACTGCCGGATAGAATCCGAGACGCACAAAGGGAGTCCCTAATATAGGAGAACTTTGATGTTGAATCGCTCTGGCGAATCGATGGTGAATCGGAGGTTAAGGTCCATGGCCTTCGCTACTATAAGAATCGGGTTTGGGTGCCCCATTACGGTAACTTACGGGAACTAGCTATGGATGAAGCCCACAAGTCTCGCTACTCTATTCACCCAGGGTCTGACAAAATGTACCAGGACCTGAAGCTGGTCTACTGGTGGCCCAACATGAAGGCAGACATTGCCTTATATGTCAAAAAGTGCTTGACCTTCTCAAAAGTCAAGGTCGAGTACCAGAAGTCGTCAGGACTACTCCAGCAGCCAAGGATCCTAGGATGGAAATGGGAGGATATCTCTATGGACTTCATTACAGGGTTACCCCGTTCCCCAGTTGGTTACGATATGATATGGGTGATAGTCGACCGGCTGACGAAGTCTGCCCACTTATTGCCCATGAAAGAGAGCGACAAGACAGATAAGCTCGCGCAGATATACTTGAAGGAGATAGTAAAACTTCATGGTGTCCCACTATCCATCATCTCCGATTGAGATCCACGTTTTGCTTCCAAATTCTGGAGTACCCGAATCGACATGAGTATTGCTTACCATGCTCAAATGGATGGACAGACCGAGCGTACAATTCAGACTCTCGAAGATATGCTAAGGGCATGTGTAATGGATTTTGGAAAGAATTAGGAGACTCATCTACCGCTTGTTGAGTTCTCCTATAACAACAATTACCATACAAGCATTGGGGGCCGCACCGTTCGAGGCGCTATACGGACAAAAGTGCAGATCACCGGTCTGCTGGGCTCAGATAGGTGAGAGCCAACTTACTGGACCCGAACTTGTACATGAAACGACGAAGAAAATTATGCAAATTAGAAACCGTTTAGCAGCTGCCAGAGATCGACAGAAGCGCTATGCCGACAAGTGTCGCAAACTGTTGGAATTCGAGAAGGGTGACATGTTATTGCTAAACGTTTCGCCTTGGAAAGGCGTGATAAGATTTGGTAAGCGTGGGAGTTAAATCCTCGCTATGTGGGACCCTTCAAAATCATCGAAAGGATAGGCATGGTGGCCTACCGTATAGATTTGCCACCAGAATTAGAAGGAGTGCACAACGTGTTCCACATCTCAAATCTGAAGAAGTGTCTGGCTGATGATACTCTGATAGTTCCATTAGAGGAACTACAAGTCGACGAACAACTCCGATTTATTAAGCAACCCGTGGAGATTATGGGTCGTGAAGAGAAAACGCTGAAACGAAGTAAGATCCCAATTGTCAAGGTTCGATGGCAATCAAAGCGTGGACCAGATTTCACATGGGAACGAGAAGACCAGATGAGGAAGAAGTACCCTCACCTATTCGACCAAGCATCGAGCTCAAACCAAGGTAATAGTTAAAATTTTGGGACAAAATTTCCTTTGATAAGGGGATGATGTAACGACCCTAAAATTTTCTTCTCCCTTTCAGAAACAGTGAACGCGTAACCAAATTTTCGGGACGAAAGATTTCCATAAAAAGGGGAGGATGTGACAATTGCGAAATTCCCAGGTTAACCTAGTTAACTTTCCGTTAAGACATGTTAATGTGTACTAGTCATTTTATGTCACGTCTATTTCACGTGTACTTATTTTACCAAGTCTGTCCCTATGCACTGGTTGATCACCAATATGAACGTTAGATAATCGACTACAACCTGACTAGCTGATATTCATGATATTACATGATTTAATGTGTTTAGGTGTTGTATAAATATTTACTATTTTATTTCATGTATAAATGCTACAATGTGCTATGTACGTGTTATATAATGTAGTGTAGCACTTAAATAAAAATGTGACATGTATGCAATAACTTAGTACATAAGTTAGCTTTCAAAAAAAATATTAATAATTAAAATTTTCGGCCATGAGGCCTTAAGGGCCAAAAATTTCAAGTTAGCCCCCCTTCCCAAGCCAACTTGTTCTCCAAGATAGCTTCCTCTCCAAACTTTGTGAGTTTAGGAAACTAGGATCAAATCACAATCTCCTTTAAACCCTAAAAGAAAAAAAATACGGTCCTTTCTCTCTCTCCCTCTCATCATCGAAATTATGCCCTCTCCCATCTCTCTCCCTTTCTTGAACCCTTCTCTAGCAATCTTTATCTCTTGTTCTTGCTACGTGGATTAGGAGACTCTCAAGACTAGTTTGCTGCTGTATTCTCTTCAATTCAAGACCCCAAAAATGTTTTCAAGATGCTTTAAAGTTTAGTACTTAAACCCTAGAGTCTAGGAAAGGAAATCCACATGAAATCATGTGGTTGTTGTGTGTTAAAAATTGCTTTCTTGCTATGTATTGTGTATTTTAAAATCTGGCAGATTCTTGTGTCAACTTTCTCGGGCCATAACTCGATCAATAATGGTCTAACGACCTTGATTTTTGAACCATAAGAAATATGGAAGTCTTAGCTTTCTAACGAATCCTCTTTTGCATGAAGAGACCTTCTTTTGGTCATCCAATCGTGCACCACAAGTTTGGTGCACGAAACTGTTGAAAATCTGAGTTTCTGTTTTGTGTTAAAATTTCGGATAGATAAACTTGGCTTAATGGAAAAACTTAAAATGTGAAAAAGGTCAGGAAAAAAATAACTAGTGATCTGGAAAGTTTGGCAATTTAATTAAAGTATTGGTCTAGTTATACGGTCGAGAAGTGGGGGTATGGGTTGCTGTTGACTGTTTCTGGTTGATAAACTGGATCGACTTTGGTATGGTATAACTCACTAACTTTTGAGTGAAATTAAGTGATTCTTTTTCCTGAAGTTGTGTATTAGTCTTATCTTTCAAATTCCGCTGGCCTCACGTGAAAAGAACCCCGTTTGGTCACTCAATTTTCTGATACAGAAAGGTGTGCAAATCTGTCAATAACTGGAGTAACGAACATATGTTAACTATTTTTTTATGCATAGATTTTTATGAAAAATTTATAGAACCAAAGTTGTTGGGTTTGCTCCAAAATTTGTGTCGGTAAAATTTGGTGTTCTAACTCTCTAAAATGGTCGGGATATTATGGGACAAAGTTAGACCAAACATTCTGTCTAAACTGTTTCACGTGAAAATCTTTGGCAACTTGTAAGAGTCATAACTTTTTCATTTCTCACCCATTTGAGGTGATTTTTTTTTGCTAAATGAACTTTAGTGAGTTACATTTCAAGTGCATGTGGTTAGGGGTTCTGATTCATGTGATAAGTCACTGAATTTGGGGGTACAAAGTCAGTACGCGATTGTCTTGAATGTGTGATGATTGTTTGCATGTTTTTGCCCTGTGACTTGTATGCTAGTTATGAACATAGGTCAAATGCATGAATGTAGGAAAATTAGGGTAGTCCAACTCTCTGTTGACTTTCATTGACCAAGCCCCTTTTATAGGACAAGTTAGGTGACCCCAATTCTTGACCAATTGTTTGACAATGTGTATCATACCACATGCTTCAACAACTTGTTCTATTTCCAATGTGCTTATGTGTTGGGTAATCTAAACCCTTAGGCTATGTACTTTACATCAATACAAGTCCTAGGTCCCCACTCCGTGGGAATGGAAAGACTGTAGGAGGTTAAATCCGTTGACCTCATACCGTACGGGTGTAGTAGTCATCATAGTCCTAGTTGCTTGATATGTGTCACCTTCACCACCTTAGTATCATGATACTAGGACACCAACTCTCGTATGATTTGCATGAATTCAATCACACGTTCATATGCTTTAATACACTTGATCAACCACTGAGTCATGGGTCGTCAAAGTCAAACTTGTTCTGTGATAGGTCATAAGTGACCCAGTTTTCCACTGGTACACGCAAAACGTTTTCCTCTCGTCCTCGAGACACAAATAACTCTTAGACCACACTCATAGGTCTTACTCTCATATCAAAACGCGAAGAACTTGGTTCAAGTGCGGTTTCTTGTAGTAGCGCTCCCTAAGGTGAGTTTCAAGAACCGTTATGTCACATCCCGTTTGGGTCTTGACACGCACATTTCACAAGTTACTCGATAACCTGCACAAACGCATGTTAAATACTGAATGCACGTTATCACATATCTCTGAATAGCCTATCCATTTTAAGTCCTTACATTCGGCCCGCTAATAAAGTAAATTAGCATGGTGATATATAGTAGTACTACTAGGGTCTGACAAACCCCGCTCAGCGGGCATGGGATGCCTACCCGACTAGCGGTCGGACTGAATTAATGTCAGCCAAAACTATCGTGTTCGGATAGACACGGGGAAAGGCAAAACGTGTAGGTTAATCCTGCATGCACTTAGTCAGTCTCGGTTGCGAACTTTCTCTAGACATGAATTTAGGTTAGCTACCTACGATAGTTTCAGTATTGTAACACATTCTACGTATGCATATAATATATGCATATTTATATGCCGGGTATAACGGTATGTTATACTACTTATGTGAACTCACCAGCGTTAGCTGACACTTGGTCTTACTTATCTTTCATAGGTCGTTAGACGAGGATTGTTCTGGGAGGAATAAGCGGGCAACACGTTGGTCAATCAAAACATTTTATTTATTTATTTCTTTTGGGAGTTCTGTTTTTAAGCTATATTTCAAAACTTATTCACGGTTTTTGTTTCTTATGTTATCATTGGGCGTCGTGTTTGACGCAACTTATTTTTACAATGCTTCCGCTACGTTTTGAAATCATAACATGTGAATGTTTTCCCTTAAAATGCATTACTCTGATTTATATTTATAACCCAGTAGTTGGCAAGGTAACTAATGACTTGGATTCTGGTATGGATGACACCCCACACGGTAAAACTCCGTTAGTGGTAAATTGGGGGTGTGACATTTTATTTACCATTGCCCGCAGCAAAATTTTATATATTATATTGGTCATGGCCAATATCCTCCCACAGGTTTATACGAGGTTTCTAGCCTTAGCATTAACCCGTTTCTACCTGGGACACTTCACCAAGGCACTTCCCGGTTCAGATGTGATAACACATCCCCGTGCGTTGGCCCGAGGGGTAGTCAATAACTCCGCCTTTACCGGCATATAGGAACTATTATTCCTACTATACACAAACAATAACGATCAATTTACGGTTAAGTACCTTACCCGTTCATCAAGCTTGAACCGAACACTTTTCCCCCATTTCCCGAGCTCAAGGTTTGAGTTCAAGTACTCTCTAAGTACTTAATTCCCTCAAATCATGGCTCTGATACCAAATTGTAACACCCATGTTCAATTTGATGCCAAACATAAGCATAAAGCTAAAAGTGGGTCCCAAAAATTTCTTTGTACAAAATACATAGATTGATAATCAACGAGCCCTTCATTGAGGGTTACTTTTACAAAATATACCCTTAGGTAGTGTTTGACATCATATGTTGTTAAGCAACATTTACAAGGTTCATGACCCAAAATACGGAAGGATTAACTAGTCTTCACGTGATCGGTTCTGGTAGCCTTGATGAGCATCCATTATATCTTCCCCTTACCTGCAATTCACTCACTTTCAATAGTAAGTTTCCATTGCATATATATATATATATATATGTGTATGTGTGTACACTTCATTCACAAGATATATAACAACTAAAATCAGAAAAACGTTTCCAGGCGTATCACCTACTACACCATTATCTCCAAGTGATATGCCTAGAGTTTTAGGTGTATCGCCTTCTAATTGCCAGGCTCCAAGCGATACGCTTAGAGCCACTTTTCCAAGGATTTGGCCGAAAATGCCAAGTTTTGTACTTAGAAAATTTTTGACAGTTTTCACAAATCTTCAACAACTTCACTTGAGGTCTTTGGGGCTTACATTAGATACCTTAGACCTCCAAAAAGGACGTTTAGAACATGTTTTTATGAAATTCACGTACCTTAGTCCCGATCATAATACACTAACCAACCTCGGGTTCACCCAACCCGTTTGACCCGTTAGGGGATTCCATTGTGACAACCTCATTTTCTGTGGTGCAGAAATGGTCCCCAACATACACAACACAACTATATTCATGGCTACAAGCACTTGAAATTGCTAGGACTATAGGCACACCTTGGTGTCGGTTTTTAAAAGCCCCTATGATGCTTATAGCACCTCACCTTACATTTTACTTGTTTTTCTTAGACAGACATTTTAGAATTTAATTCCCATTAGTCTATTTGTCATTGGACATGATATTCATTGAATTTATGATCCAATTGACCCATTTTCTACAATTGACCCGCTAAGACGGGTCCTTGCCTTTGGTTTCCTCAAATGACTAATTTGACCACATATAAGCCTTTAGGATCTATGGTTCTTTAACCATTTCCTCTTTTCCTTGTTACATGGAATGGAATCTAAAATTCCATTTCCGCCCATTGTAACATATTTTTCACTGTGTGATTCCATCGAATCTTACCTATGGCCAAATAATGTCATTGAGAACCTTAAGACAACTCGGGTTTCATGGTTGGTAGAACCATTCGTCACCCACCCAACATAACACATAATTAATGCATTTGTATGTAATTCACGATTACATATCTACTACTTGTAACGTAACAATGTTACGTTTAAAACTTGAACCTCCGCTTCCACCAACACGGGGGTTACTTCCTTGATCACCTTGATTGCCTAATGGGACACCAACAATGTTAGGACCTTAAATATAGTAGCATTTTTACCACATTTCAATAACATGATTTCTATGCTACGCATACATATGTACAAATTCATATGGATGGCAATCAAGCATATTCATCAAGTTTGCACCTAGCTTCATGTTTTCATTAACACTACCATATCAATTAAGGCATACAATATCCATGCTAGCTAATGCACACGATTTCATCAAGCTGGTTAAATTTTGTGAGCATATGGTTCCCTATGACCATTCAACATCAATTCTAGCAAATTTGTTGTCTTGCTCACATTTTAACTCTCTTAAGCATTCTATTAAACACCTTGTGTGCTCACTTGTATGCAAACCCATAACCCAAACCCTTGAACCTCGAATCAACCATTTTACATGTTGTTGGTGAAATCCATCACCAACCCATCATCAATTTACCATTTAACACCAAATTCATACAAGAAATCAAGAAATGGAAGCAATTTCACAAACGTCATATGTGGTCCTTTAATATGAAGTTTTAAGAACAAGTAATTGGTGACTACTTCATCAATTGTTAATCCAACTAGGAATTTAGACCATATATATGATTCCTAACACCATAGAATTCACATAACAACAACCTATTGCAGATTTTTAGTCTCAAATTTTCGAGACCTAGCTTGCAAGGAATTGGGGTTTTGCTTACTTGATGAAATTTTGAGTTTAGGAAGATAAAAGCACTTCCAATTTCCAATCTTTAGCCAAAATTGCAGCCCAAACACCATTGATTAGCAGATTTTAAGAAGAAGATGGAGGAGAGGGATGGAGTTCGATCTTCAGGTCGTATGAACGACCTTTCTCCTCTTCTCCCCTCTTTTACTAATTCAACTTTTCCATATTTATAGTTCTGGCCCCCATAGTTTGGCTCTTTCTTTTTATATTTAATAAGTGCTTATTTACATATTTAACCCCATAATTACCCATGAAATAAATCCTACAAACATAAGGGTTATTTAACTATGAGAGATTTTACTTAACTAGACGTTAACGGGAAGATTTTAAATTATGAAAAATTTAGGATGTTACAATACCAAAAAATTTGTCAATCAGTTATCTTTTTTTTTTCATTTTGCATCTATACCAAAAAAATTTGTCATATACATTAACTGATTTCGTATATATTAATTACAATAATAGAGTAAGTAAAAAATAAAGGTTCAGTGAACTCACTGTTTCTTCTCTATTGCTTTAACATTCTCATCTTCTATTTCGCCCGCTTTATTCTCACGTGCCTTATACCACAGCAATGTCCGGGAAGGTACTTTGTCTATATCAATTACTTTACTTTCAACCTTCTTATAATTTAAAGAAGAAATTCACATTAGTAAAAAAAAGCACACCAGACGGTGTTTAAGTCCTAAACATGTATTAAGGGTGAAGGCTAAACACTTACCAGTTTCTGTTCAAGTCTTGCATATCCACCCCGCCCTAAACGGTGGTTATAAACGGACATTGAACGAGCAGATTTTGACTTCACCGAAACAGCCTTCAACAAAACAAGATTAACATTAATTTCTTTAATTAATTTACTAATAAAATAGCATAATTATTAAAAGGTAAAAGGAATATTTAAATCTTGTATTCATCAGATTGTGTGTAGTCGACAAAGTTGTCCCAGTCTTGTTGGTTGAGGATTATGGTCCTGTACCGTTTATGGATTTTTGCCAACTTCTTTGGTTTTCCCAGTTTTGGTCGTATGTCAGATTCATACAGCTTATTCCTAAAACTTCGCAAGAGCATTCCCATTCGATTCATAACATACCATTTTCTACCCTCATCAACCTCGTAATATTGCTGAAACAATAATTATGAATATGTTAGTATTTGAATGAAATTGCTATAATATGAATAAGATGAGTTGCAGGTACATATAAGTAATCAAGAGTTATACCTTTACCATTTCTCATAGATTGTCCCTCCGTTCTTTTGTTAGGTGCTTCTAGTTAAAAACACTTAAACCCACATTCTCACGTACCAAATCTCCTAGGTAACTTGTGAATTCTGATTTCTGCCTACCACTGAACCTTTCGTACACATCAAATTTGACTCTCCGTTTTTTTTCACCCGAATTTGTGTACGCGGTTTTCATCTTGGTCAGTCTTGTCAAGCCCCTCTTGGCTTTGATCTTTTTTGGATTTAGACTTTCCAATCCATTCCACATAATTATTTCTCCGTCTGAAGTTCCTTCACTGTCACCGTCACTCGAATCAGAAGTGTCAGTTTCATTGTGATCATCAACGGCATCTCCTGAATCATATTCGCATGTGTCAGCATCACTTGCGTCATCGGCTTGCATGGTTTGTAATTGGTCGTTTCCCACTGTGCGTTCTTCATCCATGATCTAAAATTATAAAACGGATACTACTGGAGATTGTGAAATCAAAAACAAATAAATTACAACAACCATATTCAAAAAAAAAATAATAATAATCATCACTTACCTCTATTGAAGACGATGATTGAGTAATGTTTTTCCCACAACTGCAGTGCTTCCCCAATTCCTGAATCGAGTTTTAGAAAACAAAGTTACAAGTCCATTATCTAAAATTATAAAACAGATACTCCTGGAGATTGTGAAATCAAAAACAAATTAATTACAACAACCATATTAAAAAATATATATAATAATCATCACTTACCTTTGTTGAAGATGATGATTGAGTAATGTTTTTCCCACAATTGCAATGCTTCCCTAATTCCTGAATCGAGTTTTAGAAAACAAAGTTACAAGTAAAACGGAAGCAATCGGTTTATGTGACACCCGGTCCAAAATCAGGTCAAATCCTCTCTCCGTTGACTTTTGTTGACTTTTATTACGTAATAATTATGTGATTTACTGTTTTTAACTGCATGATTAACTGTGTTTAACAAAATGATTAATTAATTTAATCCCGCGTTTGTATACCCATAAAATACGAAAGATTTCATATTTTAAAAATGGAATGTTAATAACAAGAAATTAAATATAAAAATTAACTTTTTATATTTTATCTAAACTGATATAAACCGCTAAAACATTCACGAACTTAAAATTATGATCAAAATGTTACGTTGTCAAGACTTAGCCGAACGAGGAACCCGATGACCCTATTGAGCCCGGTTAGGCCCAATAAACCCAAACGACTTGGATGAACCCGAAACTTAACCCGATGACTCGACTCGATTAACCGAGTCACCGACCCAAACCGGAACTCGACCCGCGGCCCGGATGGCCTTGGGCCGAACCCGGCGCCTCGCGGCCCAACCCGAGGACCCGGCGCCCAGCGGCCCAACCCGGCCCGTCCTCCCTCGCGGCCCAACCCGATAAGCCGGCCCAACCCTTTACCCGATTTAAATGGGCCTCGGCCCATTTTCCTTCCGAATTCAATTTGGCTTCGGCCCGATTGTAAAACAAATTAATTAATTGTTTAGCCCATAACTTTTATAAAAAGCCCATTCAAGTTTTATAAAAGTTTTAGCCCAATTAATTTATAAAAACCCATCACCTTTGTAGTTTATTACTACTAGGAATAATTTTATAAAAAGGTTGCTTTTTGATCACCTCTAACCATTTTATATTTTATAAAACATTCAATATCTTTATAAAACACATGGAAGATTTATTAAATAAATCACCTACAACTAAAAGAATTGGGTGATTAAGGGGTTGACAACACACCTAGGCTAGTTATCATAAGTGCAAGTCCCCATGAACTAAACCTAAGACTAATGATTATTAACCAATCTTAAGCCTATAAGAAAACACATCACCCACACCTTGTTCCCTCACACTAAACCAAAACCCACACTCACACTCCCTCTCCTCCCTCTTGATTCCGGCGGGACACCCCAGCCCCACCCCCTGCCGCCGCTGACCGGCTCTGCCCCGCCGTCGCAGCTCCTCCGCCGGCCACCCCAGCCCCGTCGGACGCCGCCCTCCTTCGTCGGAGACCACCGTAACAACCCCACCACCTCTCGGTCTCTCCCTTCTCTCCATTGTGAGTCCTCTAACTCACTTTTCTCCTACTAGTTCTAACACCCAATGTGATATCCCTACAAGTCTTGACAACCATGATCACCAACACCTACATTTCTTAAATCAACTAATCTATCTTCTTAATCTCCTTTCTTTCTTAGATCTTAAACATTATGTTGGTGTTCTATGAACTTAAAAGAGCCAACTAATGGGGTGAAACACTTGGAGAAATCCTTAGAAAGTATCCTTGTGCACCTAGATCTTCATGGTTACTTTCATGCATTTTATGTTATTATTCATGCTCATCTTTTACTTGTTTATGATCAAGAACAAATCCCTAAATGGAATCATCCATGAACTCATAAAAGGGTTAGTGTTTCTTGATCTAAAAATGATAACTAAGTAATTTGGTCCTAACACATAAAATGTGTTAGTAGATTTAAACATGATCAACTAATCACACAAATAAAATGGGTGTTTATTTATAATTGTCCTAACACATAAAAATGTGTTAGTAGATTGTTATTTAACTTTATTATTGTCCTAACACAAATTTGTGTTAGTAGATTGTCTTATATTTAATTTATTTGGTCCTAACACATAAAATGTGTTAGTAGATATATTCATGTTATGTTAATTGGTCCTAACACATAAAATGTGTTAGTAGATTTGAACATAAATATTTAGTTGACTTATAAAAATTATAGATGAAATCTCTAAAAATAATCATGACATATGATTATTTAAACTACTTGGGTTAATAAAAATAAATAAAAGTTAGAAGACTTTGACATAATTTATTTTTATGGAATCCACCTACAACTTGGAAACATTAAACATTTGGATAAAAACCATAACATTCTTTTATTAAAAACCTTCCCTTTTTGTCAAAGGAATTTATAAACTTTATTTAAAAATAGCAAGACATCATTTATATCAAGTCAATTACTTGGACTTATTATAACACGTAAGGGTTCTTAAATTCCTACAAAAGGCAAGAAAAATCTAGCCTTTGTCTTTTATGAGTAAATGAAGATTTTTATGAAAATAAATCACTTTTTATAAAAATAAATGCAAGTATTACATGTTGGAAGACTTGATGAATTTTCTAACAAAACGATCTAAACTTAAAGACGTTGCGTAGTAATAAAACCGGGACCAACACGGCGATATACGCGATAACGTCGGATAAATGAGTTTATCTAAAGACACGACTTTCATAAACGTCTTAAGAGAAAAACATATAAGTCCAAGTAATAACATAATTATATGCTTTCATGACGTTTTTAAAGTAAATAATTTAAAGACAACATAACGAATAAATAAATATTTAAGCAAATAATTATTTAGAAGTTTCCAAGACTCTTCTTAACTAGTTAAAATAGTTATAAATTTAATAACTATAAATTTTAACTAAAAGATTCTATTTTCACAAGTAAAATAATAAACATCATTATTTATAAAGCTTGTGTAATGTTTTCTTAACTTATGAATAATCAAATGGAAAATTACTCAAGAAAACGTCATAATTATTTTCAATAATTATACAAACTTATGAAAATAATAATAAACATTATTATTTTAAACTCAATATTCAAGACTTGGTTGACTTATTAAAAATGATTATTCTTTGGTTATATTTATTTAACATAAATATAAATCATCACCAAACGTATTTGTTTAATAAGTACAAATTAACGAGTTTTCAAAGATACAAACGGATTAAAACGTCAAGACTTGACCGGTATCACTTGGGTGACTTATGTTACTCAAATGATCATTGACCTTATGCATATGTTTAATTAAATTATCTAGGACGTTACGTGCTACCATTCCTTCGCCGCTTCTTACCGCTTATCTGTTGAATCTGTGAGTTTCACGGCCCCTTTTTCTTTAACTGTTTTATACTTTGGGGGAGAAATCATGAAATCTGATAAATGCTTTTACTTAATATTATGGTTTATCTGTTAGCCGTATGACTACTTGTTCTCTTACTGATTGCCCAACTTGGTACATTATCGTTATAAACGTTTGCACAACTGTATCCCACCATTAATTGATTTCAATTAGTTCTGTACGAAACGATAGCTAGTGGATAGATCTATTTGGGTTGACAACCCTACCCTGACTGGTAGCTCCAGTTCTGACTCCAGATTTGTCTAGGGGTACACGTCAGTTATTCTGCTCTGTTTAACATCTCTGGGCAAGAGATGCTTGGGTGGGTAAACCGTTAGTATTTGAAATCAAGGTTCAGGTGAGATCATACAACCACAACAATAAACCAACGTAATATTTAAGTATACTGAAAACTGTTTTACAAACTTTAACTGTGAGTCTTAAACCTGTGAACCTCACCAACTTTATGTTGACCCTTTTAAACTCATGATTTCTTAGGTAATTGACGCAACTTCCTGAAGACATGCAAATGGGGCTTATATATGCTATCGGACCTGCTTTCGGAGTCATAGTCCCGACTGTCTAAATAAACCGTCTCATGCTTTTAATATTAGTTTAAGACTTTATGTTTTCAAATTGTAAGACATTATCGTTTCCACTATCTTTTCCGCTGCAATGAAATGAAGTAATGTTTTATGAAGTTTTAATTTATTAGAAGTTGTTCTATGTATCCTCGACTATGATTCCATTCTCGTTCACACCCGAAACCGTTGACCGGGGTGTGACAGATTGGTATCAGAGCCGTGGTTATAGCGAACCAGGATAAACAAACAGAACAAAACGAAAACCAAACCTGGACTATAACCCACTCCGAAGCTACCATTTGCATGCAAGGTCTCATCCTCGATATCTAGTTTATGTGTTACCTATGCATTGCTTTCTTGCTTTAGTTACTATACTATCATGATGTTACTGACCACTGTTCCTGTTGGAATATTTTCGTAGAGATGGCTTCTAGGGAAGTCATTTGCGTTGCTGATTCTGAGGAGGAAACAAGTGTGGAGTACACCCCATCTCCTGAGGACCCCGCACCAGTAGACTACACTCCTTCACCGGAGGACCACATACCGTCTAGCCCTGAGACCGAGGGAGCCACTGTTGGTACCATTCGCCAGACCCCCATACCCCCTGGTTTCCTGAGTCCCATTAGGTGTAGGACCTCCGATGATTCCCCAGACCACCATGCTCCCACCGCCACTGCTGGCGGTGCGGCCACTATGGATGCTTCCAGCTCCATCGACCCCTTTGCAGGCCGAGATCGGTCCGTGAAGACCTATGTCGCCACACCTGGTGGCGGCAGACGGGGATTCACCCTGGGACGGGCACCTGGCCCATCCCGGACTCGGGAGGTTGGACGCACCCCTGATGAGCCTGCTCCCAAGAGGCGCTATGTATTTCAGTTGCCCCACCTAGCGTGAATGCCGGGCCAGGTTCAGCACTGGCGTATGATCGAGGAGTTCCCGAGCTGTTATGCTCGTGGGGAGTCCTCACTCCCTGACCCCTCCCGCCATGTGCCCTTGGGGATCTCGCCTTTCACGGATGAGCCGATATCTGACACGGTACCACTTTTAGTGGCTCGTCTGAGGTGCATCGAGACCGATCTGGGGGAGCTTGATGCTGATGTCCGCCAGCTGCCAACCACCCCTGAGGTGACATTCCTTAGGAACCAGATGACCGAGCTGATCGGACGCATGAGCGCTACTGATGGCGCCATGGGGTCCCTCCATGCCCACATGACAGGGGTCAGCATGGCCACTACTGATCTGCTCCTCTCACACGAGAGCTTGCAGAGGAGGGTCTCAGCCTTGGAGTTTGTTTCTGGACGACTCCTCGCCACCCTCCAGGCCATGACTCAGGGACCGGTCGTCTTTTTCATGCCTCCTGGACCCCCACCACCCCCACCAGCATTCTAGGTAGATGTGACCTAGTATCTTTTGATAGCCGCTTTATAGATGAAACATGTTGACTTTGATTATGATTGGGACTGCGAGCCCACGATGCAAAACTTGTTTATTTTGAATATGTTTCGTCTGTAATATGGTAACAAACAATGGTTGATGTATGATTTCAGTTGATATGCTATGGAAATGATTATGGTTAATGTTATGGTTATGTTATTATCATGTTATGGTTGTGTAGTTTATATTGTTATGATTACTATGACACGCTATGTTACTTCATCCTTCCGTTCATCTCTCGTTTCTTGGTTGTGTTTGCGTGAAAATGTTTTGGCAATTGATGTATGTCGTGGCAGTTATTCTCGAGCATGTAATAACCCCATTTACATATTATCTAAAATTTTCTTTATGTTGACAATGGTAACTTAAAGCGAAATCATGCCACCGAGACACCGAACCACCAGGAACGTTTCACCTCCTCCGCCCCCTCCCCCCATGACTGCTGAGGAAATCGAGGAGATGATTGCTAATCGCGTCGCAGAAACTGTTGCCGCCGCTGAAGCCCAACGTCAGAACGACAATGGGGCACGCGGTAAGAACGGATTAAACAATGTTAGAAAAACACTAGACTACAGTTTTCCTAAATTGTATTCAACGTTTCAACCTAAGAATGCAGGCCCCCGTGAATGTTCATACAAAGATTTTATGAACTGCAAACCCGCGAATTTCAAGGGTTCTGAAGGCGCTGTTGGTTTAGTTCGCTGGTTTGAGAAATTGGAGTCCGTCTTCCGCATAAGCAACTGCCCTGAGCAGTACATGGTCAAGTATTCCACATGCGCACTGACTGATAGCGCTCTGACTTGGTGGAATTCTCATGCTGATGCTATGGGAACTGATTTGGCTTACGCCATGGCATGGGACGAACTCAAACAACTGCTTCGCGATGAGTACTGTCCTAGGGAAGAGCTTCAGAAACTCGAAGCCGAGTTCTGGAACCTGTCCATGAATGGAGCCGATGTTGCTGGCTATACCAAAAGGTTTCGTGAGCTCGCTCATCTCTGTCCAACCATGATCACTCCCCTGTACAAAAAGATTGAGAGGTACATCTGGGGACTTGCACCCCATATCCAGGGGAACGTTCTCTCCTCAAATCCTCAGACTTTTCAGGATGCTGTGCGTCGGGCACACAACCTTGTTTACCAAGCTAACCGTCAAGGTGTGAGCCTTGGCAAGAAACTGTCTGAGGGCAAGACCCCTGAAGCTAGTACCACTCCCGCTGCAAACAAGAAGCCTGACAACAAGAGAAAGCGTGGATTCTGGAGGAATCGCGAAGAAAAGACCCCTGCTAAGGAAACCGAACCAACAAAGGTTTATGCTGCTACAACCCTTACCCATGCTGTCCGAAAGACTGGTTACACCGGTGGTGCACCTCTGTGCAAAAAATGCAACCTCCACCACACCCTCGATTGTGGAAATGTCTACTACAACATCTGCAAGACCAAAGGACATGTGGCACGTGATTGCCCAAAGCGCACGTGCTACGGTTGTGGAGCCACCGGACACTACAAAAAGGACTGCCCGAAGGCAAGGAACCAGGAACCGACTCAGGCTAGAGGAAGAGCCTTTGTGATCAATGCCGGAGATGCTTGCCGTGACCCCAACACGATGACGGGTACGTTTCTACTAAATAATCATTATGCTTCCGTTTTATTCGATACTGGTGCTGATAGAAGCTTCGTGTCTACCGAGTTTGGCCAATTACTTAAAATTACCCCTGTTGCCTTAGACACTAAGTTCACAGTAGAATTAGCAAACGGAGAATTAGTGGAAACTGGTATAATTTATCAAAATTGCTCGCTAGAACTCTCCGACCATTCCTTCAGCATTGATTTGATGCCTGTAGAACTAGGAAGTTTTGACGTTATCATCGGCATGGATTGGTTATCAAAGAACCATGCGGAAATCGTGTGCCATGAGAAAATAGTTAAGATGCCACTCGCAGAGGGCAACACTCTAAACGTGCAAGGCGAAAGGTGTGGAACCAAACTAAACCTCATATCTAGTATGAAGGCACGAAAATTTCTTCGTAAAGGATGTCATGCCATCCTAGCACACGTAACTGAGAAGAAACCAAAGGAGAAGCGTGTGGAAGATGTTCCCGTTGTTCGCGAATACCCGGAAGTCTTTCCCGAAGACTTGCCAGGTTTACCACCAACGCGACAAGTAGAGTTTCGCATCGACTTAGCACCCGGTGCCGCCCCCGTGGCCAGATCTCCGTACCGTCTGGCACCTTCTGAAATGCAGGAGTTATCCAGCCAATTACAAGAATTGCTAGATAAGAGTTTCATCCGTCCAAGCCACTCTCCATGGGGGCACCCGTACTATTTGTCAAGAAGAAAGACGAAACATTCCGGATGTGCATCGACTACCGGGAACTGAACAAGCTAACCGTAAAGAACCGTTACCCGCTTCCTAGGATTGACGACCTATTTGACCAACTTCAAGGATCGAGCTTCTACTCCATGATCGATCTGAGGTCAGGATACCATCAACTCAGAGTTAGAGATGAAGATGTTTCGAAGACGGCGTTCAGAACACGCTATGGCCATTATGAGTTCCTCGTAATGCCATTTGGTTTGACAAACGCACCGGCTGTGTTCATGGATCTAATGAACCGCGTATGCAAACCTTATCTAGATAAATTTGTCATCGTGTTCATTGACGACATCCTTATCTACTCCCGTAGTAAGGAAGAACACGAACAACATCTGAGGCTTATCCTGGAATTGTTGAAGAAAGAAGAACTCTACGCGAAATTCTCCAAATGCAACTTTTGGATTCGCGAGGTACAATTTTTGGGTCATGTGATCAACGATCGAGGTATCCACGTGGATCCCACAAAAATTGAAGCAATCAAGGATTGGAGTGCGCCAACGACTCCAACCGAGATTTGGCAATTCTTGGGTCTTGCTGGCTATTACCGCCGATTTATCGAAAACTTCTCGAAAATAGCTCAGCCACTCACTACTCTGACCCAGAAGGACAAGAAGTTCATATGGGATGCCAAGACTGAAGCAGCATTCCAGTTACTGAAGCAGAGGCTATGTGATGCCCCGATTCTATCGCTACCCGATGGGATCGAAGACTTCGTTGTTTACTGCGATGCTTCGCATCAAGGTCTAGGTTGTGTATTGATGCAACGAGAGAAAGTCATCGCCTACGCTTCACGACAACTGAAAATTCACGAGAAGAATTATACGACCCATGATCTGGAACTCGGAGCCGTTGTCTTTGCTCTCAAGATCTGGAGGCACTATCTCTATGGTACACAGTGTACCATATTCACTGATCACAAAAGCCTCCAGCACATTTTCAATCAGAAGGAATTGAATATGAGACAACGCCAATGGGTGGAGCTGCTAAATGATTACGAATGCGAGATTCGGTATCATCCGGGCAAGGCTAACGTCGTAGCCGACGCCCTGAGCAGGAAAGAGCGTGCCAAGCCACTTCGTGTTCGAGCCTTAAGTATGACCATACACTCGAATCTCACTTGACAAGTGCGTGACGCTCAGATTGAAGCCCTCAAACCAGAAAACCTAGCAGGAGAAGGCTTACGTGGAATGGGGAAGCAACTGGAAGAGAAACCTGATGGAACCAAGAAATTCATGGATAGGCTATGGGTACATGTCTATGGAGGACTAAGACAACTAATATTCGATGAGGCTCACAAGTCAAGATATTCCATTCATCCCGGATCAGACAAAATGTATCACGGTCTGAAGAAACAATTCTGGTGGCCAAACATGAAAGCCGAGATAGCCACCTATGTCGGCAAGTGCTTAACATGTTCGAAGGTCAAAGCCGAATACCAGAAACCTTCTGGATTGTTGACTCAACCGGTAATCCCGGAATGGAAATGGGAAGAAATATCCATGGATTTTATCACGAAATTGCCTAAGTCTAGATCAGGATATGACGCTATCTGGGTAATAGTAGACCGACTAATGAAATCGGCACACTTCTTACCGGTCAATGAGAAGGATAAGATGGATAGACGAGCCAAGCTTTATATAAAGGAAATCGTCTCGCGCCACGGTGTGCCCAAATCCATCATATCCGATCGAGATAGTCGATTCACTGCACACTTTTGGAAATCTCTACAGAAAGCTTTGGGTACACGACTCGATATGAGTACTGCCTACCATCCGCAGACAGATGGCCAAAGTGAGAGAACTATTCAGACCCTCGAAGATATGCTGAGAGCATGTGTGATAGATTTCGGACCCAAGTGGGACGAGCACCTCCCTCTTGCCGAATTCTCGTATAACAACAACTATCACACCAACATTAAAGGTGCACCATTTGAAGCACTTTATGGGAGAAAGTGTAGATCCCCACTCTGCTGGACTGAGATCGGAGACAGCCAGTTAACTGGTCCTGAGTTAATCTTTGAAACGACTGAGAAAATCTTCCAAGTCCGCGATCGACTGAAGGCTGCCAGAGACAGACAAAAGAGCTACGCCGACAACCTACGCAAACCCTTGTCCTTCAAAAAGGGTGATCGCGTCATGCTAAAGGTGTCACCTTGGAAAGGTGTCAGCCGGTTCGGCAAACGAGGAAAGCTCAACCCTCGTTACATTGGTCCCTTTGAAATCACCGAAACCATCGGACCAGTAGCTTACCGTCTACATCTGCCCACCGAGCTAAGCAGCGTTCACAATGTCTTTCATGTTTGTAATCTTAAGAAATGTATATCTGATGAAACACTCATCGTCCTCCTTGATGAAATTCAAGTAGACGAGACACTGCACTTCATTGAGGAACCTGTTGAGATACTCGACCGAGAAATCAAAAAGCTGAAGCATAGTCGCATTCCCATAATCAAGGTACGATGGAACTCCAGACGAGGACCTGAGTACACTTGGGAACGCGAGGATCAAATACGTCGAAAGTATCCACGTCTGTTCGAGAACGTCGCATCTACCAGTAACCAAAACTGAATTTCGGGACGAAATTCTTCTAACTGGGGGAGAATGTGACACCCGGTCCAAAATCAGGTCAAATCCTCTCTCCATTGACTTTTGTTGACTTTTATTACGTAATAATTATGTGATTTACTGTTTTTAACTGCATGATTTACTGTGTTTAACAAAATGATTAACTGATTTAATCTCGCGTTTGTATACCCATAAAATACGAAAGATTTCATATTTTAAAAATGGAATGTTAATAACAAGAAATTAAATATCAAAATTAACTTTTTATATTTTATCTAAACTGATATAAACCGCTAAAACATTCACGAACTTAAAAATATGATCAAAATGTTACGTTGCCAAGACTTAGCCGAACGAGGAACCCGATGACCCTATTGGGCCCGGTTAGGCCCAATAAACCCAAACGACTCGGATGAACCCGAAACTTAACCCGATGACTCGACTCGATTAACCGAGTCACCGACCCGAACCGGAACTCGACCCGCGGCCCGGATGGCCTTGGGCCGAACCCGACGCCTCGCGGCCCAACCCGAGGACCCGGCGCCCAGCGGCCCAACCCGGCCCGTCCTCCCTCGCGGCCCAACCCGATAAGCCGGCCCAACCCTTTACCCGATTTAAATGGGCCTCAGCCCATTTCCCTTCCGAATTCAATTGGGCTTCGGCCCGATTGTAAAACAAATTAATTAATTGTTTAGCCCATAATTTTTATAAAAAGCCCATTCAAGTTTTATAAAAGTTTTAGCCCAATTAATTTATAAAAACCCATCACCTTTGTAGTTTATTACTACTAGGAATAATTTTATAAAAAGGTTGCTTTTTGATCACCTCTAACCATTTTATACTTTATAAAACCTTCACTATCTTTATAAAACACATGGAAGATTTATAAAATAAATCACCTACAACTAAAAGAATTGGGTGATTAAGGGGTTGACAACACACCTAGGCTAGTTGTCATAAGTGCAAGTCCCCATGAACTAAACCTAAGACTAATGGTTATTAACCACTCTTAAGCCTACAAGAAAAGACATCACCCACACCTTGTTCCCTCACACCAAACCAAAACCCACACTCACACTCCCTCTCCTCCCTCTTGATTCCGGCGGGACACCCCAGCCCCAACCCCTTCCGCCGCTGACCGGCTCTGCCCCACCGCCGCAGCTCCTCCGCCGGCCACCCCAGCCCCGCCGGACGCCAGCCTCCTTCGCCGGAGACCACCGTAACACCCCCACCACCTCTCGGTCTCTCCCTTCTCTCCATTGTGAGTCCTCTAACTCACTTTTCTCCTACTAGTTCTAACACCCAATGTGATATCCCTACAAGTCTTGACAACCATGATCACCAACACCTACATTTCTTAAATCAACTAATCTATCTTCTTAATCTCCTTTCTTTCTTAGATCTTAAACATTATGTTGGTGTTATATGAACTTAAAAGAGCCAACTAATGGGGTGAAACACTTGGAGAAATCTTTAGAAAGTATCCTTGTGCACCTAGATCTTCATGTTTACTTTCATGCATTTTATGTTATTATTCATGCTCATCTTTTACTTGTTTATGATCAAGAACAAATCCCTAAATGGAATCATCCATGAACTCATAAAAGACTTAGTGTTTCTTGATCTAAAAATGATAACTAAGTAATTTGGTCCTAACACATAAAATGTGTTAGTAGATTTAAACATGATCAACTAATCACACAAATAAAACGGGTGTTTATTTATAATTGTCCTAACACATAAAAATGTGTTAGTAGATTGTTATTTAACTTTATTATTGTCCTAACACAAATTTGTGTTAGTAGATTGTCTTATATTTAATTTATTTGGTCCTAACACATAAAATGTGTTAGTAGATATATTCATGTTATGTTAATTGGTCCCAACACATAAAATGTGTTAGTAGATTTGAACATAAATATTTAGTTGACTTATAAAAATTATAGATGAAATCTCTAAAAATAATCATGACATATGATTATTTAAACTACTTGGGTTAGTAAAAATAAATAAAAGTTAGAAGACTTTGACATAATTTATTTTTATGGAATCCACCTACAACTTGGAAACATTAAACATTTGGATAAAAACCATAACATTCTTTTATTAAAAACCTTCCCTTTTTGTCAAAGGAATTTATAAACTTTATCTAAAAATAGCAAGACATTATTTATATCAAGTCAATTACTTGGACTTATTATAACACGTAAGAGTTCTTAAATTCCTATAAAAGGCAACAAAAATCTAGCCTTTGTCTTTTATGAGTAAATGAAGATTTTTATAAAAATAAATCACTTTTTATAAAAATAAATGCAAGTCTTACATGTAGGGAAGACTTGATGAATTTTCTTATAATCGTTTTGTTAACTCAAAATGATCTAAACATAAAGACGTTGCGTAGTAATAAAACCGGGACCAACACGGCGATATACGCGATAACGTCGGATAAATGAGTTTATCTAAAGACACGAGTTTCATAAACGTCTTAAGAGAAAAACATATAAGTCCAAGTAATAACATAATTATATGCTTTCGTGACGTTTTTAAAGTAAATAATTTAAAGACAACATAACGAATAAATAATTATTTAAGCAAATAATTATTTAGAAGTTTCCAAGACTCTTCTTAACTAGTTAAAATAGGTATAAATTTAATAACTATAAATTTTAACTAAAATATTCTATTTTCACAAGTAAAATAATAAACATCATTATTTATAAAGCTTGTGTAATGTTTTCTTAACTTATGAATAATCAAATGGAAGATTACTCAAGAAAACGTCATAATTATTTTCAATAATTACACAAACTTATGAAAATAATAATAAACATTATTATTTTAAACTCAATATTCAAGACTTGGTTGACTTATTAAAAATGATTATTCTTTGGTTATATTTATTTAACATAAATATAAATCATCACCAAACGTATTTGTTTAATAAGTACAAATTAACGGGTTTTCAAAGATACAAACGGATTAAAACGTCAAGACTTGACCGGTATCACTTGGGTGACTTATGTTAATCAAATGATCATTGACCTTATGCATATGTTTAATTAAATTATCTAGGACGTTACGTGCTACCATTCCTTCGCCGCTTCTTACCGCTTATCTGCTGAATCTGTGAGTTTCACTGCCCCTTTTCCTTTAACTGTTTTATACTTTGGGGAAGAAATCATGAAATCTGATAAATGCTTTTACTTAATATTATGGTTTATCTGTTAGCCGTATGACTACTTGTTCTCTTACTGATTGCCCAACTTGGTACATTATCGTTATAAACGTTTGCACAACTGTATCCCACCATTAATTGATTTCAATTAGTTCTGTACGAAACGATAGCTAGTGGATAGATCTATTTGGGTTGACAACCCTACCCTGACTGGTAGCTCCAGTTCTGACTCCGGATTTGTCTGGGGGTACACGTCAGTTATTCAGCTCTGTTTAACATCTCTGGGCAAGAGATGCTTGGGTGGGTAAACCGTTAGTATTTGAAATCAAGGCTCAGGTGAGATCATACAACCACAACAATAAATCAACGTAATATTTAAGTATACTGAAAACTGTTTTACAAACTTTAACTGTGAGTCTTAAACCTGTGAACCTCACCAACTTTATGTTGACCCTTTTAAACTCATGATTTCTTAGGTAATTGACGCAACTTCCTGAAGACATGCAAATGGGGCTTATATATGCTATCGGACCTGCTTTCGGAGTCATAGTCCCGACTATCCAAATAAACCGTCTCATGCTTTTAATATTTGTTTAAGACTTTATGTTTTCAAATTGTAAGACATTATCGTTTCCACTATCTTTTCCGCTGCAATGAAATGAAGTAATGTTTTATGAAGTTTTAATTTATTAGAAGTTGTTCTATGTATCCTCGACTATGATTCCATTCTCGTTCACACCCGAAATCGTTGACCGGGGTGTGACAGTTTAATCATGTTAACGACGTGTATATCGGCGGAAAAATATTGGGATTTCAATCTCGGAATTGGTTTGAGATTGTCGTTGGCGGGAAGTGAAAAAAAATCGCAAAAACCCTATTGATTTTGAAAAATGAATCGGGGGGAAGCAATTTCATTATGAAATTTTCACTGCCGATATTCCCGTTTATGATATATATGGAAACTACCAACGTTAATATGGGAAGAGACCAAAATTTCGTGAAGAGGGAAAAAATAATATAATAAAAAAAAGCGATAATGGGAATCGAACATGAGACCTTGACCTAATAAAGCAGACAATAACCAATTCATCTAGATGAGAGTATGTTGTAAGGTCTTACTCGTAATCCCATATATTTATTGAGTCCAACATGACTATATTTTATAAACGTATGGTGACATAATATATTTAATAAAATATTAATATAGCAATTAAAACATTATATTATTTGTTAAAAAATTGTAAGTTTACTCTTAATATTCTCGTAAATAATATATATAGTAATTAACCCTAATTGAGCTTGATTATACCCAATTGAGCTTCATTACACCCAAATGAGATTCATTAAACCCAATTGTGTCGATTTCACCCAATTGAGCGTGATTATGCCATATTAAGCTTCATTATACCCAATTTAGGATCATTATGCCCGATTGGGATTCATTATACCCAATTGAGCCTCATTAAGCCCAATTGAGCTTGATTATACCCAATTAAGCTTCATTACCCCCAAATTTAGGTTCATTATGTCTAATTGAGCATCATTATACCCAATTATGCTTGATTATGCCTTATTGACCCTCATTATAACCAATTGAGCATCATTAAACCCAAATGAGCTTGATTATACCTAATTTAGGTTCATTATGCCCAATTGAGGCTCATTATACCCATTTTAGGATCATTATGCCCGATTAAGATTCATTATACCCAATTGAGCCTCATTAAGCCCAATTGAGCTTGATTATACCCAACTGAGCTTCATTACACCCAATTTTAGGTTCATTATGCCCTATTGTATCGATTACACCTATTTGAGCTTGATTATACCATATTGAGGCTCATTATACCCAATTTAGGATCATTATGCCCGATTGGGATACATTATACCCAATTGAGCCTCATTAAGCCCAATTGAGCTTGATTATACTCAATTGAGCTTCATTACACCCAAATGAGATTCATTAAACCCTATTGTGTTGATTACACCCAATTGAGCTTCATTACCCCCAATTTTAGGTTCATTATGCCCAATTGAGTAACATTATACCCAATTGTGCTTGATTATGCCCAATTTTTTGGTTCATTATGCCCAATTGAGCCTCATTATGTCCAATTGAGCCTCATTATAACCAATCGAGCATCATTATAACCAATTGAGCATCATGATATCCAAATGAGCTTGATTATACCCAATTTAGGTTCATTATGCCCACAGTGTATGGCCAATTTTATCTGTCATTTACAACCTTCCACCTTGGTTGTGTATGAAAAGAAAGTTCATCATGCTTGCATGATTGATATCGGGAACACCGGGTAATGATATTGATGTTTTTTTAGAATCGTTGATTGATGATCTACAAATCTTATTCGAAGTGGCAGTCGAAGCATACGATACATATTTAAAAGAAAAGTTTACACTGTGTGCTGTTGTTTTATGGACGATAAACGATTATCCTGCCCTTGGAACACTTTATGGTTGTCCATATAGTGGATTCAAAGGTTGTGTAGTGTGTAGGAAATGAACACAATGTATTAGACTCCCTAACTCAAAGAAACAAAGTTATGCTGGACACAGACGCTATCTACCTTTTGACCATGCATTCGAACGTCAAAAGATGGCATTCAATGGAGAAAAATAGCTTGAAATTTCACTGGAACCTATGAATGGGGAAGAAATATATAACGAGGTCCAATATTATATAAATAAATGGGGTAAGGGTGATAAGAAAAATGATCAATACATTCAACAAACTTCGAATGGAAGAGGTGAAGAGATAAAAAGGAAAAGGAGAACAAAAGAAGTTGGTATATCAAACGTTGGCAGCAAGGAAGACACCTACTGGAAGAAATTTAATATATGGTTTCAGCGTCTTAAGTATTGGCGTTATAACTATGTTAACCACTGTATAGATTTTATGCATATAGAAAAAAATGTTGCTGAGAGTCTGATTGGTACCTAATCACACATCCCTGGAAAGACAAAAGATGGATTGGAGGCTCGGATGGATTTGGAGTCATTTGGTTTAAGACCAGAGTTACAAGCTAAGAAAGAAGGCAACAAAACAATACTTCCGGCAGCTTGTTACACATTAACAACCGAGGAAAAAGGCAAATTTTGTGATACCTTATACAAGTTAAGGGTTCCACAAGGGTCTTCTTCTAATTTTTCTACTTTGGTTAGTCTAAAGGATAGGAAGCTCATAGGACTTAAATCACATGACTACCACATGCTCATGCAACTGTTTTTGCCCATTGCAATACGGTCTATTATGCCGAAACACACAATAAATTCTATAATCAGGTTTTGAGTTGTATATTTTTGTCATATCGTTTCAACTTCACAAATATATCAAAGTAGTTGCAATTACATTTACGTCATACATTATGCTTTTGTGTATAAGATTTTGCTTCTTTTTCAAATCAATATGTAGCAAGGAAATCAAGGTGGAGGATCTTGATAAATTGCAAGCAGAATTATGTGTTACATTATGCCTTCTAGAGAAATACTTCCCCACCCCCCCCCCACCCCCACCCCCTCGTTTTTCGATGCTATGGTTCATTTGACTGTGCACCTAACAAGGGAAGTGAAGTTATGTTTTCTGGTATGCTTTAGGTGGAGGTATCCATTTGAAAGATGTATGAAGGTTATAAAGGGGTACGTGCGAAACAAAAATAAGCTAGAAGGATGCATTGCCGAAGAGAATGTTGCGGAAGAGATGATTAAGTTTTTGAGCGAGTTCCAAAAAAACTTGACCACTATTGGCTTACCACCTGACAGGCAGAAAACATTTGCAAATAATGACATTGAAAGTAATAGGGACGCCGGCATCCACTATCAGCGGGTAAACCGACTGAAGTATCTCCAGATATCTTCATCAAAGCACATTTCTTTGTGATGCAAAATACATCTGAAGTTGAACCTTATATCGCGTGAGTCTTATTTACATGTATTTTGTTACTTTATATATATATATATATATATATATATATGTATATCTAATATACTCTTTATTCTACAGTCGGCACAAGAGCTATATGAAAAAAACACCTTTCTAAAGGAAAAGGATGGCTAGAAAAGGAGGATAGTAAAACATTTGGCCAGTGGCTACGAGACGAGGTCAACTGTTTTCATATTAAGACATTCTTCTTCTTCTTCTTCTTATTTTTTGCTTTTGCCGAACCTCAAATTGTAAATAATCTTAGGTTGAGTGCGAGTTAGCTGTCTCCAGAGATAGTATATCAGAAACCGTTAGGTGGATTTCACATGGCCCGGATAGGAACGTTGTGAAATACGAAGTGTATGACATCAATGGATTTACATTTCGTACAAAATCCCGTGAAGGTAAAGTTCATCAAAATAGTGGGGTTAGTGTATTCGCGACCCACATGCAAATTTTTAAAGAGGTTGTATCCTATGACCAAACTTATTATTATGGCGTTTTACAAGAAATATGGGTACTCGATTATCATTTTCGAAAATTCCTCTTTTCAAGTGTGACTGGGTTGACAATAAGAATGGGGTAAAGAAAGATAGTCTTGGCTACACATTGGTTGATCTTAGTAGATTAGGCCACAAGGACGATCCTTTCATTTTGGCCTCACAAGCCCAACAAGTATTTCACGTTGCAGACCAACTTGATAAGAGGTTGTCAAATGTCTTCAAGAATCCTCCGAAAAACTATAGAGATCCGTATGAAGATGAGGAATTTAGTACAGTGGTTCTTCCTGACAATGATAATATATATAGCCATCCTTAGACCCACTAGAGTTGCGTAACCAATCCAGAAACAACTATTTCCGGGACGACTGTCGGGGTATAATCATACGTAAGGTATATATCTTTTTTTCACAGTGTAATGCTTACATTTGTTTTATTTTAAATGTAAACATGTTCTCGTTTAAGTTTGTATAGTCAAGTATTCTCTTTGACAAATTAATTCATTATCTAATGCTAATATATGTTTGTATCAGCCACATGAGAGCACTTAATCACGATGTCATTTCAAGAAACTCAACTTGATGGAGAAGACGCGGATTGGCTCCCCATCGTTACTGATCCTGTTAATCGTTTCCTTTCTGTTTCATTGAAAAGTGTTCATGAATGTAATTGACAAATTTAATAACGAAATATATATATATATATATATAGTTTATCATCTTACTTTAACGTTTTCTGGTTTCATTACAAACTCATCGTTTCATTGCTTTTAGTGTATTTACATTTGTATTTTAGATACAAACAACTATTAATTAAAAAATAAATATGTAACATGTGAAATGCATTAAGCAATATGCATTAGAAAACATTGCACATTCCAAAATGAAAAATCTGTTATGCAAATCACCAACTATTCATGCATTCAACCATTTAAATTTTTACATCATTGTTCCATCAAAATAAAAAAGCTTCACAAGACACTACATAACATAAACAAACCAGATCATACGTTCAGTGATCAACCATCCCCAAAAAAGCTTAACATAAAAAGCTTTACAAAATAAACATAATTACCACCCCCCCCCCCAAAAAGAGCTTCTTCAATCATCCACTATATATCATTAACAATACCAACCTCCTTCAGCAGTTTCTCCCTGTCCTTGTTCAGGTCCTGAATGATAGCCATCATCTGTTCGAGCTCCACTTTCAGGGCCAGATCATAATCACCTTCTTGTTCCAGATAATAAAGGTTTGGTCTTGCAAATGACAGGTTACGTGTTCTTTGGAAGTGCTTCACCCTTTCCACCGCCAAATCTCTATTATCGGCGGCTGCATCCAGAATGTTGATGTTGTTCTTCAAAACCTTCATCATCTCCGATGTATGACGGAGATGGTCTGCAAGCATCGCCTCCAGATCATCAACGATTTTGAAACCGTCAGTGAACTTTGTGTCAGCCATTTTAACACCTTGATACACGAGTTGAGAGATATGAAAAGTGAATAAACAGATTTATCTTATAGGCCGGTTTCTTATAGGGGCATGATTTCACAAACTGCACCTCGATTTTTGTTGACAGCTTTACGTCGTTTCAAAAACCCTATACGCTATCACTTTGACCCCCACAAGAAACCGCCGGTTTCTTGTTTCACATTATTTAATTAAGTAAACAATACAAATATCATTATCTTTTAAATTTTTGGTTCAAATCAGAGACTTTCTAGTTGCCCTGTAACCGTGTGGTTTCCCCCAATTTTATCTCACTTTTTTAGGAATCCATATCCTATATATACGACCCCTCAATCTCACAAAAAAATCACAATCAACACAATTTTAATTAAAATGGCCTCTAACTCTTACACGTCCCTCTCAAACTACTCCAGCACCCAAAGTGCTGCTGATACTAGCAGTGAGTATCGAGGTGCCAAGTTTGTAGATGACAGGTTCATTGCGGCAGATATGGATGTTGTCACCTACACCCAGAACAAAGTTGTGAAGGAGACGGAAATCATCCTAGATCAAGTTCGATTGAGTGATGCCATCTACGTGCAAAATCCGTCCGTTCTTGTCCAGCTTACCAATATCCAAGAACAGAACAAGCTTCTTCGAGACAGGCTTAAGGAAATTGCTCCAAGGATCATGAAGTACCATCAGATGAAGAAACAATACGCAGCGAGAGCGGATGCTGTTTGATGGTGGTGGTTAACGTAGATCCTTTTTTCTTTTCTTTTTTTGAACGATGGAATGTATAGATCTATCTTTTTTATGAACTTTATCGATCATGAATTATAAAATTATGTCTTTTTTTAAGTCTCTATTGTTTTCTAAGTGTCTTTGTTTTTTTAATTTTTTTAATTTATTGCATTACTAGTTCCGGAAGAAGTTGATCCGGAAGAACTTGTCCCGGATGCAACAAACCCTCTGTTCTTCCGGAACAATCAGCTACGAGAAAAGGTGTTGATCCGGCCATTCCTAATTATTTCACTTTAATAGGATGACTAAAGTCCATTTGTAAAGGTCAGTGTTCTTTTAAACCAATAACTATTCCACATATTAACAAGATAAGGGACATAATTTGATAGAGTATAAACAATGTCGTGTTTCTTCAGCTGGTTTGGGTGTTCGTATAGTCCTCTATAGGTCACGCGTTCGAGTCTTACATTCCTTTTTGTCGGGGTTCAAACCCGGGACTATAGGCTATAAATATAATACGGCTAGAAAAGGTTAAACATATTATTATTGTAAAAACGTCCGTTCTCAGGGGCTAGCACAACGGGTTATTCTTGTGATTTTCTTTGATAGAATGCTAGTTCGAATGCAAGTGTCAACAATATATATATATATATTTTTTAACATGTCCAATAAAATTAAATATTACCAAATTATACTTATAGTCACATATTTTATTCATTTATCATGACCATAATTCATATTTAGTCACACATCAAATTGTCATAGACAAAAATAAGACCAAATTATACTTATAGTCACATATTTGTTTCATTTATCATGACCAAAATTCTTCTTTAGTCACACATCAAATTGTCATAAAATGAAATATGACCACATTTTACTTATCGTCACATATTTGTTTTTCATATACCATGACAAGAATTCATATTTACTCACACATCAAATTGTCATAGAAAGAAATATGACCAAATTATAATTATAGTCACATATTTTATTCATTTATCATGACCATAATTCATATTTAGTCACACATCAAATTGTCATAAAATGAAATTTGACCAAATTATACTTATAGTCACATATATGTTGTTCATATATCATGACTAGAATTCAATTTTAGTCACACATCAAATTGTCATAGAACGAATTATGACCAAATTATACTTATAGTCACATATTTTATTCATTTATCATGACCATAATTCATATTTAGTCACACATCAAATTGTCATAGACCAAAATAAGACCAAATTATACTTATAGTCACATATTTGTTTCATTTATCATGACCCAAATTCATCTTTAGTCACACATCTAATTATCATAAAATGAAATATGACCACATTTTACTTATAGTCGCATATTTGTTTTTCATATATCACGACTAGAATTCATATTTAGTCACACATCAAGTTGTCATAGAAAGAAATATGACCAAATTATAATTATAATCACATATTTTATTTATTTATCATGACCATAATTCATCTTTAGTCACACATCAAATTGTCATAAATGAAATGTGACCAAATTATACTTATAGTCACATACTTGTTTTTCATATTTCATGACTAGAACTCATTTTTAGTCACACATCAAATTGTCATAGAACGAAATATGACCAAATTATACTTATAGTCACATATTTTATTCATTTATCATGACCGGAATTCATCTTTAGTCACACATCAAATTGTCATAAAATGAAATGTGACCAAATTATACTTATAGTCACATATATTAACGTTCAAAACAAAAACTGTGACCATATAAAATTTAGACTAGCATAAAATTTCTTACTTTTAATTTTTAGTCACACGTAAGAAAATAAAAAATATGACCATATGATACTTATAGTCATATGTTTTCCCATTTATTGTGACGATGATTTATCTTTAGTCACACGTCCAAATTGGAAATGAGACCATAAACGGTAACTTACTGTCACACCAGTAACTATTTTGACCAAAATATGTTTAACCTACAGTCACACTCAAAATTAAGGTGTCAATATATATTACGTTTAGCCACATTTAATTGCATAAACAATTGCTTCATGTGACCATATACGTATCTATAGTCACTCCTACATATTATCATAAAAAAAGTCGCTAATGGTGACATTTTGGTTACATTTTTGAAATGTGACTCGTAATTGTCACACATGTAATGTAAAAGTGTGACCATATTAACTGATGGGGCTTGCAATGGTCACACAAAACAATCTAAAATGTCATCGAAACATGTCTAGAACATTAAAAAAGACCTACGGTCACACTTTTAATCGAAAGTGTCACAGGGCCGAAACGTGAAAAGTGTGACCGTATGTCATATTTATACTACTGTTATACTATCGGTTGGAGTGTGACAGATTGGTATCAAAGCCACGGCTGTAGGGATCTAGGTTATTAGAAACGGTTTGACTTAGACTATTGCCTTAGGTATCCTACATGTGTGCCTCATGCTTAGTATGCCTATATAGCTTATTTGTCCATTATATGCTTCTTAATTGTACCTATTTCAGTCATTGCATCGATTATCGTTGATTGGAACACACTTGTACACGAATCGCTGAGGCTTCCTAGCCTCCTTCCTTAGAAATGGTGCCTTACATACCATTTAGGAAAATGGATTTTTTGATTTTATGATCTCATCAGAAATGGGCCTTAGTGCTTGACATGTAGTAACTAGAAGGGTGAAAGCACGGTAGTCGAGGTCTCTGCCAAGAAAAGTGTTGCGTACAAATCCGAATTGACGGAACATTCACCTGGGATGCCCCGATGAGAGTGGCGATACCTATTAGGCCAAAGCATGTCAATTACTAGGATCTTACTCTGATCTGTCACAGTTGTAGTTTCCCAATCGGGAGATGAGAACCACCCCAATGTGTTTTATCTCGATCACTCGATTTCGTGTTTTTTTACACGCTATTATGCATACTATGATTCTCAATACTTTTTTTGAAATTCTAATTCACACTATCTCACGGTTCACTAATGCACATTTTTCACTCGACCCCTCATGTTTTAGATTGGTGTTCAACCTGATTTCTCATTCTATGAGTCGGTGATTTAACGATTTTGGATAGATCTCAATATCCTATGATTTATTTTAACTTGATTCTATCAGGTTTTCAACCTAATAGATCTCAATATCCTACGGTTTTTGATGCTCCGGTTCAATTTATGTTGTTTTGTCATTTCATGGTACTCCGATTTGGCTTTTTTAGTTTTTTGTCGCCTCGTGGTACTCAGATTCGAGTATTCAATATGATATCTATCTCTCTCTATCCCTTTCTCTCTCTCTCTCTCTCTCTCTCTCTCTCTCTCTCTAGCCTAAAATCGATCGTTCACTATGTCATGTCTCTCGATTGTTTTCTCCATATTCTCGGTTTGGGTCATATCACTCGTTGCAGCGACCGCAAAGTGATCCTCATTACTTGCCTAGTTGAGGAGCCTCACCTCGGGCTTCACCCTTTCGTGCAATTCATGCAAGCATCACCATCCCTCAAATCGGGCTTCGGCTATGCCACATCTATGGTCACTCAGGCCATCCCTTGAGCACTTATTACCATCCAGTCTGAGCTCAGCCTAAATCGGTCCATCCTATGGCACCAAAAGCCTATTCAATTAGCTATGGTGCATATGTTGGTCCTTGCCCCTGAGTTTGGTTGTTATCATTGTTGAAACCTTAGTCATTTTTCCTCACCTTTACACCTGTTGGTCACCGTTAACACCCTTATCAACGGCAAGGCTAACCTCAACACCTTTGCTTAAGCTTTCAATCTATATGCTATTTGAAGAACCTTATGTTGATGTCCATTGATCGTTGGGACTTTTGTCAATCATTTACCCTCCTTACGTTGATATTTAAAGCTTATCCGTCCATATTAATCATGTTTTTATGTTTCTAATAATGTATTCACCTCTCATATTTCTAAATCGTTTCCTCTCTCATGCCATTTGTGTCGTCGTGTGTATTTAGGGTAAGTTCTCGTTGATGGGTTCATGATTTTCTAGGTTGTATGGTTATGGGATTAGATGCATACGTGGCAAAAAATGGGCACATCAGCAGGACTACGAGCCTATATGCACATAAACATCCTTTCTAATAAAAGAAATTCTCAACTGTCCATTTTAAATGTTTTCATTTTAAGCTCGCTCGTGTGTATTCTAGGGACGCGTGTTTAGGAATTTACTCTTTTGGAAATTTACCAATTTACAAGTCCACATGTTTACGGGATTTCATGTGTACAAGCTTATGACTATACGACCTCTCGAGTAGATAACTTTACACGTGTGCCGATTTCAAAAAGTTTTTTACTCAAAGTTAAAATTGTATGACCCCTGAGTTATGTTTGTATTGTGGCTCAACTCATTAATTTTCGTGCCTTGAGGTTATTAACCATTGGCACTTCCTAACCTTTTCCTCTCATCTCAGCATTTTTACCACAGTTATTACTAAAACGGTGCGCTTCGGTAGAACTCATTCGTATCTCGCCTAGATGATCAGGTTCCGGTAATCCTCGATGAACCAGTCTGTGGGCTCAAGCTTATGCCTTACATCAAGCCCACAATTACTTGATTATGGAGCGCGTGCATCCTTGGTCCGAGTTTTGGGAGTCGAAAGAAAGGGGAGTCAAAGACATCCTAGTCGCCCGGAATTACCATGAAAAGTTTTTCTAACGACGCAATGGGTCTTCCTTCCGCTCACCAAATCAACTTTCACATCGACCTCGCATCCCGAGCGACTCCAGTACATGTCACCTTATCGTTTCGCAGCCTTTGGAAAACTATGATCTTTTTACCTCCATGCTTAGAGTCCCTTATCTCCATGCTTCAACCTTCAGAATTGCCCACTCCTGCAAGGTCGATCCTCATTTTTGGGTTCTATCTTTCTTTTCGTGGTGGTGTTTCCTAAACTGTATTTCTTAACTAGTTTGGATATTTGGGCTCGATAATATGTCAGAGATCTTTACTCAGATGCGTAATTTTGATTGGCTCCGATCTTCTTTGGTTCGGCGGATCCTTCGTATGCTCTATTCCCAGTTTCCAAATTCGCGACCACCTTCACTGGCAATAGGCAAATTTGCTCATGATTCGCTCTTGATTTTAAATACATGAAGCTCATATTTATCCAACCAATTAATTTTGTGGAGAAAGTTGGCTGCTCAACCTCATGACCCGATTATTCTTAAACATAAAAGTTTGATCATAAGATAGATTGCTGCCATTTAATACCCGGATTCGTTTGGTGTGGTTCCAGCTGTTGGTCCGTGACTCTGGCCATGGGCTCGGTTTTCGTCCTTCATGATCGTGATGTTCATTTTTTGGCTTATCTCATTGTTGATGCGCGGCCCTCATCTAGTTTGATCATGGATCAGTGTTCGTTACCTTATCTCTGGTTTGATGCTTGCTATTTAATTATTGATTTATTTTCATCCTTGAATCATTGATTGTTTTGACGGACTCTTAATCTATGTTTTCATTGTGTGGTTTGTTTGTTTTTACCATCGGTGATGCTCATTACTCGGTTTATTCTCTCATCTCATATTCCTCGATTCATGTTATCAGATTTATGTATTTCGAGTCGTGTTATTCGATTCATGTTTTCGGAATCATGTACTTTGAGTAGTGTTATTCGATTCATGCATTTCGAGTTGTGTTATTCGATTCATGTTACACGATTCATGTACTTAGAATCGTGTTATCTGATTCATGTTATCAGCTTCATGTACTTTGAGTCGTGCTATTCGATTCATGTTATCGGATTCATGCACCTCGAGTCTTGCTGTTTGGTTGTTGGAACTAAAATCTTGGTGACTGACGCCATCAAATCTGTTTACAAAGCATTCGGTTGAAGAATCCATTGTGAATTGATTCAGAAACACGGGTTGTGATGATTGAGGCTTACAAGTTTGGACCGAAGACGTTTTCTGGACAAGTCAACTGTTCGGGTCAATGGTCAACGTAAAAGTCAACAGAATATCGGTTCGAGCTAGTCAAGCTTCATATTAATTAAATCAACTTTGCTTTAATTAATATTTATTTTATTTGATTTTATTTGTATTTTGCGCATTGTATTTGTGTCTTGCTAGTTAGTGGGCTAGTGAGACACATGGGCTCTCACTATAAATAGAGTGTGAAGCCCTCATTTATAAGAGTGATGAATCTTTAGAGTGAGGTGAGCATACATTCTAGAGAGAGAGAGAGAGAGAGAGAGTCTCATCTTGGGTTTGAGCTCAACCCAAGATAACCATGGATTTCTTATGATGAGATTGTAAGCATTCGACTCATTGTAATCATTCGACTATCAATTATTCGATTTGCTTTAATCATTTTTGTTGTTTGATTTCCAAGATTCTCGTTCATCCCCGTCTCACCATATTTAGAGCACTCGGGTTGAACACGATCCAAATTTGAGAGGTTCCAATCGGTTCTACAGAATTACTACAAATGTTTCTCACTGTTCTGTCATGACAAATGTCCTCATCAATTAAGATGGCCAGGGAATTTTTAAATCAATCCTAGGCTCTGTCAACCCTTTAGAAAAAATAATCATTACCTTTCTTCTAGCAACCGAATGAATCATCTCTTGATATGGATCCATATCAAGAGATCGTTATGTTTTCTAGAGGGTACGGAAATAATTCTATAACTTCTGCCTTGGCTTTAGGGGATTGGGTATAATTTGTAGCCAAATGCGTATTCAAAGCACACTTTGTCATCATTTGTTGAGGATGTTTGTGAAGTTGTCAGCTGAATTCAGACCCAACGATGCTATCGAGGAAATGGAAGAAATAGAGTGTCAAGTGTCGGAAGCAGAGGTAGCCAACATTGATATGTCGTGGCTTTAATTTCACCTGGAAGTCACTAACAAAAGGAATGAGACCATTAAATACAGTTTGCTTATGGATTTGAAATAAAAATGTGGTTGAGGCTAGAAAAATTGTGTAGAGCGTGTTGCTGCACAACAAAGGGTTAAAAGGCTGAAATGTGTAACAAAGGGTTAAAATGGCCAAAATGTGTGTGGGAGTACTACGTCTCATGTCACACCCCACCCGCACCACCTGTCCGGTACGGGGGAGGTGTTGTGGAAAAGATGCTGTCGATATCAGATACACGCGGAAGCAACCGAATATGATAATATTAAACAACGGGTTATTTATTTACAGACAGCCTACAAAGTTTTACAATCTCAAAAGTAAATATGATAATAATAAGTCTTCACTTAGCATCTTAACAGAATACTATTCGTTGGGCTCGACGGTTCTTGACGTCTTTACTGATCACTATTTCTTATTACTCGTGGAGTCACTTGTCTGTTGGATTCCTACTGATTACCTGCAAAATTTGTTAACCACTGGTATCAACAACTGAAAATGCGTGAGCATAGGATCGTCTACTCAATCTAGCTATTCGGACATCGAAACGTAATTAACCGATTGTTTTATTGATCAAAAAACGAACAATTACAATCAGTAAAACACTTAGAAACAGACACAGAGAAACACTCTCAGAAACACACACTTAAGAGAATCTCACACGCTCAGAACTCTTGAATACAAAGACAAGTTCGCTATTTATACAGCCTGGTCCGAACCCTGTCTGAACTCCAGGTTCGGCCAGTCCGAACTCCGGGTTCGGACCAGGTTCAGCCAGTAAGCATTTGGCTTGAACTTGAACTCTGCTTGATACTTCACACGACGCACATATTAGGTATCAACAAACTCCCCCTCGTCGTGTGCAGTATCTCTTCAACATCATCAAATCTGTATCTTCAATCAAGCTCCCCCTCAAGTGTAGAATTCGTTTGTCCAATGAAATGATCCTTCGAACAAACTCCTCCTTAACTTGATCGTAGCTTGATCTTGAATACTTGACAATGTCTGGTGTATCTCTGATCTTTTATCAACAGCTTCAGAAGACTTGAAGTTGTGATCTCTTGCACTTTAGCAACCTGCTCAATCATTTAAATAATCTTGACGCAAAATGTCTCTTCGAGAGTCCAAGATATGATTTTGAAAATTGAATTTGTATCACATGTTAATCAGATAAAAAATAAAGCAGAAACAAAAAAATGGCTTTAAAAAATTTATATCAAAACAAACCTAAAATCTTTTGATTTTTCAAACTTTTGCTAAAACACACCAAAAACCTTTTTGTACTTTTCTTGAAATGAAATGAAATGCAATACAGAATCAAACTCTATTTTTGGTATGAGAAAGATCACTATACAGGATCATATTGAACATGGCGTACTGAACTACACTTCAATTTCAACTAAAAGAAGCGCATAAGTCATGTTGATTGCCGATATAATTTGTCCATCTTAAACTTAGACAGAATCATACTCATAACATCTGGATATGTTAAGATATTGATTAGATTTTGCTTTGACTAGTGTATCCCACACTATCAGACATATTCAGACATTTTCTTTTTTCTTTTCTTTTGCTTTTTCTTTTTGTGTGATCACACTTGTGAATTGTCACAAAGTATAATATATTCATGATATCGTCAACTGTGTTCCATGCAAAAAGAACTTAGAACATTAAATCGTCTACCTTAAGGTTGATCTTTCAATACGCATATAAGGCCTCGGATTTAACAAAATAAGAAAAATAAAACAAGTTGTAATTGTATAACTCAACAACAATCAGGTCTGTACTCCCGTACACGCAGAGAAAGTCCGATGAGTTATACGAAACACCAAAGAAAATAAAGCAGAACGTCAAACGAACAACGATCAGGTCAGTCTTGTGGACACGCAGAGAAAGTCCGATCGTTTGACAAAATAGAGAAAATCAAACAAGTTTAAATCTTTACAAAATGAACACATGTATACACAGTGATTTCTCATTTTGAACTTCACACTAATTTTTCTTTTTGTGTCATGAAATATGCATCAAGATGTTATCCACATGGTCAAGCATTAGTATATAGTGTATATCACATTTGAATACTTTCTGATTTGCCGAGTCTACCAAGCACATCAAGCAGTGATCTTATGGCCCGTTCATCTACTCTATCCATGAGTCAGATACGTAAGCCAATGTACCATCATTTCCCAATGATCAATTTCTCACAATTTTATATTTTGCATGTATTCACCTTCTCCCCATAACATGCTTTTTCTCAATTACTCCCCCTTACTTACAATTCTCCCCCTTAGTTACAATTCTCCCCCTTAAAATGAAAAACTCTATTTTTGGAGTTTTCATTTTACACAAAAACAAAACTCTATTTTTGACTTTTGAGAAAAATTTGTAAGCAAAGAAAAGTGATCAATCAACACGGATATTTTGCAAGTTTAGAATTTTAGAAGATTTTGCAGATTAGAAAAATATATCATGCAATTTAAGTTAAACAGAATACTTCTCCATTAACAACTTTTGCAATCGTCGAGATGTCTTCTAGAAGTACCTGCACACTGGTCAAACTGATTAGTTTATAAATGACTCGAAGCGGATCGCTTCTGGTCGACCAGTGTCCTGATTTTGCTTCCAAACCACCTTAGGTTTCCATTGTTGTTGTTTTGGTAATTCAGCTTTTGATGAAGCAATCACAGGTGACTGTGATGATGAACCTACATTTTGAAACTTTTGAAAGATTGGAACATAACGATTTTGTTTTAAGAAAAATGTAGGCTCAGCTTCATCAAAAACTCTGCCTTGTTCATTAAAGAACATTGGTTTTGCAGGTTTACCAAAAACTGGTTTCTTGTGAAACCACTGAGATGAATCAGCAGGCAGTGGACAGTCTTTTGCCATTTGCCCTATTTGGCGGCAAATATAACATATTCATTTTTTGTTTTGTCCCACTTTTGATGTACCTGTGAAGATTTACACACATGAATATCTCGAGCATGATCAGGGATAGAATCATATACCTGTTGATGATGATCATGCACCCATTTAGATGTTGGGCTTCGAGAATAAGAACCATCAGAAGAACATTTAGCAGTTTGATTCTTCAAGGTTTTTGAATCAGTTTTCTTTTCAAAAAATTTCAGAAATTTTCCAAGCATCAACACAATGAAGAGGAAACTCTTTGTCGGAGAAAATCTGATTAGAACCTTTGAGCTTGTAGAAACGCTCCGGTTGAACCTTTTCGGCTTTAAAGACTTCCTTTTTCACTTGTTTCATCTTCAATTTCTTCAAATCTTGAGATGAAGATGATGTTGGAACCTCCTCAGCTTTCACATTCTTCACCTTAAAACTACCCACATGCTTTCCAACAACTTTCTCCTCAGAAGTAAAATTCTGGTGTCTATCCTTCGCCAATCTAGAAAATTCAGCTTTGACTCATTTATATTCTTTTGCTCATAAAAGACCGTCTCATCAAAATCAGGTTGAGAACGAATCTTGTCACTTGAAGTAGCAGATTTCTCATTGTCAGCAGATGACGAACCAGAAACAAAAATTGGAGCATGAGAAATCTCAGATTGCTTACCTTTCTTCTTCTTAGGCTTCTTATTTTTCTTCTTCTTTACAACCTTTTCTTCTTCTTGAACCGATGATGAAAACTTTAAATAATCACAATCTTCCACTTGGTCCTTCACATCTTTGAATGCTTCTTTGATTTGAGCCGGGGGTGATGCAGTTTTATCAAACATTCGCTCAAAATTTTCATCTTTAGCCAAAAAACTTGTGAACACTTGAGAATTAGAAACATTGTTCAGCAAGCGATTGACATCAATCATCTGAATCTTCAAATCTGAAATTTGTTTTTGAGCTTCAGCTAAATCCTTCTTAGTAGCAATCAATCTTTTGACAACTTTGTGTGTTTCAAACTTTTGCATACGAAGATTTTCCATACCTTCAAACAATTCTTTCTTCAACTTATCTTCATTTCGCTTTTGGATTTCCAAATTTGCTGTTTAAACTTTATTTACACTTACTAACTCCCGTTTTTCATCCAAATATTTTTCCATCACTGCTTGATAACTTGCAATTTTAGCAGCAGATTCTTCAGCATCCTTTGTAAGCAATTCAAGCTTGATTTTGGATTTTTCAAACAAATTCTGAAAATCATTAGCAGTATCCTCTGCTTCATCTTTCCATTTCTTAACTTCTTTCACTAACTCATCCCTTTCTTTACTAATATTAGATTTTGCAACTTCAGCATCCATTTTATCTTGTTTTGAAATCTCTAAAGCTTCATTTAACAATTTGACCTTAGTAATCAGACATTCATTCTTCAAAACCAACTTCTTCTCAAGTTCCTTAGAAATATTCAAGTCTGAATTAATCAAATTGAATTCCTCAGAAAGCTATTTAAGTTTATTCAACAATGATGCATTTTCTTTCAATAAACTCTCCAAGTTTTCAGCTGATTCATATGAACTTGGTGTTGAACTTGTTTCAGAACTTGTATCTGAACTATAATCTTCTTGATGATCATGGGTGATAATTAAAGTTGATGAATCATACCCAAATTGTTTACCCCAATCATAAACAACATCATGTTTAACAGTTAAAGTTGTTGTCTTGCTTGTGTTACTAGAAGATGGTTGAGAAAACCAGGCTTACTTGATAGAGGGACACCATACTTGTTAACATGTGCCTGTTGACATTACCGAGCAAAATGTCCAGGTTTTGAACATTTGTAACATTTTACCTGGGACTTATCAAATCCTAATTTCTCATTAAAATCAGAAATATTTCTTCCATGTTTCTTGAAAAATCTTTTCGATCTTTGACTTAACATAGCAAATTGCCAAGACAAATCCAATTCATCCAATTGATCATCATCAAGTGCATCCAGATCATACCTTGTTAGTTTTGCATCACCAACATTCTTGATAACCAAACCAAATGATGATGAAATCAAGGCAGCAATGAGACGCCCACTCCCAGTCTTGGCTCCAGGAGGGGTCACGTGTCGGATTTACTCATGAACAATGGTACAACAGAGATAACTAAGCAGCGGAAATTAAAAACTTTTCATTTATATATTTGCTAAGTACAACAGTAAGGAAGATAACAACATAATCTAATAACTAGATCTTATCTATTACTATGCCAGTCTACTACCGAGTCTTTCCTGATAGCTTGCCCATCTAATCTGCCCTTGCTAGAGCCCTTCCCTTGCTACTTTAAACATCACCGATACCTGACATACATGCTTTTAAAGGTCAGCTTACGCTGGTGAGTTCTAAGTATTTAAAACTTTTACCTTTCCTTGAAAGGTTACCTATAACATTCGGCCTAACGACCCTTTTCTTTATAAACATTTATCAGGTACAAAACATAACAGAATTATACCAAAACATTCATTTATTCAATCATTTAATCATTTAGTACCCAAAGTACTCTGGGTCTCCTAGACCCTCTCTTGTGCAAATAATCATTAGGTGTAAACACAAAAGAGTTATACGAAATATTATAAGCAGTCATTATTTACTTACTAAGCATTGTCTATTGGAACCACGTTAGTTCCTCGGGCAACCGTCGCCACCCGAATACCTTTTCTAAGTAAGCAGCCGTCGCTACCCCGGAGAACCGTCGTTCCCCGCTTCTAGTTGCACAACCACAGTCTTCCTTTTCTCTAGACAATATTCGCTTAGATTAAAACCTTTTCAACCTTTTTCAACATTTTCAAAAGTCCATTTAATAACCTCTGTATTTGGACTCATAACCTTTTCAACACCGGTTCATCACCCGTATATGGAAATAAGTGTTTCATAAATATAATGTCATGGGTCTCGTTAAATTTCAGTGGAACCTATACTGGACTGGGCCTATAACATTTCTATTGTATTACGGGTGTTTATATAGGACGTACCGCAGCGTATCCACCACACCTTAAATACAAACGGATATGATATAGAGTCATCCCAGTATAGATTACAAATTACAATCACAACAAGACTAATAAGATCATATTTACACGACATTTATTCACATACCCAAGCTTAGACCAAATATTCATATTTTCATTTCTCAAAACTTTATATAAAAGTTTCATACTTTACATTACCCGTTTATTATAACATTCCCGAAAGTAGTTTATAACAGGTAATAACAACTTTAAAACGATAATAAGTATTATAACGTTTCACGTATGTGTATTAACACAAAACAGGCACAAGGCATTTCAAATACTTTAAAGGTATTAATATTGCATGTATATCAGCCCGAAAACAGCAAAACATTTAAAACATTTAAAAGTGGGCTCATAGAACTCACCTTATTCTCTTAAGCAGTTAATTCAGAGAAAACCTCCGCTACGCCTTCCAATTAAACCTTTTTGACGGGTCGTGAAACGAGTCCGAATAACCAAAATAATAAAGTTGTCCGTTCTTGACAAACGAATAGTCCTTCCCGACTATTTTCTCGCCACGGGCATTTCCCCGTTGTCGGTTTGTCGTTTGGACCTCGTTACGCCACCGAAACGTCGCCCGAAAGTGAAGACGGTTTTATTAACGTCAATAGTTTACGTCGCGTTTGCCGCCACCGTGGACCACCGTCAACGACCGTCGACCACCGCAGCCATTCTCCGCCATCCCGGTGATCCATTATCGTCACCGCCATCACCTGTCGTCAACCGTATGCCACCGAAACAGCAACCGAAAGAGGGGACGGTGGTGTCGGGTTTTTACCGGGTTTTAAACAAACAACTCCTAGCCACCACCTTCAACTATCGCTAGCCATCCGTTCCCGCCACCACCTCCGCCATCAACGTCACCGAGCCAGAACCGAGGTCACCGGAAAGTCAATCCGGAAAGAAACGAACGGGAACGAGACTCCTGGGTTTACTGTGGGTTCAAGGTGACGAGGTGGTTGCCGGAGTTGACAAAGGAGAGGGACGGGGTCTGGGTTCGCCGGAGCTGCGCTGCCAGAAAAATGAGGGAGCAGGCGGAGCTGCTGGTGCGCCGGTGCAGCCAGAAAAATGGAGGAAGGAACGTGGGTGTGAGCGGCTGCCGGAGGAACAAAAGAGCAGGGGGGTCGCCGGGATTTACGGCCCTGAGCCACTACTGCCGCTGGGTCGTCGCCGGCGTTCGAAGAAGAGGGACCACCGGAACAAGGGTTGGGTGCGTTGTGTTTCACCGGAAAACGGGCAGGGGAGAGGTTCGTCGGGTTGATCGGAAAAACGAGGGGCTGGGTCGCCGGCTTTTCTCTCTCTCTCTCTCTTCTTCTTTTATTTCTTTCTCTCTCTCCATTTCTTTTGTCGTATTGTAGGTATGAATTGAATTGTTGGTGTGTTTGTAAATCCTCATGTATGCATGTATATTTATACTAACTTTCAAAAATTAGAAGCTACACACGTACGTACGTAGATGACTAATACTTTTATTCGATGAATCACAATCAAAATTTTGACAGCAAATATTTCAGAAGTAAGGAACAAGTAAAGTATATTCTCTTTTAATACAGTATAATATATAATTAGTAGGTATTATACCCGCTTTCTAAACCCGTAAAATAATATAATATTTTACAAATGGTTTATAAAAATTCCCGAACGTTCAAAATATTACGGGAGTCAAATAAATATTATTAATATATTTATTCTTCGGTTGAAACGTAAACCGGTGAGCGTTCAGTTATTACGCGGTAAATAGCGCGTCTAATCAGTGTCGCGACCTCGGCCGTTTGACCGACCGAATACGTCATCTCGACTGAAATTATTAATACATATAATAATTATTTATACTTTGCCGAGTCACTAAAATTATTTCGAACGGCTAACCGAATTGATTTCGGCTATTATCGCGTAACAACGATGGTTACCGATATCACCGTTTTTCGTGCCGAACATCTCAATTATATTTTATAACGATTATAAATCAAGTTTTTAACAATACCTGATATTCTATTTTCGCTTCGGTGTTATTTTAGTGACGTTCGTGCTTAATTACGGTTTATTACAAACCGGGCCCAAATCACTATTTAGCGTTTTCCCGCTTCGTTATAACTTGGATTTTAGATCCGTTTGCTCCCACGATCTTTATTTTTCGTTATCTATCATATTTTATAAATTCGTCTCCTGACGTTTCCTTGAATATTGTATCGAATATTCGTACGCGAATCGTGACGTTTCTCTATTATACGTATATATATACTATATTACATGCATTTCAGCTACTTAACAAATATAGCACACGTATATAATTTAAGTCATAAAATTTCGGGGTGTTACAACTCTACCCCCCTTAAATAAGGTTTCGTCCTCGAAACCTGCTCAAACTGTGATTTGACTCACAATGAGATCATTACCTTTTCACCTTTCTTTCCCGAATCAATCCGGAAACCTTTCTATGCATTTAATGCATCCATATCATATGAACCACTTGGTTCCTAGGCTACGATTTTAATTTTGTAACAAACTTTCTATGACCATCTATCATTTAACTCTATTACCTATAAGGTAATACTTTAACTATTTTAGTTACGAAGTCTTGTTCACAATTTGAATGTGAACCGCATTTCTATAACTGATGCTAGTACTCTTAGGAACGTATCCCTAACGAACAGCCTGGTTAACGATTTGGGAGAATACGTTTCTCAAAATAAAGGAACTCTTCCTTTTATCAATCACATACTATTTAGGTGGTGTCATAATTCTTTAGCTACATATAAGGTAGCCTGATTATGAATCCCACCGGAATTTGCTTCGAATTTCCTAAAGTTGAAATTTATCGCGAAGCTTCCGTCATTCTGTTTTAACCTTCTACGTACGTTAAACATTTATCCGTATGCTATAAGATTTGAACTTCTTTTCTGAACATCAACAATCCATCAATCACTTGTTAGTAAGTGTTATATATTCATGAATGCTACTGATTCGTTCTTCCACAGTGACCCGTAGTATCTGCTTGCACCAGACTAATCCTAGTGCCACTTCTGGTTGTACCTCAGGTGTATATATATAGGATGTACCAGCGGCGTATCCACCACACCCATGATACAACTAGAGGTGTACTATTACTAGTCTAATGCATGATGATATTACTATTCTAATCACAACAAAATCGGTGTAATTCATGACTATTTATTACTTACTTAAATAACTAGTCTGGACATCCTGCGTACAACCTCATTTGCTGTTTGCATCTCTTGAGTGTAAACACTACTACTGCAATTTCCCTCTTCACTATGCCTAATCGGTAATGATTTTACCGATGCCCAAGTTAATCCGTTCATTACTTCATTTCATGCCTGTTACTGATTATGATTCCAAAAGGACTTGACATCTTCTTAGTTAACCTAATGGCGTTACAATCTTTGGAAAGTTTTGGCGGCTTCAGACGTATTAATAGCCTCTTTCTTTTTCTGATCTTCAGTGCTTCCTTCCAATGCTTCATGCATTCTTCACCATCCTTGAGAACCTTAGAACGTCATTCATCGACAGGGTTAGCCATAAAATTTCTGAGATTGAAGGGGCATTCCTCATTCCAGTCAACATTACTAATATCTTGTAACAATCATTTTGCTTTCGAAAAGCCATTCTCTTTTATTGGCTCACTTTTAATCCTTTAGCTGGTGCTAATCTGATCTCAGATTGACCATAGGGAATTGTCTTGCTCCTCGTAGCTAGTTGAATGGTTTGTTGATCCTTGGCAAAGGATGTCTGCTTCTTACTGACAGTTTCTTCTTGCAATCTATGCATATCCTTGGCTTCCGTCTTTCTTCTTGAAATTGCTGGAATATCCTAAAGCGATATATTTGGTCTAAAGAAATCTTCTGGCTTCTGTTGGAGATAACTGGTACGGTGCTTGTTGTTTCTGGCGTTGTTGCTTCTGGTGTTGCTTCTAGTGTTGCTCTTGATGTTGCTTTTGGCGTCGAGCTGATTATGGAACCCCATTTCTTGATCTGACGAGTTGTTCATTGGATTCACTAGTACGTTCTTCGGCTTCTTGGTTTTGCCTCTGAGTCAATGGCATACATCAAGTATGACTTACCTCTTGACTCATGTACTTCCATGTTTTGTAATCCTTACTACCAAGCCATCACGATCCTTGCATATGAAGTTGAGTCTTCCTCCGGTTACAGATGAGTTACGCGTAGCATCTCGCGAGTCAAATTATCTATTGTTATTTCTAGCTTTGACATTGATCTTAAGAAGAACATTTGTCAAATACTGATCATTTATTCGCATCGGTGTAATACACTGTGTGACAATTCCTAATATCGAATTCAGACTTCTAAGTTTGCAATTGTTGCTAATATCGAATCTTCAGGCTCATCCGCGTATCAACATTTATCTTGAGGTCGTTTATCTTGACGTCTTTGAATTAGTCCTAAGGAAGACGTAATCCTAAGCTGTCTAAGGTAGCTTGACTACGTGATTCCTTGACAATGCTTTTCCTCTTCTTATGCTGGAATTCTTCTTCGTGTAGTTCATCCAATCATCGTGTGCCTTCATCATGCCGTTTGAAGAAACAATATCCCTTAGGACGTAGGTTCTCCTTGGCCTATTCTGGGCCTCCATACTCCTAAGCTCGTGGATTCTCGATCCAGCTTGTGGTAACCTTCGTCATCTTTCTTTGAGTCATCCTTAACTTCAAACTGCTAGCTTCTGCTTTGAGCCTTCCGGCATATCACTTATAGTGATGGTCTTTTGAAGGTAGCAACGTAGCTTGGAACGTCGTTTCCACTATTCTTGCCATAGCAACTTTCATTTCTCCTTTACCGTGACAACGTCTATTGCGTATACGATTTCCTTGCTTAAGGCGACATTTTAGGCTTGTCTACACCTCTTTTCATCTTCAACGGTTCCTGAGTTCTCCACATGTAATTCCTATGATTACGTTTTTCGCACATCTGGCTTACCGGCCTTCTTTGTTCAGAAGCTCTCTTAGCCTTCTTGTGGAATTCGTCGTCATTGTCTTCAAGATCTTTTTCATCCTCGTACCGTTTCCGTTTGCCTTTCATCGGGAGTTTATTTCTACCAGAAGCTTCCTCGGGACCAGCTTCACTAGCGGTCGCTCTATTGGACATTCTCCTCGTCAAAGCTTCCGGAAATTGATTAGCAATTAATAGCAACGTAACCTTCAATGTTTCTGCCACTATAACGGCTTTCATTTCTTTGCTGAAGGTACTCGTCTTTACTGACATCAGATTTCGTATCGGATGTTCTATTCGCATTCCTACTATGACTACGATTTCTAATCTTCTGATCTTACGATCAAAATAGTCCGACACTTTAGAACTCATGTGACGTGAAGTTTCCAAATTTTGAATTCATGATAATTATATACGTGCACTTATATAATTATGATGCGTTCAAAACCCAGTTATTCTCATCACAGTCATCCCTGGTGTTTATACTATTCTTTTTATTCTTTACCGGAAATTTTAAAACCGGTCCTTTGAAACTACATTTCTCTAGGCATTCTTTACAAGTTATTGACCACGTATCTTACTGTCAATTAACCTACCCCGCACTAGGCCACACAACAGTTAGAACCTATGATATGTTTATTTGGGTAAAATACCAAATTGCAGTAGCTAATTGCAATCGTGTATTCCCCGTACTTGCATATCCTAAGTTCTACCTCCTATGTTCCTCGTGCAACATTTTTTTCCTATGGGCATGACTATCCTGACTGGCATTTACATTCCCTATCTTACCTTACTTTGTTTACCAAGAGTCCTAGTTTAAGTCTAGATACCGTGCTAGTATCTAAATCTCTTAAACCAAGGCTCTGATACCAACTTGAGACGCCCACTCCCAGTCTTGGCTCCAGGAGGGGTCATGTGTCGGATTTACTCATGAACAATGGTACAACAGAGATAACTAAGCAGCGGAAATTAAAAACTTTTCATTTATATATTTGCTAAGTACAACAGTAAGGAATATAACAACATAATCTAATAACTAGATCTTATCTATTACTATGCCTGTCTACTACCGAGTCTTTCCTGATAGCTTGCCCATCTAATCTGCCCTTGCTAGAGCCCTTCCCTTGCTACTTTAAACATCACCGATACCTGACATACATGCTTTTAAAGGTCAGCTTACGCTGGTGAGTTCTAAGTATTTAAAACTTTTACCTTTCCTTGAAAGGTTACCTCAAACATTTCGGCCTAACGACCCTTTTCTTTATAAACATTTATCAGGTACAAAACATAACAGAATTATACCAAAACATTCATTTATTCAATCATTTAATCATTTAGTACCCAAAGTACTCTGGGTCTCCTAGACCCTCTCTTGTGCAAATAATCATTAGGTATAAACACAAAAGAGTTATACGAAATATTATAAGCAGTCATTATTTACTTACTAAGCATTGTCTATTGGAACCACGTTAGTTCCTCGGGCAACCGTCGCCACCCGAATACCTTTTCTAAGTAAGCAGCCGTCGCTACCCCGGAGAACCGTCGCTACCCGCTTCTAGTTGCACAACCACAGTCTTCCTTTTCTCTAGACAATATTCGCTTAGATTAAAACCTTTTCAACCTTTTTCAACATTTTCAAAAGTCCATTTAATAACCTCTGTATTTGGACTCATAACCTTTTCAACACCGGTTCATCACCCGTATATGGAAATAAGTGTTTCATAAATATAATGTCATGGGTCTCGTTAAATTTCAGTGGAACCTATACTGGACTGGGCCTATAACATTTCTATTGTATTACGGGTGTTTATATAGGACGTACCGCAGCGTATCCACCACACCTTAAATACAAACGGATATGATATAGAGTCATCCCAGTATAGATTACAAATTACAATCACAACAAGACTAATAAGATCATATTTACACGACATTTATTCACATACCCAAGCTTAGACCAAATATTCATATTTTCATTTCTCAAAACTTTATATAAAAGTTTCATACTTTACATTACCCGTTTATTATAACATTCCCGAAAGTAGTTTATAACAGGTAATAACAACTTTAAAACGATAATAAGTATTATAACGTTTCACGTATGTGTATTAACACAAAACAGGCACAAGGCATTTCAAATACTTTAAAGGTATTAATATTGCATGTATATCAGCCCGAAAACAGCAAAACATTTAAAACATTTAAAAGTGGGCTCATAGAACTCACCTTATTCTCTTAAGCAGTTAATTCAGAGAAAACCTCCGCTACGCCTTCCAATTAAACCTTTTTGACGGGTCGTGAAACGAGTCCGAATAACCAAAATAATAAAGTTGTCCGTTCTTGACAAACGAATAGTCCTTCCCGACTATTTTCTCGCCACGTGCATTTCCCCGTTGTCGGTTTGTCGTTTGGACCTCGTTACGCCATCGAAACGTCGCCCGAAAGTGAAGACGGTTTTATTAACGTCAATAGTTTAAGTCGCGTTTGCCGCCACCGTGGACCACCGTCAACGACCGTCGACCACCGTAGCCATTCTCCGCCATCCCGGTGATCCATTATCGTCACCGCCATCACCTGTCGTCAACCGTATGCCACCGAAACAGCAACCGAAAGAGGGGACGGTGGTGTCGGGTTTTTACCGGGTTTTAAACAAACAACTCCTAGCCACCACCTTCAACTATCGCTAGCCATCCGTTCCCGCCACCACCTCCGCCATCAACGTCACCGAGCCAGAACCGAGGTCACCGGAAAGTCAATCCGGAAAGAAACGAACGGGAACGAGACTCCTGGGTTTACTGTGGGTTCAAGGTGACGAGGTGGTTGTCGGAGTTGACAAAGGAGAGGGACGGGGTCTGGGTTCGCCGAAGCTGCGCTGCCAGAAAAATGAGGGAGCAGGCGGAGCTGCTGGTGCGCCGGTGCAGCCAGAAAAATGGAGGAAGGAACGTGGGTGTGAGCGGCTGCCGGAGGAACAAAAGAGCAGGGGGGTCTCCGGGATTTACGGCCCTGAGCCACTACTGCCGCTGGGTCGTCGCCGGCGTTCGAAGAAGAGGGACCACCGGAACAAGGGTTGGGTGCGTTGTGTTTCACCGGAAAACGGGCAGGGGAGAGGTTCGTCGGGTTGATCGGAAAAACGAGGGGCTGGGTCGCCGGCTTTTCTCTCTCTCTCTCTCTTCTTCTTTTATTTCTTTCTCTCTCTCCATTTCTTTTGTCGTATTGTAGGTATGAATTGAATTGTTGGTGTGTTTGTAAATCCTCATGTATGCATGTATATTTATACTAACTTTCAAAAATTAGAAGCTACACACGTACGTACGTAGATGACTAATACTTTTATTCGATGAATCACAATCAAAATTTTGACAGCAAATATTTCAGAAGTAAGGAACAAGTAAAGTATATTCTCTTTTAATACAGTATAATATATAATTAGTAGGTATTATACCCGCTTTCTAAACCCGTAAAATAATATAATATTTTACAAATGGTTTATAAAAATTCCCGAACGTTCAAAATATTACGGGAGTCAAATAAATATTATTAATATATTTATTCTTCGGTTGAAACGTAAACCGGTGAGCGTTCAGTTATTACGCGGTAAATAGCGCGTCTAATCAGTGTCGCGACCTCGGCCGTTTGACCGACCGAATACGTCATCTCGACTGAAATTATTAATACATATAATAATAATTATTTATACTTTGCCGAGTCACTAAAATTATTTCGAACGGCTAACCGAATTGATTTCGGCTATTATCGCGTAACAACGATGGTTACCGATATCACCGTTTTTCGTGCCGAACATCTCAATTATATTTTATAACGATTATAAATCAAGTTTTCAACAATACCTGATATTCTATTTTCGCTTCGGTGTTATTTTAGTGACGTTCGTGCTTAATTACGGTTTATTACAAACCGGGCCCAAATCACTATTTAGCGTTTTCCCGCTTCGTTATAACTTGGATTTTAGATCCGTTTGCTCCCACGATCTTTATTTTTCGTTATCTATCATATTTTATAAATTCGTCTCCTGACGTTTCCTTGAATATTGTATCGAATATTCGTACGCGAATCGTGACGTTTCTCTATTATACGTATATATATACTATATTACATGCATTTCAGCTACTTAACAAATATAGCACACGTATATAATTTAAGTCATAAAATTTCGGGGTGTTACAACTCTACCCCCCTTAAATAAGGTTTCGTCCTCGAAACCTGCTCAAACTGTGATTTGACTCACAATGAGATCATTACCTTTTCACCTTTCTTTCCCGAATCAATCCGGAAACCTTTCTATGCATTTAATGCATCCATATCATATGAACCACTTGGTTCCTAGGCTACGATTTTAATTTTGTAACAAACTTTCTATGACCATCTATCATTTAACTCTATTACCTATAAGGTAATACTTTAACTATTTTAGTTACGAAGTCTTGTTCACAATTTGAATGTGAACCGCATTTCTATAACTGATGCTAGTACTCTTAGGAACGTATCCCTAACGAACAGCCTGGTTAACGATTTGGGAGAATACGTTCCTCAAAATAAAGGAACTCTTCCTTTTATCAATCACATACTATTTAGGTGGTGTCATAATTCTTTAGCTACATATAAGGTAGCCTGATTATGAATCCCACCGGAATTTGCTTCGAATTTCCTAAAGTTGAAATTTATCGCGAAGCTTCCGTCATTCTGTTTTAACCTTCTACGTACGTTAAACATTTATCCGTATGCTATAAGATTTGAACTTCTTTTCTGAACATCAACAATCCATCAATCACTTGTTAGTAAGTGTTATATATTCATGAATGCTACTGATTCGTTCTTCCACAGTGACCCGTAGTATCTGCTTGCACCAGACTAATCCTAGTGCCACTTCTGGTTGTACCTCAGGTGTATATATATAGGATGTACCAGCGGCGTATCCACCACACCCATGATACAACTAGAGGTGTACTATTACTAGTCTAATGCATGATGATATTACTATTCTAATCACAACAAAATCGGTGTAATTCATGACTATTTATTACTTACTTAAATAACTAGTCTGGACATCCTGCGTACAACCTCATTTGCTGTTTGCATCTCTTGAGTGTAAACACTACTACTGCAATTTCCCTCTTCACTAGGCCTAATCGGTAATGATTTTACCGATGCCCAAGTTAATCCGTTCATTACTTCATTTCATGCCTGTTATTGATTATGATTCCAAAAGGACTTGACATCTTCTTAGTTAACCTAATGGCGTTACAATCTTTGGAAAGTTTTGGCGGCTTCAGACGTATTAATAGCCTCTTTCTTTTTCTGATCTTCAGTGCTTCCTTCCAATGCTTCATGCATTCTTCACCATCCTTGAGAACCTTAGAACGTCATTCATCGACAGGGTTAGCCATAAAATTTCTGAGATTGAAGGGGCATTCCTCATTCCAGTCAACATTACTAATATCTTGTAACAATCATTTTGGTTTCGAAAAGCCATTCTCTTTTATTGGCTCACTTTTAATCCTTTAGCTGGTGCTAACCTGATCTCAGATTGACCATAGGGAATTGTCTTGCTCCTCGTAGCTAGTTGAATGGTTTGTTGATCCTTGGCAAAGGATGTCTGCTTCTTACTGACAGTTTCTTCTTGCATTCTATGCATATCCTTGGCTTCCGTCTTTCTTCTTGAAATTGCTGGAATATCCTAAGGCGATATATTTGGTCTAAAGAAATCTTCTGGCTTCTGTTGGAGATAACTGGTACGGTGCTTGTTGTTTCTGGCGTTGTTGCTTCTGGTGTTGCTTCTAGTGTTGCTCTTGATGTTGCTTTTGGCGTCGAGCTGATTATGGAACCCCATTTCTTGATCTGACGAGTTGTTCATTGGATTCACTAGTACGTTCTTCGGCTTCTTGGTTTTGCCTCTGAGTCAATGGCATACATCAAGTATGACTTACCTCTTGACTCATGTACTTCCATGTTTTGTAATCCTTACTGCCAAGCCATCACGATCCTTGCATATGAAGTTGAGTCTTCCTCTGGTTACAGATGAGTTACGCGTAGCATCTCGCGAGTCAAATTATCTATTGTTATTTCTAGCTTTGACATTGATCTTAAGAAGAACATTTGTCAAATACTGATCATTTATTCGCATCGGTGTAATACACTGTGTGACAATTCCTAATATCGAATTCAGACTTCTAAGTTTGCAATTGTTGCTAATATCTAATTGTCAGGCTCATCCGCGTATCAACATTTATCTTGAGGTCGTTTATCTTGACGTCTTTGCATTTGTCCTAAGGAAGACGTAATCCTAAGCTGTCTAAGGTAGCTTGACTACGTGATTCCTTGACAATGCTTTTCCTCTTCTTATGCTGGAATTCTTCTTCGTGTAGTTCATCCAATCATCGTGTGCCTTCATCATGCCGTTTGAAGAAACAATATCCCTTAGGACGTAGGTTCTCCTTGGCCTATTCTGGGCCTCCATACTCCTAAGCTCGTGGATTCTCGATCCAGCTTGTGGTAACCTTCGTCATCTTTCTTTGAGTCATCCTTAACTTCAAACTGCTAGCTTCTGCTTTGAGCCTTCCGGCATATCACTTATAGTGATGGTCTTCTGAAGGTAGCAACGTAGCTTGGAACGTCGTTTCCACTATTCTTGCCATAGCAACTTTCATTTCTCCTTTACCGTGACAACGTCTATTGCGTATACGATTTCCTTGCTTAAGGCGACATTTTAGGCTTGTCTACACCTCTTTTCATCTTCAACGGTTCCTGAGTTCTCCACATGTAATTCCTATGATTACGTTTTTCGCACATCTGGCTTACCGGCCTTCTTTGTTCAGAAGCTCTCTTAGCCTTCTTGTGGAATTCGTCGTCATTGTCTTCAAGATCTTTTTCATCCTCGTACCGTTTCCGTTTGCCTTTCATCGGGAGTTTATTTCTACCAGAAGCTTCCTCGGGACCAGCTTCACTAGCGGTCGCTCTATTGGACATTCTCCTCGTCAAAGCTTCCGGAAATTGATTAGCAATTAATAGCAACGTAACCTTCAATGTTTCTGCCACTATAACGGCTTTCATTTCTTTGCTGAAGGTACTCGTCTTTACTGACATCAGATTTCGTATCGGATGTTCTATTCGCATTCCTACTATGACTACGATTTCTAATCTTCTGATCTTACGATCAAAATAGTCCGACACTTTAGAACTCATGTGACGTGAAGTTTCCAAATTTTGAATTCATGATAATTATATACGTGCACTTATATAATTATGATGCGTTCAAAACCCAGTTATTCTCATCACAGTCATCCCTGGTGTTTATACTATTCTTTTTATTCTTTACCGGAAATTTTAAAACCGGTCCTTTGAAACTACATTTCTCTAGGCATTCTTTACAAGTTATTGACCACGTATCTTACTGTCAATTAACCTACCCCGCACTAGGCCACACAATAGTTAGAACCTATGATATGTTTATTTGGGTAAAATACCAAATTGCAGTAGCTAATTGCAATCGTGTATTCCCCGTACTTGCATATCCTAAGTTCTACCTCCTATGTTCCTCGTGCAACATTTTTTTCCTATGGGCATGACTATCCTGACTGGCATTTACATTCCCTATCTTACCTTACTTTGTTTACCAAGAGTCCTAGTTTAAGTCTAGATACCGTGCTAGTATCTAAATCTCTTAAACCAAGGCTCTGATACCAACTTGAGACGCCCACTCCCAGTCTTGGCTCCAGGAGGGGTCATGTGTCGGATTTACTCATGAACAATGGTACAACAGAGATAACTAAGCAGCGGAAATTAAAAACTTTTCATTTATATATTTGCTAAGTACAACAGTAAGGAATATAACAACATAATCTAATAACTAGATCTTATCTATTACTATGCCAGTCTACTACCGAGTCTTTCCTGATAGCTTGCCCATCTAATCTGCCCTTGCTAGAGCCCTTCCCTTGCTACTTTAAACATCACCGATACCTGACATACATGCTTTTAAAGGTCAGCTTACGCTGGTGAGTTCTAAGTATTTAAAACTTTTACCTTTCCTTGAAAGGTTACCTCAAACATTTCGGCCTAACGACCCTTTTCTTTATAAACATTTATCAGGTACAAAACATAACAGAATTATACCAAAACATTCATTTATTCAATCATTTAATCATTTAGTACCCAAAGTACTCTGGGTCTCCTAGACCCTCTCTTGTGCAAATAATCATTAGGTATAAACACAAAAGAGTTATACGAAATATTATAAGCAGTCATTATTTACTTACTAAGCATTGTCTATTGGAACCACGTTAGTTCCTCGGGCAACCGTCGCCACCCGAATACCTTTTCTAAGTAAGCAGCCGTCGCTACCCCGGAGAACCGCCGTTCCCCGCTTCTAGTTGCACAACCACAGTCTTCCTTTTCTCTAGACAATATTCGCTTAGATTAAAACCTTTTCAACCTTTTTCAACATTTTCAAAAGTCCATTTAATAACCTCTGTATTTGGACTCATAACCTTTTCAACACCGGTTCATCACCCGTATATGGAAATAAGTGTTTCATAAATATAATGTCATGGGTCTCGTTAAATTTCAGTGGAACCTATACTGGACTGGGCCTATAACATTTCTATTGTATTACGGGTGTTTATATAGGACGTACCGCAGCGTATCCACCACACCTTAAATACAAACGGATATGATATAGAGTCATCCCAGTATAGATTACATCTTATAATCACAACAAGACTAATAAGATCATATTTACACGACATTTATTCACATACCCAAGCTTAGACCAAATATTCATATTTTCATTTCTCAAAACTTTATATAAAAGTTTCATTCTTTACATTACCCGTTTATTATAACATTTCCGAAAGTAGTTTATAACAGGTAATAACAACTTTAAAACGATAATAAGTATTATAACGTTTCACGTATGTGTATTAACACAAAACAGGCACAAGGCATTTCAAATACTTTAAAGGTATTAATATTGCATGTATATCAGCCCGAAAACAGTAAAACATTTAAAACATTTAAAAGTGGGCTCATAGAACTCACCTTATTCTCTTAAGCAGTTAATTCAGAGAAAACCTCCGCTACGCCTTCCAATTAAACCTTTTTGACGGGTCGTGAAACGAGTCCGAATAACCAAAATAATAAAGTTGTCCGTTCTTGACAAACGAATAGTCCTTCCCGACTATTTTCTCGCCACGGGCATTTCCCCGTTGTCGGTTTGTCGTTTGGACCTCGTTACGCCACCGAAACGTCGCCCGAAAGTGAAGACGGTTTTATTATCGTCAATAGTTTACGTCGCGTTTGCCGCCACCGTGGACCACCGTCAACGACCTTCGACCACCGTAGCCATTCTCCGCCATCCCGGTGATCCATTATCGTCACCGCCATCACCTGTCGTCAACCGTATGCCACCGAAACAGCAACCGAAAGAGGGGACGGTGGTGTCGGGTTTTTACCGGGTTTTAAACAAACAACTCCTAGCAACCACCTTCAACTATCGCTAGCCATCCGTTCCCGCCATGTGACAATTGCCACTTCCCAAGTTAACTCCGTTAACTTTTCCGTTAGTTCCGTTAGTTCCGTTAGCGAACCCAAGACCCGTTATTTGAATAACTGCAGATGTGATGATGTTTATTTACTAATTAATTTTAATAACTTGTTTCGTGAATTTATTTCGTGACCTTATGTGTTCTTTGTAAAAGTTTACATTTTTATGCGAAACCAGACTTCGTGCGTAAATTGGAATTTTTATGAATAAATAATGAATATACTTATCCCGACTAAACATTACATGTTAAATAAGTTAAAAACATTTAGAAACATTTCTAGTAATTTTATTTTATAAGTTTTGGTGTTAAAAAAAACCCATTTACTTGAGTTGTGGACATTATGTGCTTAAAAGGGAACTTGAGGGACCAAAGTTGTAATTGACCTAAACCTAAAATCTGCCCAAACCCCCATTCCCCTCCCCTTTCACGCTCATTCCCTTCTCTCCCTCTCTTCTTACGGTTTCACACACAAACACACACACTCTTGATTTTCTTGAAATCCAACATCAAACAAGCAAGATTCAAGGTTCCTAAGCTCAAGCAAGGTTCAAGAATACTAGGAGAAGCTTCAATCTCGTCTCATCTCCACAAATCCGCCCCCCTCTCTTCATCTTGTAAGCCCTAGAATTCCATAACTTGAAATTGGTTGAATGCAAGTTATTACCTTGTGTTTATGTGTTATTTGGAGTGTGAAATCACACTTGAATCATGTTTTATGTTAAGACAATAAGGTTTATGATTTTGGACAGATTTGTTAGGGTATAATGGCTGTGATTTTGATGTGGTTACATGGTTAGAAGTGTTCTTGAAGAATTTGGGTATAGGAGGACTTGAAATTGAAGAATGTGTGCTTATATGCAAGTGACATGCTTGATTTTTGCTATGATTGTTGTATGATTGTTATGACAACTAGGAATGCATGATAATATGATACCTAATGTGTTACAAGTCTTTACATGAAGTTAAACGAGCAAAAGATTGGCCAAAACCGCAAAAATGCAATTTACACAACCATTAGATTTTGGACAGATTCGGCCAGATTTTTAGGCCGACTTGCAGAGGTCATAACTTACTCAATTTTTATCGAAATCAGTTGATTCTTTCGCCGTAGTAAAGTTCCATGTCTTAGATTTAAATGGGCTACTCGCACATTTTCTAACACCTCCGGTTGGTCACCCAAAACACAGCTACAAGTTGGGTACTCAAAGCTGTCATTTTCTGTGAAAAGTGGACTTTGCAAATTGGTTGGGCATGTAAACCTTGTTTTAATGGTGCGTTTGCAACTGGAAATTGATGTTTATATATTAAAACTAAGATCTGGAGGTTTTGGTAAACAAACTCCAAGCTTTGATCAAATTATGGATTAATCAAATTCAATTTGCCTACTTTGACCTTCTGCAACAAAACTGATTTTTGGTCAACTTTCAATAGCCATAACTTGCTCATTTTTGATCGAACATGATTGATTCTTGTTGGGTGATAAACTAGGATGTCTTAGCTTTAAAACGGCTATTTATATGCCTTCTAAAACCTTCGTTTGGTCACCCAAACTGCTGCTGCAAAACAGGTACTCAAAGCTGTTTGGAATTTTAAAAAGTAGATTTTTCTAACGGGTCGGACATGTAAACCTTATTATGTTGGGGTGTTTGCTATTTGAAATTGATGTACACATATTAAATATAGGATCTGGAGCATTTGAGGTTTAAAACCCAAAAATTGAGTGAGTTATGTCAATTTCAAATTTTCATGAACTAGTTAACTATGTGCCAAATGGGTCAACTTGCAATGTGCATAACTTCTTCGTTATTCGATGTTTTTGATTGATTCTTTTTGCAACAAGTCATGTTTAACATGTTAGTTTAAGCCTGCAAAAGTTGAGATCCTAACTCCTAAGTATGTAGATTTTGACTATGCCACTAGTTTGAGTGTTGAAGTTGACTTTCTGAGTCAACTTTGACCAAAATGGCAATTCTTTGAATTTCTCTCAATCTGAAACCTGTGTATGCATTATATGACTTGTGTGACTATATGAAACATGTTTAGGTGCTAAGATTGCTATTTTCGTCCTCACGACACCTCCTAACCCGTTTAGGCCATATTTACCCAAACAGGTTGTGTGTGACCGACTTGTTGAATCTTTTGCTGTGTACCAGTGCCCCCTAAGGTGAGTTCATTTATATTATTGTTATGCCCATTCAGGGACGATAACGCGCAGGTGGTTGCATCCGGTAAGGATGGTGACCCAAACGGTAAGGGTATTTCTTACTGGGTAAATTTCCGACATAATATCATATGTTTCACTGAATTGAACTTTATTTATAAAAAGTCCTTACTTTCGGGCCGTTAATATACAATAGCGAGGTAATATTGAGTAGTACTACTGGGGATTGACACCCCCGCTCAGCGGTGCACAGGATGCACCCTCCCGACTGGCGGTCGGACTGAGACCAATGTTAGCCTACCCTCCGTGATCCTTCAAGACACGGGAAGGCAAGGTTCATAGGAATTCCCTATTAAAACATTGTCAGCTTCGGTTACGAACAATTCAGGTGTACATAACTATAGGCTAGCTACCTACGATATGGAATTTTACTGGTCTTATGATATTGATTGTGTTTTACCTGTCTTTATTCATAAACATTAGGTCTACTTGTGACGGGTAGACTGCTTTAGTGAACTCACCAGCCTTGGCTGACACTTGATTGTTGATTTCTTTTCAGGTCGTTAGGTGGATCATGGACGGCACCAGTGGTGGCAGTACTACCTATGGATACCTTTTGAAAAACTCGGAATTTCAAATATTCAAATCCATCGTTTTGTAACACCATAACTACAAACTTTATTTATGCTTCCGCTGAACTGTTAAACTTACTATTTTGGACTGTAACTTAAACTTTATCATTTGCCTATAAACTCTGTTATGGTTTGGTTGTAACTAAAGTCTGGGATCCTGGTCTGGATCATACCCCCACGCGGTTAAACTCCGTTAGGTGGAAATTGGGGGTGTGACAGATTGGTATCAGAGCCCTCGGTTACAGCGAATCAGAACATTTTTAAGGAAAACTAAATATTTCTGAACTGTAACTATTTTGAAAACTTCAGCTACAACACTTCTCAAAAGTACTGCCCCGTGTGCCAAAGGTGATCCTCATTTAAAATTCCTATCCTGTGTTGGTATAGGAACCCAATTGTGGTAGAAATTTTTTTTTTCCCGAGACTTAGGCATTTTGGAAAATTTTTGAGTTAGAAAAATTTTACTAAGTATAAAGCTTAGCGTACTTGTTACATTCCTTCTTAGCGAACTTCATTTTGCCTTTAGCGGACTTGAACTCTTCTTAGCAAACTTCTGTTAGCGAACCTGAAGCTTTTACTCTTAGCGAACTTGATATATCCTTAGCGGACTTGTTTAACCCTTAACAACATTGTTTATTCTTAACAACCTTGGTAGGATTACTTTCAGGCCTAGATCATGGTAATCTAGACTCTAAGACAATGATCCAACATATTCTCAGCTTAACTGGTCATGCTCTCTTATAACATAAACAGGAGTCGTAGTAGACCCTCTTCGGGTAAGACACCCATTAACACCTACCGAGAGTACCTTTATCGTAGTGCGTTAGTAAAGAACGCTGTTTAGCCTCGTATAGGGCAACATTGTATGAAACCAGATGATTTCTCATGGGATGCTTGTAACTGTGATTGTTACCCTAGAATACCGACACCCCTTTTTCCTTGGTCAGTTTAGACCTTGCATTTTAATCGCATAGCTGTTGTGTGATAGTTCCGTGAGAATGTGATATTCTCCCTATTTGTATATATGCATATGTGTGAAAGCTCTAGGTTAAGTTGGGACGTTGTAGCGTGCCTTATCCAAACTCCTGTTAAACCATTTGCTTATCCAATCGTACCAACGGAAAATTTTGGAATTGAGTGAGCTGTTTATTCTCAAAACCTATCTCCTTGGCAAATCCCGGTCGGTTAACTTTGAGTTAGTGACCACATCCTTAACACTCACCCCATGGAAACCACATACTACCTCACTAAATCTGGTAGCTAAAGTAAGAGGAACTAGCGTGACCATACAAGGTAAATTACCGTTACGGGTGCACACGTAAATGTAATTTGCAGTGTATGGAAGCCCTGGGAAATTTTGCTCGGCAACCCGCTGGATACGACCCTTCATTTCAAAAACCTCATAACAACGATTGTCAAGTATGAGGGACTCAACCGTATGGTTAAGGTCATCTATCAATGTTCATTTCTCTATCGCACATGATCTTATCCCTTCTAGATATGGCTTCCAACCTACCAACTCCTTTACAACTCTTGTGCAAATGATAATCCCGATAAGACACCGTATTACTCTCACCGTCCGATGACGAGGTCTCCCCTCGCAACGAGCAATCCGTGGTTTAACTTTTAACTGATTCTAATTTATTCGTAATCCTAAATCCACTCCTGTGACATTAACCGCTATAACCATTCTTCAAGCTCTCACAAATGTGAAACAACTCCATAAACGCTAACCTGATGAAAACCCAGACATCTTGAATGGACAATTACGCCTCAATCATTGTAACCAATCTTTCGGCGGAGAAAATATTGTGAAGTTTCCTCCCTTGTCTAGTAACCCGTGGTACGTCTGTACGAGTCAAAATTTGTTGTTAACATTCGCGTTATGATCTCCCACACTTTATACCTTACTACAAATACAATTTCACCCAACGGAGTGGTGTAAACTTCCTGAATCTTCATTTGTAACCCCTGCTTCATAGAAAATGTTGACTGATCGGATGATCGACTCAAACTTTTGAAAACATGCATAAGGAAGTAGTTTGACTTCCGGTTAAACGAAAACACAATCGAAATCAATAGCTTATGCGATAAGCTACCCGTGGATCACTGAAAGTGACCCGAATAACCGACGTTTTTATGCCTTATATATATAACGCGACCCTTCGTTCTACAGTAGGCCTCGCGAAACCTTAACTACAGTTCATACTTACATACATGAAAAGCCATGTATTACGTTGAATGCGTCAACGCTCGATGTTTCCGAAACCCGCTTTTATTGCACGTTTTCACCTTTACTTACTCTTGAGAACCGGTACAACCTGACGTTCCTATACGGTATTTACACTACTAGACGGTACAACTGTTAACACCTTCGCATAGATGTTGGTTAACTCCAATTCTTTTCTCAAATCCGCGTCAAACTTGTTGGATGATTATTGGATAGGCACAGTTGCGACTACCATACGCTTGCTACCACGTTCTTCCTCTTAAACTTGTTATTCCCATGCCTGATTTTATTCATGCGTCTGTACAGAACTCTTCGATTCATGGGAACGTCGCCATTGTTTTAAATCTCTACCGATGGGTGCTATGCGTAATGATGTATCCTTTGAAGGCGAACCCCAGTTTCAACACCAACATAATGGATTGCTTTACCTCTTCAACCCACTGCAGAAAGTACAAACCATATTGATGTTCGCATTGCACTTACTAAACTCTCGACAATCCACGGTGAATACCCCGTTGACCAAACACGCAGAAAAGTCTCTTTGCCATAAAAATTCAGATTTTGCATACGTCACATTGTGCTTTCTAATCCTTCACTACCCTTTAACTCAAATATATTTGGGAAAACGTAAGGTTCCTTATTTTCATGAATGTTATTCAGTGAGTTTTGGGCTAATAACTAGAAATGGCAAGGTAACTGGTGCACCTTCAATGTGCTGGTAGTGTGGTGGGTTAGTTGCGGTACACCCTATACATAAGCACTAGCGACATGTGAAAGGTGAGACCAGTGCTGAACCACAGTTTTACTTTCAAGTCATACACATAAATTTTATTTTGAGAACTTGGTCTAATGGGACTGTGCCCACAGTAAAACAAATTCATGTGACTCCCTTCATAATTTCGCATGTCACTTATATATATATATATATATATATATATATATATATATATATATTTTTCACTAGAAGTGACATACACAGTCTAGTCAAATAAAAACTTACTTTCCAAACCCTCTAAATTGAGAGGAACCGTTAAGGGTCAAATGTAGATTTTGACCCGGATGAACAGCAATGTCTTAACAACTCAAGTTTTGTATTATAAAAGACAAATCACATGTTCTTTGAAACAACCCCGTGACTTTTTCAAGACCCTTATCAACGTTTACTCGTCCCAGATCCATACTCGTCTTGGTTCACCATGGAAATTGGTGAAATATTTCAATCAACCCTCTAGTTATTGCATTTCTGACATACCACTACTCGTTGACCTCGCGTACGCCTAAATTGTCACCGGCTTGGTGAAGCAGAGCACTTCTTTATCAGATTACCACATTCACTCGCCATGCTATTGGTACCGTGATGTCCTGTAGCATCATCTGACTATACCCTTTTTACGAACTGTAAGAATCACCCAACCTTAGCCAAATTCAAGGAAGCATACCCACCCTCCAGATACGTTAACATTCGAACCTTTTTGCAGCACTTCTTGCCTCTACCGTGTCATTTGACACAATACTTTTTGTTATCTTACTGGATACTATAGCTGAAGGCTACTCGGAGATATGATCACTTCGTCGCATTAAATATTTCGATTTCGAATATGGCGTCATCTTGACATTTGTTAAACCTAACCATGCGATACGATTCAACTCACTCATGGAAACGTTTGTTATAGAAAATCACTTTTTGTACGCTCATGTGAAATGTTCATTCGATGCTTTTTATTCTTATACCGACCGTCATTCCCCTTGGAACAGAGAACTTGAACTCTCTCATAACGATCCGCGAAACGGTTAGCACCACGAAAATTTTCGGGACGAAAATTCTCTAACATGGGGAGGCTGTGACAATTGCCACTTCCCAAGTTAACTCCGTTAACTTTTCCGTTAGTTCCGTTAGTTCCGTTAGCGAACCCGAGACCCGTTATTTGAATAACTGCATATGTGATGATGTTTATTTACTAATTAATTTTAATAACTTGTTTCGTGAATTTATTTCGTGACCTTATGTGTTCTTTGTAAAAGTTTACATTTTTATGCGAAACCAGACTTCGTGCGTAAATTGGAATTTTTATGAATAAATAATGAATATACTTATCCCGACTAAACATTACATGTTAAATAAGTTAAAAACATTTAGAAACATTTCTAGTAATTTTATTTTATAAGTTTTGGTGTTAAAAAAAAAAACCCCCCATTTACTTGAGTTGTGGACATTATGTGCTTAAAAGGGAACTTGAGGGACCAAAGTTGTAATTGACCTAAGCCTAAAATCTGCCCAAACCCCCATTCCCCTACCCTTTCACGCTCATTCCCTTCTCTCCCTCTCTTCTTACGGTTTCACACACAAACACACACACTCTTGATTTTCTTGAAATCCAACATCAAACAAGCAAGATTCAAGGTTCCTAAGCTCAAGCAAGGTTCAAGAATACTAGGAGAAGCTTCAATCTCGTCTCATCTCCACAAATCCGCCCCCCTCTCTTCATCTTGTAAGCCCTAGAATTCCATAACTTGAAATTGGTTGAATGCAAGTTATTACCTTGTGTTTATGTGTTATTTGGAGTGTGAAATCACACTTGAATCATGTTTTATGTTAAGACAATAAGTTTTATGATTTTGGACAGATTTGTTAGGGTATAATGGCTGTGATTTTGATGTGGTTACATGGTTAGAAGTGTTCTTGAAGAATTTGGGTATAGGAGGACTTGAAATTGAAGAATGTGTGCTTATATGCAAGTGACATGCTTGATTTTTTGCTATGATTGTTGTATGATTGTTATAACAACTAGGAATGCATGATAATATGATACCTAATGTGTTACAAGTCTTTACATGAAGTTAAACGAGCAAAAGATTGGCCAAAACCGCAAAAATGCAATTTACACAACCATTAGATTTTGGACAGATTCGGCCAGATTTTTAGGCCGACTTGCAGAGGTCATAACTTACTCAATTTTTATCGAAATCAGTTGATTCTTTCGCCGTAGTAAAGTTCCATGTCTTAGCTTTAAATGGGCTACTCGCACATTTTCTAACACCTCCGTTTGGTCACCCAAAACACAGCTACAAGTTGGGTACTCAAAGCTGTCATTTTCTGTGAAAAGTGGACTTTGCAAATTGGTTGGGCATGTAAACCTTGTTTTAATGGTGCGTTTGCAACTGGAAATTGATGTTTATATATTAAAACTAAGATCTGGAGGTTTTGGTAAACAAACTCCAAGCTTTGATCAAATTATGGATTAATCAAATTCAATTTGCCTACTTTGACCTTCTGCAACAAAACTGATTTTTGGTCAACTTTCAATAGCCATAACTTGCTCATTTTTGATCGAACATGATTGATTCTTGTTGGGTGATAAACTAGGATGTCTTAGCTTTAAAACGGCTATTTATATGCCTTCTAAAACCTTCGTTTGGTCACCCAAACTGCTGCTGCAAAACAGGTACTCAAAGCTGTTTGGAATTTTAAAAAGTAGACTTTTCTAACGGGCCGGACATGTAAACCTTATTATGTTGGGGTGTTTGCTATTTGAAATTTATGTACACATATTAAATATAGGATCTGGAGCATTTGAGGTTTAAAACCCAAAAATTGAGTGAGGTATGCCAATTTCAAATTTTCATGAACTAGTTAACTATGTGCCAAATGGGTCAACTTGCAATGTGCATAACTTCTTCGTTATTCGATGTTTTTGATTGATTCTTTTTGCAACAAGTCATGTTTAACATGTAGTTTAAGCCTGCAAAAGTTGAGATCCTAACTCCTAAGTATGTAGATTTTGACTATGCCACTAGTTTGAGTGTTGAAGTTGACTTTCTGAGTCAACTTTGACCAAAATGGCAATTCTTTGAATTTCTCTCAATCTGAAACCTGTGTATGCATTATATGATTTGTGTGACTACATGAAACATGTTTAGGTGCTAAGATTGCTATTTTCGTCCTCGCGACACCTCCTAACCCGTTTAGGCCATATTTACCCAAACAGGTTGTGTGTGACCGACTTGTTGAATCTTTTGCTGTGTACCAGTGCCCCCTAAGGTGAGTTCATTTATATTATTGTTATGCCCATTCAGGGACGATAACGCGCAGGTGGTTGCATCCGGTAAGGATGGTGACCCAAACGGTAAGGGTATTTCTTACTGGGTAAATTTCCGACATAATATCATATGTTTCACTGAATTGAACTTTATTTATAAAAAGTCCTTACTTTCGGGCCGTTAATATACAATAGCGAGGTAATATTGAGTAGTACTACTAGGGATTGACACCCCCGCTCAGCGGTGCACAGGATGCACCCTCCCGACTGGCGGTCGGACTGAGACCAATGTTAGCCTACCCTCCGTGATCCTTCAAGACACGGGAAGGCAAGGTTCATAGGAATTCCCTATTAAAACATTGTCAGCTTCGGTTACGAACAATTCAGGTGTACATAACTATAGGCTAGCTACCTACGATATGGAATTTTATTGGTCTTATGATATTGATTGTGTTTTACCTTTCTTTATTCATAAACATTAGGTCTACTTGTGACGGGTAGACTGCTTTAGTGAACTCACCAGCCTTGGCTGACACTTGATTGTTGATTTCTTTTCAGGTCGTTAGGTGGATCATGGACGGCACCAGTGGTGGCAGTACTACCTATGGATACCTTTTGAAAAACTCGGAATTTCAAATATTCCAATCCATCGTTTTGTAACACCATAACTGCAAACTTTATTTATGCTTCCGCTGAACTGTTAAACTTACTATTTTGGACTGTAACTTAAACTTTATCATTTGCCTATAAACTCTGTTATGGTTTGGTTGTAACTAAAGTCTGGGATCCTGGTCTGGATCATACCCCCACGCGGTTAAACTCCGTTAGGTGGAAATTGGGGGTGTGACACGCCACCACCTCCGCCATCAACGTCACCGAGCCAGAACCGAGGTCACCGGAAAGTCAATCCGGAAAGAAACGAACGGGAACGAGACTCCTGGGTTTACTATGGGTTCAAGGTGACGAGGTGGTTGCCGGAGTTGACAAAGGAGAGGGACAGGGTCTGGGTTCGCCGGAGCTGCGCTGCCAGAAAAATGAGGGAGCAGGCGGAGCTGCTGGTGCGCCGGTGCAGCCAGAAAAATGGAGGAAGGAACGTGGGTGTGAGCGGTTGCCGGAGGAACAAAAGAGCAGGGGGGTCGCCGGGATTTACAGCCCTGAGCCGCTACTGCCGCTGGGTCGTCGCCGGCGTTCGAAGAAGAGGGACCACCGGAACAAGGGTTGGGTGCGTTGTGTTTCACCGGAAAACGGGCAGGGGAGAGGTTCGTCGGGTTGATCGGAAAAACGAGGGCCTGGGTCGCTGGCTTTTCTCTCTCTCTCTCTCTCTTCTTCTTTTATTTCTTTCTCTCTCTCCATTTCTTTTGTCGTATTGTAGGTATGAATAGAATTGTTGGTGTGTTTGTAAATCCTCATGTATGCATGTATATTTATACTAACTTTCAAAAATTAGAAGCTACACACGTACGTACGTAGATGACTAATACTTTTATTCGATGAATCACAATCAAAATTTTGACAGCAAATATTTCAGAAGTAAGGAACAAGTAAAGTATATTCTCTTTTAATACAGTATAATATATAATTAGTAGGTATTATACCCGCTTTCTAAACCCGTAAAATAATATAATATTTTACAAATGGTTTATAAAAATTCCCGAACGTTCAAAATATTACGGGAGTCAAATAAATATTATTAATATATTTATTCTTCGGTTGAAACGTAAACCGGTGAGCGTTCAGTTATTACGCGGTAAATAGCGCGTCTAATCAGTGTCGCGACCTTGGCCGTTTGACCGACCGAATACGTCATCTCGACTGAAATTATTAATACATATAATAATAATTATTTATACTTTGCCGAGTCACTAAAATTATTTCGAACGGCTAACCGAATTGATTTCGGCTATTATCGCGTAACAACGATGGTTACCGATATCACCGTTTTTCGTGCCGAACATCTCAATTATATTTTATAACGATTATAAATCAAGTTTTTAACAATACCTGATATTCTATTTTCGCTTCGGTGTTATTTTAGTGACGTTCGTGCTTAATTACGGTTTATTACAAACCGGGCCCAAATCACTATTTAGCGTTTTCCCGCTTCGTTATAACTTGGATTTTAGATCCGTTTGCTCCCACGATCTTTATTTTTCGTTATCTATCATATTTTATAAATTCGTCTCCTGACGTTTCCTTGAATATTGTATCGAATATTCGTACGCGAATCGTGACGTTTCTCTATTATACGTATATATATACTATATTACATGCATTTCAGCTACTTAACAAATATAGCACACATATATAATTTAAGTCATAAAATTTCGGGGTGTTACAAGCAATAATTTTGGCACAATCATCTGTTGATTCGGCAGAAAACACATTCTGACTTGATGAATTTGGAATAGTGAAGCTACAACCCCGTGATGATTTGTTATCAGAATGTCCAGAAACTCCAGCCATAAAAGCAACACTCGGTGCGAAACACACATTTGGCTTTGCTTTAGCATTCATGTTTGCAGTATTTTCACCATGGTACAATTCTGGATTTTGTAAAGTAGCAGTTGACTTCTTAGAGTTTAACATTTCCATCTCCCGAGCATGAAGTTTTCCAGTAAGCTCGTGAAATGTTAATGCAGAATATTATTTATCATTTGTGAGTAGCAAAACATAGTTTTCCCATTTTTCAGGTAATGCTTCCATAATCTTTTCTTTTAGATCAACATCAGTTTTCTCAATTCCGACAACCTTCAATTCACTAATGAAGTGTGAAAATCTTGAAACAAGGGCAGTAATATTCTCACTGTCATAATATTGAAAATTATCAAATTCTTTATTCAACACTTTCTTCCGATTCTTCTTATAATCATCATTTCCCTCACATCTTGCTGATAAAGCATCCCACAATTGCTTAGACTTCTTGCAAGTACTAAATTGATGAAGCAACTCAGTGGGTAATGCCATTGTAAGATAACCGAAAGCTTTTTGTTCAAGCTCATAGGCTTTCCTTTTAGCAATGTCAAAGGTATGAACTTCCTTGAAATCTCCCGCATCAGTCCGATGTTGATAAAGCTTCTTGATTGGAATCCACAAATCAATGTCATTCGTGCTTATATAAGACGAAAATCATTGCTTCCAATTCTGATAATCTTCAAGCTTCAACAATTTGGGAACTTTCTGACTTGTTCCAATTTCGTTGTCAAATTTCAACATAGTTTGCATGGCGCTCTGCATCGCAGCAAATGCTTGATATTCTGACATCGTTGACAAAATTGAATTCTGGTGGCCAAACTCTATCCGAACTTAGATACTATGTCAGAACCCCCTCCAAACTCGTTCCGAAACACAAGCAAAAGGCCGAACCCTTCCGAACTGTTCCGAATTCTGTCCGAACAACAACTCACTCCGAACCTCGACCGAACTAGAACCGAACACCGAGCTTGGACCGAACTCTCACTGAAGATGGAGTGAACTCCGTCCAAACTCTAGCTTCGGAGCGTTACTCCGAACCCAACCAGTAAGATCCGAACTTCGACATAATTATTCAAAAACGCGCAAATTTTGACTGAATTTGACGAACTAACAACCGTGAATCAGAAAAACTGATGAGAAATGATTTAGGAGCAGGATTGACACAGACAACATTATAGAATGGATCAAAAACACGTAAACACACTTGAGAACACACCAAAAACGTTCGAAAATCCAAAAATAGCAACCACAGATCAGTAGAGTGAACCAGATAGCTCTGATACCACTTGAAAATGCGTTAGCATAGGATTGTCTACTCAATCTAGCTATTCGGAAATCGAAGCATAATTAACATATTGTTTTATTGATCACAAACAATTACAATTAGTAAAACACTTAGAAACAGACACGGAGAAAACTCTCAAAAACACACACTTAAGAGAATCTCACACGCTCAGAACTCCTGAATACAAAGACAAGTTCGCTATTTATACAGCCTGGTCCGAACCCTGTCTGAACTCCAGGTTCGGCCAGTCCGAACTCCTGGTTCGGACCAGGTTCCGCCAGTAAGCATTTGGCTTGAACTTGAACTCTGCTTGATACTTCACACGACGCACATATCAGGTATCAACAACAACTATAAAGTTGTTGGTGAGCCGTACTCTAGCCTGTGTTTAAACCGATGTACTGCGTTACTAGTCCCGATGTCTTCCTACATGAATTCACTAAACACAACCAATAAGACGTATACAAATTATGGAGTACAACACATGCACCAAATGTATCTAGTATTTACACAATTCATGCAATAAGTAGGTTTGGCAAGTAGTAAAGCACGTATCTGATGCACTTCAATATTTATTGGAGTGTCGTAAAATGTTTCGCCTCAATATCAAATTAAGCTCGTCATAAAGTGTTTCACCTTAATATTTAATTGAGTATGTCATAAAGTGTTTCACCTCAAAATCTAATTGAGCATGTCATAAAATATTTCCTGGTAGAGATGGTTACGGAACTCATAGTGTATATATGATAATCTTATGATAGATGCACGAAGAGGCACCACGTTATCAAAGATGTACCAGCTCGAAGAATCTGATTACCTAAACAAGTATATGTTCAATTTATTTAACACAGTAATAATATTGGTTAGGCTCGGTTGTGCTCCGTTCCTTAAATGATACGATACGTCCGTAGATTGAGGTCCCTATACGATTGGATGTCCCAATACAATCGTATGGCCTACAACCGAATACGATCGCATTAACCTATAATTATCTATAAAAACAGATTGTGCCCGATACGGTGGTATGCCTACCTATCTTAATATAACCGTATGGCATGTTTTGACAGATAAACGAATATGATTATTATATTCAAGTCTCGAACGATTATTGTTTAGTGAATTCTTTTGAATGTTACATAAAATCATAATACATAATTACATAGATAAATAAGTATATAATTATAAATGTAGAATTTCACCACGAGTAATAATCTGTCATTAGTTTTCTGGTTTGATCGCGTTTGACACTTCAAAATCATTGACCAGAATGTGTCGGGTTTAACCCGGTTGACTTCCTTTGACTTTCTTTGACCCGAAACCAATATTAATGAATAAGTAGTCTATTCCGTAAGAATTTCCGTCACGAACAATACTGTAAGCTCGGTTTTTAATTTTGACATTGTTTGACTCGTCAAATCTTTGACGAGAATGTTGACCCGAGTTGACTCAGTTAACTCGGTACCGAGTTAACTCAAATTAATCCCAAATCACTTCTAACTCATCCAAACACATCTAAAATCATTTCCGACATAACCAAAATCATCTCTATCACCATCTACTACTGTTCCGGCGGCCGGAGGCCATGGTCGCCGCCTGACAACCCCTAAACCGCCGCGAATCACCATCATTAATCATCTAACTCAACAAAAACTCGAATCTGTAACATGCATGAATAGTGTCACACCCCAACCGACGGCGGAATATGTCGGGGCGCAATGATTGTCCAGATGCACATGACAACTAAAATTAAGTTGTAATACTTAAACATGCCCTTTTTCATTAATTAATTAAAGATAATGTACAATGAAGTAAACATAAAATACATATTAACTGATTTAAAGTCTTTAATCTAGGTCCAGCAATCCTAGCGTGATCACAACATAGCTCAAGTATAAGTTCCTGCAACATGTATAAGATAAAGTGTCAACTACAAAAGTAGTTGGTGAGTAAACACATGTTAAAATAATATAAGTATAATATCAATAACAGCGATATATGTCTAATCAGATATTTTCATATGTATAGTCAAACAAGTAGTGAGTTAAAGCTAATGAATAAGCGCATCAAACCCTAGACAACTAGGCTTCCAATCACAAGGCGCTACACGCGAAGCATGCCAAGTGGGCTGTCAAACCAATAGATCTATTATTGTTACCCCGGCTCGGTATGTTAATGAGTACGCATACTAGATAAAGATAGTAACCGATGCTAGATCAAACCAATCACAATAATCCACACATATTTAACATACATAGAACGTATCAAATCATCATATAATTCGCGTTTGTGTTTTGGATAAATGATTTGAATAAAGATACATGTTACACCCCAAAATGTTTAAAAGATAATGCAGGTATGGCTTCTTACAACTCGGATTATCATCCTAATGAATCACCATTAGAAATGATATTACGAATTGAATAGTCATAACCAACAGTATTAAAGGAGGGGGTTTAGTGGATACTCACCTGATAAGTAGATCGGAAACGAGAGATAGAACCAATCGCGAGAGATAATAATCCGGAGATTATCCTAATGGAACGAACATGCTAAATGAACATAGGGAATAATAATGATTATAGTTCTAAGGACACGAGGAACTTAAGAAGTGTTTAGGTCTTATTTGATAAAAGACCATTTTGCCCTTTATTAGGAAATTAGGGTTTTGGTAATTTATCTAATAATTAATTCATTTATCAATTTTGAACTCATATACACTTATTATATATATAAATATGTTCTAAGACCAAAATTCAAGTTTTAATACTTTCCGGTTTGTTTGATATTTAATAATCATATTTGAAACCCTAATCTTGAAATAATTATCAAATAAATAGAAAACTAATTTATAAAATCAAATAAAATTAGGGCTTTTATTTAAAATATTATTTTATAATATGTTTTAAAGGATTAGCCCTAGTTTTAACCCGTTTGTTCAATTTTGGCAGAGTACCGTCGTGAAAACCCTAATTTTGATGTTTTTATTAAATAAATACCAAAACAATTTATAAAATTGTAAAAACTTAGGGTTTTATTCATTATGATATATTATAATATTTCTCAAAATAGTAAACCCTAATTCAATACCGTTTATTTAATTTGGGCAGAACAACGACCCGAAAACCCTAATTTTGGCACATTTTTATATAAAATACCAAACGTTTAGATATCATGAAATTGACTTAGGGGTTCTTTAATATATGTTATAACATCATACCCTTCAAAAACTCAGACCCTAACTCCTTCCCGATTACCCAGAATTGAAGAAACATGTTAAGAACCCTAATTTTGAGCATAGTTCTAGAACTCGATTAAAACAACAAGATTAACAGAAATTGATAGAGGGTTTTTGTAGAGCATACCAAATAACGTGGGACTGCAGAAGATCAGCCTTGGAGAGCTTCGGGATCGATCGAATTTTGATGAAGAACTTCTGGGTTAAATTAGGGTTTTTGGGGTATGTTTTGAGGAATTGGTGATTCAATCTGATGAATTCGATGCGTTATTTATAGCCATGGAGTGCGCAACTGAGTGTTGCCACGACGTATGATGATTAATCAAAGAAAAACGACATCTGGAGCTCGAATTCGTGAAGAACAAGTTGAATTACGTGGCCAGATTCGAGCTGATCTCAATATTCTGCCCGACCACGGGCTCGCGTATCGCGAGGGCTAGCCAGGGGGCTGGCGCGATACGCCTGGTGACTTTCACCAATTGGCAGTATTAGTCCCTAAGGTTTTTATTTACAGTTTTGACCTTGAACTTCTACCGAACTGTTATTTTATGCACCAAATCATTATAAAACATGTTTATAAAAGTTTTTAAGGCTCGGGATATGTTTGATGATATACGGATACGTGCGTTTTATAACTTTCACTAAATTACATGTTTAGTCCCTCAACTTTGGTTTTATGTGTTTCATCTTTGTATCCTTCGATGTAATCAATGTTTTAGACTTAACATGATATTATAATACTTCTTTAAGATTTATAAGGCTCGGGACACGTTTAACGAGGTATAAAATATATAATTTATATATATATTTATTTTATTTTTAACCGTTCATGCTCGTTTTAATTCGTTAATTTCTAAAAATTTACGAGTGACTTATATTGACCTTATAAAACACCAAGGAACATTAAAATATGAATTTTGAAATTTACGTGCTTCCCGGTTACTAACGGATTTGCACGAAAAACGGTAAATTCATTTATTTGTGAAATAATTAACAAAATTGATCTAAAATATAACCAATTGGTTTTTAATGTTATAAAATGATTGTAGGACTTTAAAAATTATATATTTTAAAATTAAAAACCCCGAGATTCCCGGTAAACGATAAATTGAATACCGAAATCGCGTAAAAACCAAAAATCGGTTTATTTTCGTTTTAATCGAATCATTTAACCTAAAATCTTGTATATGTATTATTTTGTTTTCAAAAATGATTATCGAGTATCCCGAACATAATTTAATTGTATATTTTGGACAAATTCTTCCGGTAATTGTTAAATCAAACTTCGATTTGCATGACAAGTCCAAATTCGGGTCGGGTTTTGTAATTGGGTCGGACACAGGTGTTACAGTCTCCCCTACTTCAGGAAATTTCGTCCCGAAATTAGAAGAGATATTTGAGCTAAGAGGAAGAATATATTGATGGTGATAGGGAATTTGATACAAACAAACAACCAATGGCCAGTTCTAAGTTCGATTCCTAATTCATTTTTAAAGTACCTTTGATGCTTATATATAGGGTGTACCGCAGCTAACCCACCACATCTGTAATACTTTAAGAATGCGCTAGTCATCTTACGAAGAACTACCATTTCCATATAATAACGAATGATTTTAAGATCGTGATAAAGATTGAATAACATCAGATATAATGGATCGTAAGATGATTAGATTCTAAAGCTAAGATTATGATTATACGAGCAACTGAATAAACAGATTATGGATTTGATTTATCACCGTCTCCCCTACTTCAGGGAAAAGACCGGTGGAATATGAAGAGAGTGGTGGGGGTAACATGATTTACTTTCAAATTGCTGAAACTGATAATTTGACATTAAGTCAAGAATATCATTTCACACAATTAAATGGGATCACAGATTTCTTAACGAGAGAACGTGTCGAGTATTGGTGAGCTAAATGGGTAGCGAGCCATATTCAATTCACCTACGGGATGCAAGGTCTTGTTAATAGTCTGGATTAGAAATTGGCTAGAATCCAAGATTAACGTCTATGACCAAAACTAAATGTATGCTAAGCTAGCATCACACACAAGTGTTTAGGTGTAGTACGTATAAGTCTTGGACTGGCCAGAGAAATTAACGACACTTTATGATCTAGAGCAAATTCAATCATCGTCGTTTTACGGCGGTGATAATGTGAGAGAAGCGTTTTTAACAGAGATACTGGATTAATCCATTTTGAGGAAAGGATAGTGATATAACACGAAATTATCATTTAAATGAATCACCATTCAAATGATAATACGAATTAACCACTTGATATTGAAATGCATATCATTATTTGAATGAATCACCATTCGAATGATAATGCAATCTAGATATCATTACCTTTCCTTTATTAAGATTAATAGGGGAATCAAGACCAGAATAAATCATGGTTTTGAAAAAGTTCAGGAATCACTTAACGGATTTATTCCGTATAGGGATAACGAGAATTGATTTTGAGGAGATAGATGATTATGAGAATTCTCTTGAAGATGTCGTTAATATAAGAGTTTTGATATTTGGTGATTGAGTCCATCAGATTGGTGATGTACATTCGAGATGTATCATCTTTAATGAATTGTTGTTCCTTGAAGTGGGGAAAATGACATTGCAATGGGAGTAATACCAGAAAGGTCACGTGTAGGTACTTATGGGTTTTGATGAAGGACGCGTGTTTCTAATTTACTGGATAACGGATAGTCAAGTCTGGGTTATCTGAACAACGAACAAATTCTACGTGATGTTTGAGACACTCAATTCAATAATGATGTTTGATTTTCCCGAGAGGCGCAAATATGTTTGTCAGGGATTGAGTTACAATTAAGGATAACGGAGATTTAGGATAATAGGTTCCTTGTCTGCTAATTAATCATAATGAAAGGTTTAAAGGTAATATGAATATAAGAAATGATTGAATAAGTAGGAGGATATTAAGCAAAGAGTTATAAAATTCATTTTCTGATATATATACAGGACGAACATCGATTGGAAAGAGTACAAACTTTAATTACAGGGTAATCGATTTATTCAAATACTAACAAAGTCCAAACGATCTTCAATTATCCTCATCATTCTTCCTTCAGAGATCATCCACGGCGAAAGTAGTAGTTGCTTGGAGTTTGATGTTGTTGCTTCACAGGAGGGTTATCGGTGTACAGTTGGGGACATGTGTATGGTAGGTGACCAAAGTTTTCACAATGGTAGCAATGAAACATGGAGGAGAAAGTATTCTGGATAGCAGTAGTAATTGGAACAGGTGTTGGTGCCATAGTTTGAACTATTGGAGGTTGGGTTCTAGGGTCTACATTGTTGACCGGAGGGTTGGGAATAACAACAGCAGCAAGCAGAGGGCAAGCGTTTTTAAAGTGTCCGAGTTGACCACAGTTATAACAAGTATGATAAGGAGGAATAGTAGTTTGAGAGGGTAGCACAGGTTGGCCCATCGGGGGCTGAGGTTGACGACAAACTTTTATGAGATGACCAAATTTGCCGCAATTGCGACAACGCCAACAAGGGGTTTGAGTGGAGTGATGGTATTTACAAGTTTTGCAAAGAGGGTGAGTTCCAGTATAAGGTTTCTTGGCTGGCCGAGTATCGGGATTTATTTGAGGAGCAGGAGTAGCAGGAATAGTAGCTTTTGCAGGTGTGATTGTCTCATCAAGATGTTTAGCCTTCCTTTTCCTCTTCTTGGTTTTGGCACCGGAACGTTTGATGACTTCTAATCCTTGAGGTAGTTTAGCAGCATCATTGTTAACGAAATTATCGTCGAGGGCTTGTCGGAAAATGTTGGAGATGAAAGCTGCCACTTGTTGAGAAATTTGTCGGGCCATTTTTTGATTGTCAGGATTCATGCTGATGGTAAATATTCAGGAGACAAGGGATACGATAATCAATTCGGGATCATGATGACGGATATTTTATAAAACATTTGAATTTAGAAATCATGAGGTTTTAAACAAGGGATAGAGAAGAAATCATGTTGTTTTAGTAAAACACAATAGAATGGCTTTCGTTCCTTGATTGAGAAACTACAACCCGTGACTAATCAGAGTTAATTGGGATCCGTAGCAGTAATTGACATGCTTTGGCCTAATAGGTTCCAACACTCTCACCAGAGACTTCTAGGTAGGCATCCCGATCCACACGGCTGATCAGGTTATATACGAAATGCCTGCCTAGATAGACCTCCAGCTACCGGTGCCTTCCCCCTTCCAGTTACTACATGTCTACTGCTAGGAACCTAACTCCGACGGAATTTTCAAAATCGAAATTTTCAGAATCCTAAAATGGCACGTAAGGCACCATTACTAAGGATAGAGGCTAGGAAGCCAGAAGAGATAAGTGTATATGTGTGTGTCAAGTGTTAAGGTAATGATGAGATCTAAGGGAGGCAAGTTTAAGCAGCATCTACAGACATAATATAATAATAGGCATGCAGACATGAGTTAATCATGTAGGACACCTAAGGCATATAGTCTAGGTTATCCAGTTCTAATAACCTAAATCCCTATAGCCAAGGCTCTGATGCCAATCTGTCACACCCCAACCGACGGCGGAATATGTCGGGGCGCAATGATTGTCCAGATGCACATGACAACTAAAATTAAGTTGTAATACTTAAACATGCCCTTTTTCATTAATTAATTAAAGATAATGTACGATGAAGTAAACATAAAATACATATTAACTGATTTAAAGTCTTTAATCTAGGTCCAGCAATCCTAGCGTGATCACAACATAGCTCAAGTATAAGTTCCTGCAACATGTATAAGATAAAGTGTCAACTACAAAAGTAGTTGGTGAGTAAACACATGTTAAAATAATATAAGTATAATATCAATAACAGCGATATATGTCTAATCAGATATTTTCATATGTATAGTCAAACAAGTAGTGAGTTAAAGCTAATGAATAAGCGCATCAAACCCTAGACAACTAGGCTTCCAATCACAAGGCGCTACACGCGAAGCATGCCAAGTGGGCTGTCAAACCAATAGATCTATTATTGTTACCCCGGCTCGGTATGTTAATGAGTACGCATGCTAGATAAAGATAGTAACCGATGCTAGATCAAACCAATCACAATAATCCACACATATTTAACATACATAGAACGTATCAAATCATCATATAATTCGCGTTTGTGTTTTGGATAAATGATTTGAATAAAGATACATGTTACACCCCAAAATGTTTAAAAGATAATGCAGGTATGGTTTCTTACAACTCGGATTATCATCCTAATGAATCACCAGTAGAAATGATATTACGAATTGAATAGTCATAACCAATAGTATTAAAGGAGGGGGTTTAGTGGATACTCACCTGATGAGTTGATCGGAAACGAGAGATAGAACCAATCGCGAGAGATAATAATCCGGAGATTATCCTAATGGAACGAACATGCTAAATGAACATAGGGAATAATAATGATTATAGTTCTAAGGACACGAGGAACTTAAGAAGTGTTTAGGTCTTATTTGATAAAAGACCATTTTGCCCTTTATTAGGAAATTAGGGTTTTGGTAATTTATCTAATAATTAATTCATTTATCAATTTTGAACTCATATACACTTATTATATATATAAATATGTTCTAAGACCAAAATTCAAGTTTTAATACTTTCCGGTTTGTTTGATATTTAATAATCATATTTAAAACCCTAATCTTGAAATAATTATCAAATAAATAGAAAAATAATTTATAAAATCAAATAAAATTAGGGCTTTTATTTAAAATATTATTTTATAATATATTTTAAAGGATTAGCCCTAGTTTTAACCCGTTTGTTCAATTTTGGCAGAGTACCGTCGTGAAAACCCTAATTTTGATGTTTTTATTAAATAAATACCAAAACAATTTATAAAATTGTAAAAACTTAGGGTTTTATTCATTATGATATATTATAATATTTCTCAAAATAGTAAACCCTAATTCAATACCGTTTATTTAATTTGGGCAGAACAACGACCCGAAAACCCTAATTTTGCACAATTTTATATAAAATACCAAACGTTTAGATATCATGAAATTGACTTAGGGGTTCTTTAATATATGTTATAACATCATACCCTTCAAAAACTCAGACCCTAACTCCTTCCCGATTACCCAGAATTGAAGAAACATGTTAAGAACCCTAATTTTGAGCATAGTTCTAGAACTCGATTAAAACAACAAGATTAACAGAAATTGATAGAGGGTTTTTGTAGAGCATACCAAATAACGTGGGACTGCAGGAGATCAGCCTTGGAGAGCTTCGGGATCGATCGAATTTTGATGAAGAACTTCTGGGTTCGAATTAGGGTTTTTGGGGTATGTTTTGAGGAATTGGTGATTCAATCTGATGAATTCGATGCGTTATTTATAGCCATGGAGTGCGCAACTGAGTGTTGCCACGACGTATGATGATTAATCAAAGAAAAACGACATATGGAGCTCGAATTCGTGAAGAACAAGTTGAATTACGTGGCCAGATTCGAGCTGATCTCAATATTCTGCCCGAACACCGGCTCGCGTATCGCGAGGGCTAGCCAGGGGGCTGGCGCGATACGCCTGGTGACTTTCACCAATTGGCAGTTTTAGTCCCTGAGGTTTTTATTTACAGTTTTGACCCTGAACTTCTACCGAACTGTTATTTTATGCACCAAATCATTATAAAACATGTTTATAAAAGTTTTTAAGGCTCGGGATATGTTTGATGATATACGGATACGTGCGTTTTATAACTTTCACTAAATTACATGTTTAGTCCCTCAACTTTGGTTTTATGTGTTTCATCTTTGTATCCTTCGATGTAATCAATGTTTCAGACTTAACATGATATTATAGTACTTCTTTAAGATTTATAAGGCTCGGGACACGTTTAACGAGGTATAAAATATATAATTTATATATATATTTATTTTATTTTTAACCGTTCATGCTCGTTTTAATTCGTTAATTTCTAAAAATTTACGAGTGACTTATATTGACCTTATAAAACACCAAGGAACATTAAAATATGAATTTTGAAATTTACGTGCTTCCCGGTTACTAACGGATTTGCACGAAAAACGGTAAATTCATTTATTTGTGAAATAATTAACAAAATTGATCTAAAATATAACCAATTGGTTTTTAATGTTATAAAATGATTGTAGGACTTTAAAAATTATATATTTTAAAATTAAAAACCCCGAGATTCCCGGTAAACGATAAATTGAATACCGAAATCGCGTAAAAACCAAAAATCGGTTTATTTTCGTTTTAATCGAATCATTTAACCTAAAATCTTGTATATGTATTATTTTGTTTTCAAAAATGATTATCGAGTATCCCGAACATAATTTAATTGTATATTTTGGACAAATTCTTCCGGTAATTGTTAAATCAAACTTCGATTTGCATGACAAGTCCAAATTCGGGTCGGGTTTTGTAATTGGGTCGGACACAGGTGTTACAAATAGAGCGGGGTTTAAGGATGACCGGAAACTGGAAAAATCAAAAGAGTGTGACGGTTAAAACCCTTACCGTCGCTGCTGCCGGAAAACGCAAAGAGGGGGCGCTGCCGCCGCTAGGCGGAACCCCAGTCGTCGCCACCGTTGTGGTGGCTTCTGACGGTGTTCGAGGCCGGAAACAAGCTAGGAACAACAGGGAAGTTCATCGGAGTCACGAAACAGGTATAAAAGGGGCGTCGTCGCCGCTCCTGCGGCAGAACCCTAGCCGCTGCCGCCACTGTTGCGGTTTTAGTTGCTGTTGGCGACCTTTAAAAAGAACTCGGGAATAAGGGGAAACTGTCAGGAAGAAGAGAGGAAGAAGATGGGCTCGAGAACATGGTCGGCCGCCGCTGTCGGCCGGAATCTAGCTCACCGGAAAATCGGGAGGGAGAGCCTCGGCTCTCTTCTTTCTCTCTCGACACACATATGTGTGTGTTAGTGTTTGGGTCTAGAGTGAATAAAAATAGGTTAATAACCTGTTTATATTTAAGGTTTAATGTGTAGTACAATTTTAAATGAACCGGTATTATGCCGCGATCTCCGAACATGTTAAATATTGAACGACTCGGGAATGAATCACGAAAATTCTAGTACGACTGAATACTATAAAAGCCTCGAAAATATTCTCGGAATGCCTAAAATGTCGAATTATATATATTCTGATAAGTATTCGGTCAACGAACGGTTTAAAGCGCGTATTTGACACGAATCATGTATATATCCGTTTCGTGAACTGAGCATGTTTCCATGACTATATTTCTTTGTGAATACTCAGAAAAATATTTATAACTTCACAGGGTCGGTAAAATCATCTTAAATTATTAAATGATTAATCTCGGTTGTTCTTGCGTAACGGAATAGTTCACCGAATTTCATCGTTTCTTACACCGATACATACGGTAATCCTTTCTAATGGTCGGATCATCAATGATCAAATATCTGGCATCTCCAAATACCCTATTCTTGTCTCAATGATCTTTATGTCACTATCAATGGCATATGTACGTTAAGTGTCGTTTAGCGTTTCCATGTACGCATTTTACTTGTAACCGTATAATCATACTTTCTAACAAATATTAATGTCCTTGTTAATATATCTATCATCATAAACTCATCGAATCACATAAATATACTATAACGTCCGGTTATTCAACATGTTAATAAATTAAACAACGTAATTTGTCAGTTTCATTCAAACTCAACTTTTATCAATATGTAACACCTTGGATCACATAATAAATGTTTAAAATACTTTTAACAACTCATCTGAACATCTGGTATACATATTGGGGCTTTGATGATCCTTACTTCTCTTAATGGGCCTATTGGGCCCAACTGGGCTTACCAAGTCTAGTTTATAAACGGAAACATTTCACTCTGATTTTATCGTAATTAACAAGGTGTTACAACTCTCCCCTCTTTAAATGAATTTCGTCCCGAATTTCGCCCTACTTACCAGGACGGGGAGTAACCTGACGCTTGTGGATCACATAATGCAAGATGTTCTCCAGGGGACATCTATCTTATTAGTGCCACCACGTGGCCCGTGATGTCTTCCTATGATGTTACTACCTAGTGGACTTACATGCCATTAGCGTGGACTTACTATCACTTCATACTTGATACTTTGTTTTGACATTTTCACCTTGTGGTATTGGCTATCACTCGGTCTTGATACGACGTCCCGTATATCGTATTATAATTGTAACACAATGCAATACGATTACCATTCTACTGATGTCGCCACCACACATTGCAATATTGTACGTGACTTCATTTACCACACGGACTTAATCGCTACTCTGTAGTGTTACCAAAAGGAATTTCTATGACATCAAACCATAAGAACCATCTGTCACTTTTCGATCAGCATTCTTTTCCCATCACTCCTACTTGGTGAAACATGCGGAATTGATCAGCCTCACCTCCGTAGGTTTACTGATAATCTGATCGAGTGACTAAGTCTTATAGTTGCAACAAGTCACTAGTCGGACGAGTCATTCTCATTATCAGATTCTTCGAAGGAGATTTGCAGGATTTCATGTTAAGGAACCGACTCAAAACATATACCTTATCACTGGGAATGTTGTGGCCTTATTGAAACACATTCATTAATAAGCCATCAGTACTATCACATTGAACCTATATGCGTCCTAACGCAAAAGTCAATTCTATACATTTAGGGGAACCTAACTTAGGTCTAACACTTAAGTTGCGTAGCACAATTACACAACAAAGCACATATAATTTTTAACTCGCCGAGGCATTACACTTGGGTCCACACCATAAGAATTGTCATGCCAATTTCACAGTATCCTGGTCACACCAAGCTATTCATAGCTATTTTTATAGTTCCATTAATGGAAACACACAAGAGTCCTCTTGACCAAAAGTTAATCACATGGACTCACTAAATTCAATATGTTTTGTCAAGGTCATTATTTCCCAAGGATACTGAAAGTGTTTGGCAAGGGTCCTCACCATGATGATAATAAGAATATTCAGAGATAGCCAACTGTATCATTGTCATAATCATGTGAGATTATCGGGCTTCACCAAGTGATATATATCTATATATATCATTTATTTGTAATCCAATATGCCCCTACTCTGGTCCCATCATGGAATCTGTTTGCTAGGTTATCAAGATATTCAACTTTAGGTGAAGTGTGTAATATGTCTTCGCCATTAATGGAGACCCAAGATGCCTTCTATAATTTCCAATCTTTCTTTTTCAAGTTAATCGGCTACACTAGCCAAAAGCTTTATACACTTTGTTAGACTGATCGTTATGAAGGAGTAGTCATCCCCGGTTTGAAGGGTCTAATCAGAACGATTCGTACAATACGAATACATAACAACATTAAACATAGAGGCCTCGTAGTTGGTCCTAAACGTATCAACTAACTTGCCAATTTCATAACTTTCAAAGCTACTCATAGATACTTCTGAGTGCCTCTTTCTAGAAACACAATATTTCTGTTTTCATGATTGATATACATGTACAAATCTTTACCTGTACAAATGTGTACAAGGTTTGGTTCAAAAGATAATATGCCTTGCTCAAAATACCCGTTCACAACCACATGATATCAGAAGAGATTATCAGGGTAATTTGTGGATCACAGTATCAATATATGTCAAACATCTCTTACTCACGAATTATCACAGGTCTTCGTCTGATCGTTTGGGTGATAAATAAATGTATAAACCCAATTAAAGGTTTCTATTTCTCCCCTCCTTTGCGTCTAGTAAGGGGTCAAAATATATATATCCATGGTACATGACGAGTCTATTAATCTTACGAACTCGTAAGATCACTCTAATCAACCTGGATAGACAAACCTTTACTCTATACTCTTAGAGTGTAGTTTCTAATATTCTTTCATCATACACCAAAATTTATGGGTAATCATCCCAATAAAGTATCATATTACTCTTAATCATTTCCACAACTTATAACCAAACCATTTCCTTTAACAGACTTATGTCCTAGCCGATATCATTAGCTCACAACTTTCCATACTGGAATTTATAATCACTAGGAGTTACGATATTCCATATATTCAGAATCATAAGTCGGCGAGTCTTTACTTTGTTGCAAAGTTCAATCCATTCTAGGATATCCAAACCTTTCACGTATTTAACCGCGCGCTTAGACAGATGACCACTTCGTCACAACTATATTTACTCAAATCTTTACTTTAAGCAATCCATCGATCTGCCTTTAGATTGTATTTGTAATTATCAGTATATTAATCACATTAATCTAGAGGCAACTCTTTCGCCTTTACTTAGTAGTTTAATCCTTTTATCATATCTCAAATTTGGCATAAATGAGAGCATGTCAATCATTATAAATGTGTGGTCTCCATGCCTATCTTCTACACTTACCTGCTTCTTGAGCCGTAAACCATTATGCCAAAGGTGTTTATATATAGGGCTTACCGCAGCTATCCCACCACACCTCGGACACAATGATAAATGCACCATTACCTGGTTCATGTACATTCTTATACATGTATTTTAACCTTTGGGTCACTTCCCTTCGGAAGTGTATAAATAATACACACGCTTCAAACACATACTTATAATATGAATCTTCTAGTACTCTTCTAGTATGCCCACTATCCTTATATGACGTTGTATAACTTTTAGCATTTCTAGTATCTAACTGAAGGTTGCATCATAAACAATTCTTCATCATTCTTGGTAATATTCCAAAATATTTTCCATCCTTAGGTCGCGCTCTGTAGAGATTTTACTACTGAACCTTGCTATCCTATCATGATTATCCTCTGAATCATGTACATGTATTTTAACCTTTGAGTCACTGCCCTTCGGAAGTGTATAAATAATACACACGCTTCAAACACATATTTATACATGAATCTTCTAGTACGCTCACTATCCTTATTTGACGTTGTATAACTTTTAGCATTTCTAGTATCCAACTTAAGGTTGCATCATAAACAATTCTTCACCATTCTTGGTAATATTCCAAAATATTTTCCATCCTTAGGTCGCGCTCTGTAGAGATTTTACTACTGAACCTTGCTATCCTGTATCATGATTATCCTCTGAATCATTGACCAAATAAACCTCAAGATGTCTCATGAAAATTAAATCTATCATAACAATCCATGTCTCCGTCATGAAGACTAACTATATGGTTCTTGCTAACCACTTAGTTTGAGGATTATCATTCAGATTTAGAATACAAGCACGATATCAGAAAACACACGAATTTAACGCCACATCTCAACGCCTGAGATCACGTGACTGTTACTTGTGTGAAGTTTCTCCATGGTAATCAAGACGCTTACTTGTCTCAGCTTCCAGGCCTCAGCATTTTAAATGTTACTCACACAAGTAAGAAGACGATATGAATCAAAATACCGTACATTATGATATAAACAAAGTACTCTCACCAATGGTGTCACCTCTGTTGAGGAAAATTAGCAACACCAACCATGAATGGTTGTGCGACAAACTTGAAATTTTCCTCAGCTACACAAAGCCGATAGCACAAAGTGATCAGATCACGAGTCGGATATGACCTGAAAGTAACAACTTTACACAAGATGGATTTCAAAGTGATCATTATTAAATAAAATCGATCGAATCGAAGAAAAGAAGAACAAGAAGGAGAAGAAAAAAATTTGTTGTCATCGTCCGATGCTGCGCCACATCTTGTTGTCGTTGGGATGATTCGTTGACTCCTTTGCTCTTCCGGGTTGAGTAGATTGAGTATCGTTGTCATGTCGTTGTTATAGATGTCCTCCGTTAAGCTCCGTTATGTCTTTAAAAGTCTTCTATATATCCGTCTTTCTTGTCTTGATCTTTATTTGCAATCCATATTGTCATATTATTCGTAGCAAATCTGCTAAGAGTCTCTAGTTAAACCATATCGCTTGCTGAGGTACATTTTGTCTAATAAGGGTCTGTTTAGCCTTTATTTGACTTGGAACGTGAAAGAAGAAATTTAAATGCATTCTAAAAAGTAGCATCGATATAACACAATCACTGTGCATCCTTGTGACCCACTGTTTGCGTGGCGAAACTGACAGCATAACTCTTGCATATTTGAACATCACCGTGTGTCCATCTGACAACACGAGTCCTTATCTGATTATGTCGTATGTCTTTGAATTCGCATAGGCACACACATTTGTGTTCATAAACAATCATTTATTTCTAAAGATATCATCTCCATTTGCACTGTCAGTTCCATTTAAGTCAGGCCAAGCACCCATTTCCATATGTGGTCGTCTTTCAAACGTCTGACTCAGCTAATAACAAACAAAGACACCTCAAGAGGTGATTTATGTCACCGCGAGGCATAACACAAATTAATAATAGTTCAATTCCTACTGATTCATACTACAGTGCACAAGTGATCATATAAGGCCATTCTCAGTACTAATTCTAGTACCATTTGAAAACATACAGCAGCATGCAAGCAGCCATATAATAAATTTGTAACACGTAGACGCACATAAGACAATTATCATTAGCATAAAATGAAAAACCGGAAGATGGATCTTACTAGAGGTTTGCTTGATCGTAAAGTGAGAACACAATGTAAATAATAGTTTGCTTTATTGAAATCAACAAAGACTCAATTACAAACTCTCTAATCAGCTCAAACAGCGAAACACTCTCAACAACACATAGTTAAGATCTGGTCTCTCTTAATATTCTCTCATCGTTACAACATTCAAAGCACAAGTTCCTATTTATACACGTCTAGGCTAAACCTTCGCCGAACTCCAAGTTCGCCCGGTTCGAACCTCAGGTTCGGACCTAGTTCGGCGAGCAGCAAGAACGTGTCTTTGATCATCACATCGTCTTGTTCAGATACTTCACATGACACACAAATTAGGTATCAACAAACTCCCCTCGTCATGTACAGTATCTGTTCACCAGTTAAAACATATTCTTCGAACAAACTCCGCCTCAACTTGATGATAGCTTGATCTTGAATATTTGACGATGCACAGTTTCTTTCTTCCTTATCAACAGCTTCAGAAGACTTGAAGTTGTGATTAACTCTTTTCCTTTGAGTACCTGACCAACATAAATAATCTTGGCGCAAAACTTCTCTTTGAGAATCCAAGATATATTTTTGAACATGTTTTTCGTATCTTGTGTCGATCAATCAAAAACAAATAAGAAGTAAAATCTTTTTGGATTTTATGAATTTTATACTAAAACAAACCAAAAATCTTTTTGATATTTTCTGAAATGAAATGTAAATGCAGTACAGAAACAAACATTATTCTTGTCTTTTGCGAGAAAGATCACGATGCAAGATCATATCAGACATAACGCATCTAGCACACTTCAATTTCGGTCTTAATCAGTATGCAAGCCAAGATAATCGCAAATACAACATTTATGTTTATTTCAGCATGCACCAATCATTTTTATCATTTTCAGATATGCTTAAGGTAATATTATCATGCACTGATAACTCGGCCTCCACTCTATCAGATACTGGAAAATCATCATGTTTATCATATCGAAGCAAATTTTCTTAGATATTTAATGATCCTTGATGAGTCATGCAAAAATAAAGCAAAATCTCAAATACCTAGCAATCAGGTCAGTCTTGTGGACACGCAGAGAAAGCCCAAGTATTTGAGAAAATAAAAAAGCAAAACAAGTTGAAGTTGTATAATTCGACAACGATCAGGTTGATACTTCCGTATACGCAGAGAAAGTCCGATGAATTATACGAAAACACCAATGAAAATAAAGCAGAATGTCAAACGAACAACGATCATGTCGATCTTTCGATACGCAGAGAAAGTCCGATCATTTGACAAAATAAAGAAAATCAACCAAGTTTAAATCTTTCAAAATGAAAACCTGCATTCATCAGGATACCTCTTTATTCTATTTTTGTCAAAATCATTACACAGAAATCGTCAAGAAGCAAATAACCAAAGATCATCAGGCAAGCATTATGTTTATATCTTACTTGCAGATATCAGATTAGTCATGCACATTCATAGATTATGCAAGTACCTACAGCCTTTAGACTTAATCTATCCATGGCAGATAAACGTATATGCTGATGTACTATCATTTCTTGCTTTTATCGGATCAATTTCTCATTTTTCATCATTTTTTTTTGTATATTTTCCAAATTTCTCCTCCTAAAATTCAAACAGACACTATTTTTTGAATTTTCAAATTTTCTCCCCATAAAAATAGGAACGGAAGAAAATGAATAACAAAAATGAAAATGAACTGTCACACCCTCAAAATCCACATGCGGGGTTTATACCGCGAGGCGTGTGACAAACCAGGATCCGAGTCATTAGTCATACCAAACCATGCAAACACACCAAAACAATTTAAGAAATGCGGAAGCGTAAAGGTAAATGAAAGTGTTGCGCAAAACACGCGCCCTCAAACCAAACACAAAAGTAAACTCAAACGTAAAAGTGGAATGCAAATCAAAATGTTCAACTTTCATGCAATATGCGTCCTAGCGTGCTCGTACCTCAAAGACCTGCGAAAGACATGCTATGTGGGTCAGCGCAAGGCTGGTGAGTTCATAATGTCAATGCAAGAAAAAAAAAATGTTTGTCAAGATGTTTGTAAAATGTTCGTGCCATGGTAATCATAATAGTAATCGTAGCTAGCAAGGCCAATAATGCTATCACTATGTGGTTCGCAACCGAAGCGTGACTGTTTGTGTTCGTAATGCCTTCCACCATCGCCTAACACGGACGATGATGATACTGTCTAGGCAAATTTTACACCCGTTCGACATCCAGTCGAGTTAGAGCTACTAACGCGGGCGGGGTTTGTCAAACCCAGTAGTACTACCAAAGATTTCCTCGCTTTCCAATAAACTAACGGTTCGAAATGTAAGGACTTGTAATTCGTGTTATGTGTGCACATACGTGATCAGCCAATACAATTATATTACCAGAATGTCTGTAGCATGCTCCTTTCTCTAACTGAAATACTTAGAGAAAATGTTCGAGAACTCACCTTTGGGAGCTCGGCAAGAAAGTTCAAATAAAATTGTTGATGAATTCCTATGAATCACCTATATGTTTGTGAACGTGTAAGACTATAGTGAGTGAACGACGAGACTGACTCAATCGACCCTGACGACACGTTGGTGACTCGTTAATAATTGGGTTCGTTTGTTCGGTTAATCTTTTCCAAATTCCGAAAAGTTTCTATTTTACAAAAGTTTCCATATAGCATGTTTCTCATAAATAGCAAGCAACAAGTAAGCACACTTTATATATATCTAGCATGCATCCTAAATTGATTGCAAAACGATTGACCAGAAGCGCATAAGGTTTTTATGTCTCAACAACTATGCTGACCAAGTACGCATATTAATTAAATTCAGTTATATCGAATATGTTTGATGTTTCATGCTAGGATTTATCATTTATACATGTTAACCACATAAAGAATCATTTACGATACGGCCCGACAATCAAAACTCCTAAGATCACACAATCACATAATCTTTTAACATGCAAGATGTGTTATGGTACCATTAAATCACTAAGTAAAATAAGTAAGCAAATAATATATCTAAAAGGGTAGTTATATAATTTGCGTGTCATGCTTTGCATCAAGGGTAATACTTTTCATGGAAATATACAACCTAACTATCACTAAAACCGTAACACATGCATTATAAATAAACCTGGGAGGATTGTAAAGATTAAATTAAACTAGAAACCAAAAAAAAAAAAAAAAAAGAAAAGAGAATGCTGGGCGTGAGGTTTGAACTCGCAGCGCAACAGTCCCAACACACACGAATTACCAATCGGACCAGCCCACACTTTGTTAATCAAAACAGATTGAAATATATTTAACCTTAACTTCTGGTGTCATATTACTACTAATGAAACAGAACTAAAAAAAAAGAATAGAGTTTGCAGTATGCAGGCTTCGAACCTGGGTCAACCTAGTCGCAACACAAGGCATCTACCACTAGGCAAGTTTCTGGTTTGCTGCTTTTATTCAGATTGTATAATATTTAACCAGTAGTGTTCAGTACTATTTTCATGGTAACAAGATAAGCTAAAAAAAAACGGAGGACACCAGGGGTTGAACCCGGGACCTTAAAGCTGCTAACAAAGTTACCCAACCACTAGGGCAGCTTCTGATTTGGTGTTTGTAATTGTGACAACCCGTCCAAATCAGGTCAAACCTCTCTCCGTTGACTTTTGTTGACTTTTTAATTACATGATAATTATGTGAATTACCGCTTTAATGCCTGATTAACTGTGATAAGTTAAACGATTAACCGACTTCAAATTCCGCGTTTAAACTAGAATATACACATACGTAAAATATAACGTCCATCGTATAATTAAATGTGGAATTTCAACAATAAGAAATTAAATATAAAATTTGACATTTTATATTTTTATCAAACCGTTACAAACCGATAAAACGTTTTACGAACTTCAAACAAGTGTTACGTTGTCAAGACTTAGCCAATATCCAAGACGTTTAGCCTATTGGGCCCGGTAAGCCCATTAAGCCCAAATTAACTCCGATTGACCCGAAAATTTAACCAAATACTCGTATCCACTAGTCGAGTAAAACCCCAAACTCAGAAACCCGACCCGAGATCCGAAACCCATTGGGCCGAACCCGGCCCAATTCCTCTTTCCTTTTTTCTCCTTCGCGGCCCAACCCACGAACCGGCCCAACGCAACTGGGCTTCGGCCCAGCCCCACTCGCGGACCCGACTGGGCCTCGGCCCAGTCCCCTCTCTTCCAAACGAATGGGCCTCGGCCCATTCCCCTTTCCTTAATTCATTTGGGCTTCGGCCCAACAAGAAACAAATCAATTAAATTTGTTTGAGCCCACAACTTTTTATAAAATTTACCCAATCTTTTAAACCACTAATATTTTTATAAAACTTGGACCAACAATGTTTATAAAAATAAAAATCACCATTCAATTGGATAAAATATAATGGGATTATATTTTAAAAAGTTATGATTTTTATAAACTCCTAACACTCCCATATTTTATAAAAGCTTCAAACCTTTTTATAAAACTTATAAAATTAACAACCTACACATGAGATTAGTTGGGTTAATTTTGGTGTTGACAACACACAATTAACCAAAGGTTAATAATCCCACTTTTAGTATAAAAAGGAGGTTAGGGTGCACTTGGTCTCCTTGCACCCAACCAAGAGACACACCCACTCTCCCTCTCTTTCTCCCTAGCCGGCCCACACTCCACCGCCAACCACCGTCCGCCGCCGGCCAACCACCGCCGGACCACCGTTGCTCCGCCACTCCGCCGCCGGAAACCGCCACCACCACCCGTTTTCTCTCCTCTTCTTCTTGTGAGTTTTTCTAACTCATTCTCCATCTTATTCCACCCATAAGAACCCTCAAGTCTTGACAACAACCAAACAATTAATCAAGAATGCTTGGATTTTTGTTGGATCAACTAACAAAACTCTTTTCTTTACCTCCTTCTTCCAAGATCAAACACTTCTTTGGTGCATTTAAAATGCTTAAAGATAACCAAAGAGTGTGGTGAAACACACTTATGAAATCTAAGGAAAGTAATATGGTGTGCACCATGAATCTTGATTATGAAACCTTGGTTTCATAAGTTAGTTGATTTGAACAAAATACAAGCCTCTTCATATAAAATGTTAACTAACAAATCTATACATGTTTATATTTCCTTGTCCTAACACAAATGTGTTAGTGATTGTTATTTATATTTCCTTGTCCTAACACAAATGTGTTAGTGATTGTTATTTATTTTCTTGTCCTAACACAAATGTGTTAGTGATTGCACTTAAATATATATTTGGTCCCAACACATATATGTTGGTTGATGATTTATTAATTCATGTTATTTATTGAAAATGTTAACTAACTATATATAAACCATGTTATATTATGTTAACTTATTACATGAAATGATAATAAACAAATATATAAACTAAGAATCATGGACTTATTTAAATAAAAGTTACATATGTAACCTATGACTAAAACAAAAAGAATATACTTCTTAAAATAAGTCAAGTAACATATTTAATGTGTTACTAATGATTAAATGATTGGACAAAAAGAATAAAAATAAATGCTAGATTTGATAAGAATAATATTTATGTCAAATGATTAATTTGACATAAATACTTGGATTTATTACAAGTTTTAACCTTTCTTGAAACTTGCTAGAAATGGACATTTTTATAAAAAGTCACACTTGAAAATAAATGTTTTCATAAAAGATTTTTATAAAAATAAATCAAGACAAATCATTGGTTTAAAAATGGTTACAAGGACTTTTAATATTTCTTTGATAAAAACAAAGTATCCAAAAACGAACCGACGTTCGTTGGAGATTTTAAATAAAAGACGAGTTTATAAACCAAATGTTATAAATCCAAGCGTCGTCGTAAATATTCTTATCAACGTCTTCTATTAAAATATTTCATGAACTTGAAATATTAACTTACCTTTGAAAATGATTAAACGTTTAAAACCTTAAATGTTTTCCTTAAAGATTTATGTTTTATAAATAAAACAAACGTTAATAATTATTTCGACAAATAATTATTTGCAAAGACTTAAACCTTGTTTTATTCACCAAATAATTGTTAATCGTAATTATTTAAAATAATTGTAACTTGCAAGATTAACAAATCGAATAAGTAATTATTTAATTAAAATAATTATCCGAACTTGTGAAAATAATAATAAACATTATTATTTCTCCTTTTACTCGATGTTCAAGACTTGATTTAATTATTGAAAATGATTATTTGTTTATATTTATTGGACATAAATATAAATAACCATGAACGTATTTAATTTAAATAAATACAAGTTAACGAGTTTTCAGTAATCCAAACGGACTTAAAACGTCAAGACTTGACCGGTATCACTTGGGTGACGTATGTTACTCAAATGATCATAGACCTTATGCATATGTTATTTGATTAATTAGGGCGTTACGTGCTACCGTCCTTTGCTGCTTAAATACCGCTTATCTGCTAAAACTGTGAGTTTCAGGGCCCCTTTTTCCTTTTAACTGTTTTATACTTGGGGAAGAAATCATGAAAACTGATTAAATGCTTTTACTTAATATTATGGTTTACTTGTTAGCCGTATGACTACTTGTTCTCTTACTGATTGCCCAACTTGGTACATTATCGTTATAAACGTTTGTACAACCGAAAATCCCATCATTAATTGATTTCAATTAGTTCTGTACGAAACGATAGCTAGTGAGTAGATCTATTTGGGTTGACAACCCTACCCTAACTGGTAGCTCCAGTTCTGACTCCGGATTGTCTGGGGGTACACGTCAGTTATTCTGCACTGTTTAACATCTCTGGGCAAGAGATGCCGGGTGGGTAAACTGTTAGTATTTGAAATCAAGGTTCAGGTGAGATCATACAACCACAACAATAAACCCTGATAATATTTAAGTATACCGAAACTGTTTTACAACTGTTTACAACTGTTTAACTATCGAGTCCTAAACCTGTGAACCTCACCAACTTTATGTTGACCCATTTTATATTCATGATTTCTTAGGTAATTGACGAGACTTCCTTGAAGACATGCAAATGGGGCTTACAACTGCTAACGGACCTGTCCCTGGAGTCATAGTCCTGACTATCCAACTTAACTGCTTTAAGCTTTTAATAATCGTTTAAGACTTATGTTTTTAAATTGTAAGACATTGATGTTTCCACTACTCTTTCCGCTGCAATGAAACGAATTAATGTTTTATGAAGTTTTTAAATTATTAGAAGTGTTCTATGTATCCTCGACTATGATTCCATTCTCGCTCACACCCGAAACCGTTGACCGGGGTGTGACAGATTGGTATCAGAGCCGTGGTTATAGCGAACCAGGATAAACAAACAAACAAAACAAAACGGAAACCAAGCCTGGACTATAACCCACTCCGAAGCGACCATTTGCATGTCAAGACCTCATATGTTTACTTATGTTTACTTATGTGTTACCACTTTACCATGATGTTACTGACACAGTTCCTTTTTGGAATATTTTCGCAGTGATGGCTTCGAAAGAGGTCATTTGCGTTGCCGATTCTGAGGAGGAGCCCAGTGTTGAGTACACGCCATCACCCGAAGACTACATCCCTTCCAGCCCCGAGACAGAGGGCGCCACTGTGGGAGTCATACGCCCGAACCCTATACCAGCAGGTTTCTTGAGTCCTATCAGGCGTAGGACCTCCGACAACACCCCCGACCACCCTGCTCCCACCGCCACTGCTGGCGGTGCAGCCACTGCGGATGCCACTAGCTCCGCCGACCCCTTCGCAGGCCGAGATCGGTCTGTGAAGACCTTTGTCGCCACGCCTGGTGGCGGCAGACGGGGATTTACCCCGGGGCGGGCAGCTGGCCCATCCCGGACTAGAGAAGTCCGACGTACCTCTGGTGAGCCCGCGCCCAAGCGGCGCCAGGTGTTCGATTTACCCCACCTCGCCTGGATACCCGACCAGATCCAGCACTGGCGGATCATCGAGGAGTTCCCGAGCTGTTATGATCGGGGAGAGTCCTCACTTCCTGATCCCTTCCGCCGAGTGCCTCTGGGTATCTCGCCCTTTACTCACGAGCCCATCCCTGACACCGTCCCATTACTGGTGGCTCGTTTGAGACGCCTTGAGGCCGATCTGGGGGAGCTGAACGCCGATATCGGTCAGCTACCTGCAGCCACTGAGGTGTTTCACCTCAGGAACCAGATGGCTGAGCTGACCGGGCGCATGCGCGCCACTGACGGCGCCATGGAGTCCCTCCATGCCCACATGACTGGGGTCAGCATGGCCACGACTGATCTGCTTCTCTCGCACGAGAGGTTGCAGGGGAGAGTCTCTGCCTTGGAGTTCGTCTCCGGACGACTTCTCGCCACTCTCCAGGCCTTGACCCAGAGACCACCGGTCTTCTTCATGCCCCCAGGACCTCCACCACCCCCACCAGCATTCTAGGTAGATGAGACCTAGTAACTTTTGATAGCCATTTTATGGATGAAACATGTTAGCATTAGTCAGGATTGGGACTGCGAGCCCACAATGCAAACTTGTTATTTTGGATATGTTTTATCTGTAATATGGTAACAAACTTGATGTATGATTCCGATGATTATGCTATGGGAAAAATCTTTTGTTATGTTATGATTCATGTGTATGTTTATGTTATGTTCATGTTATAGTTATGTTGTGATTGTGTAGTTATGTTGTTACGACATGTTGTATCACTTCACCATTCCTATCTTATGTTCTTGGTTGTGTTGCGTGAAAATGTTTTGGCAGTTGATGTATGTCGTGGCAGTTATTCTCGAGCATGTAATAACCCCATTTACATATTATCTAAATTTTTCTTTATGTTGACAATTGTAACTTAAAGCAAAATCATGCCACCGAGACGCCGAACCACCAGGAACTCTTCACCTCCTCCACCTCCTCCCCCTATGACTCCCGAGGAAATCGAGGAGATGATTGCTAATCGCGTAGCAGAAACTGTTGCCGCTGCGGAAGCCCAACGTCAAAATGACAATGGGGTGCGCGGCCCCCGTGAATGTTCATACAAGGACTTTATGAACTGCAAACCCTCAAATTTCAAGGGTTCTGAAGGCGCTGTTGGGTTAGTTCGCTGGTTTGAGAAAATGGAGTTCGTCTTCCGCATAAGCAACTGCCCCGAGCAGTACATGGTCAAGTATTCCACCTGCGCTCTGACTGATAGCGCTCTGACCTGGTGGAACTCCCATGCCGATGCTATGGGGACTGATTTGGCCTACGCCATGACTTGGGACGAGCTCAAACAGCTGCTTCGCGATGAGTACTGCCCTAGAGAAGAGCTTCAGAAGCTCGAAGCTGAATTCTGGAACCTCACCATGAACGGAGCCGACGTTGCCGGCTATACCAAGAGGTTCCGTGAGCTCGCTCATCTCTGTCCGACCATGATCACTCCTCTCTACAAGAAGATTGAACGGTACATCTGGGGACTTGCACCTCATATTCAGGGGAATGTCCTTTCCTCAAACCCTCAGACTTTTCAGGATGCTGTGCGCCTGGCACACAACCTGATTTACCAAGCCAACCGTCAAGGTGTGAATCTTGACAAGAAGAAGTCTGAGAACAAGGCCCCTGAAACCAGTACCACTCCTTCCACCAACAAGAAACCCGATAACAAGCGGAAACGCGGATTCTGGAGGAACCGCGATGATAAGGCCCCTGCCAAGGAAGCTGAAACTGTGAAGGTCTTTGCTGCTACCACCCCTACCCACGTTGTCCGAAAGACTGGATACAACGGTGGAGCACCTCTGTGCAACAAGTGCAATCTCCACCACACACTAGATTGTGGAAACGTCTACTACAACATCTGCAAGACGAAAGGGCACGTAGCACGAGACTGTCCGAAGCGCACCTGTTACGGTTGCGGAACCACCGGGCACTACAAGAAGGATTGCCCGAAGGCAGGAAACCAGGACCCGAATCAGGCTAGAGGAAGAGCCTTTGTAATCAATGCCGGAGAGGCTCGCCGTGACCCCAACACGGTGACGGGTACGTTTCTACTAAACAATCATTATGCTTCCGTTTTATTCGATACTGGTGCTGATAGGAGCTTTGTGTCTACCGAATTTGGTCAATTACTCGAAATTACCCCTGTTGCCTTAGACACTAAGTTCACAGTAGAATTAGCAAACGGAGAATTAGTAGAAACTAGCATTATTTATCCCAATTGCTCACTAGAACTCTCCGATCATCCCTTCAGCATTGATTTGATGCCTGTAGAACTAGGAAGTTTTGATGTTATCATAGGCATGGACTGGTTATCTAAGAACCGTGCGGAAATCGTGTGCCATGAGAAATTAGTTAGGATGCCACTCGAAGATGGCAACACTCTAAACGTGCAAGGCGAGAAGAGTGGAACCCAACTAAACCTCATATCTAGTATGAAGGCACGAAAGTTCCTTCGTAAAGGATGTCAGGCCATCCTAGCACACGTAACTGAGAAGAAACCAAAGGAGAAGAACATAGCAGATGTTCCCATTGTCCGCGAATACCCGGAAGTCTTTCCCGAAGACTTGCCAGGTTTACCGCCGACACGACAAGTGGAGTTTCGCATTGACTTAGCCCCAGGTGCCGCCCCCGTAGCCAGATCCCCGTACCGTCTGGCACCTTCTGAGATGCAGGAGTTATCTAGCCAATTGCAAGAATTGCTAGATAAAGGCTTCATCCGACCAAGATAAAGGCTTCATCCGACCAAGCCACTCTCCGTGGGGAGCACCCGTGCTATTTGTCAAAAAGAAAGATGGAACTTTTCGGATGTGCATCGACTACCGGGAGCTGAACAAGCTGACTGTGAAGAACCGTTACCCGCTTCCTAGGATCGACGACCTGTTTGACCAACTTCAAGGATCAAGCTTCTACTCCAAGATCGACCTAAGATCAGGATACCATCAACTCAGGGTTAGAGATGAAGACATTTCGAAGACAGCGTTCAGAACACGCTATGGCCATTATGAGTTCCTCGTAATGCCATTTGGTTTGACAAACGCACCTGCAGTGTTCATGGATCTGATGAACCGCGTATGCAAACCCTACCTGGATAAGTTCGTTATCGTGTTCATTGACGACATCCTTATCTACTCCCGTAGTAAGGAAGAACACGAACAACATCTGAGACTTATTCTGGAGTTGCTGAAGAAGGAAGAACTCTACGCGAAATTTTCCAAATGTGACTTTTGGATTCGCGAAGTTCACTTTCTGGGCCATGTGATCAATGATCGAGGAATCCACGTGGATCCCACAAAAATTGAGGCAATCAAGGATTGGAGCACGCCAACGACTCCAACCGAGATTCGACAATTTTTAGGTCTTGCTGGCTATTACCGCCGATTTATCGAGAACTTCTCGAAGATAGCCCAGCCACTCACCGCCCTGACCCAGAAAGATAAGAAATTTATATGGGATGCCAAGACTGAAGCAGCATTTCAGTTACTGAAGCAGAAGCTTTGTGATGCCCCGATTCTATCACTACCTGATGGAATCGAAGACTTCGTTGTTTACTGCGATGCCTCGCATCAAGGTTTAGGCTGTGTATTGATGCAACGAGAGAAAGTCATCGCATACGCATCACGGCAACTGAAAATTCACGAGAAGAATTATACCACTCATGACCTGGAACTCGGAGCCGTTGTCTTTGCTCTCAAAATCTGGAGGCACTATCTTTATGGTACCCAATGTACCATATTCACCGATCATAAGAGCCTCCAACATATTTTCAATCAGAAGGAATTGAATATGAGACAACGCCGATGGGTGGAACTGCTAAATGATTACGAATGCGAGATTCGTTATCATCCAGGCAAGGCTAATGTTGTGGCCGATGCCTTAAGCAGGAAAGAACATGCCAAACCTCGTCGCGTCCGAGCATTAGGCATGACCATCCACTCAAACCTTAATTCTCAAGTGCGCAACGCACAAATTGAAGCCCTGAAACCGGAAAACCTAACTGAAGAAGGTTTACGTGGAATGGAGAAGCAGCTAGAAGAGAAACCTGATGGAACCAGGGTCTTCATGGATAGGTTATGGGTACCTGTCTATGGAGGGTTAAGGCAATTGATTTTCGATGAAGCCCACAAATCGAGATATTCCATTCATCCCGGATCAGACAAGATGTACCACGGTCTGAAGAAACAGTTCTGGTGGCCTAACATGAAGGCCGAGATAGCCACCTATGTCGGCAAGTGCTTAACATGTTCGAAGGTCAAAGCCGAATACCAGAAGCCCTCTGGATTGTTGACTCAACCAGTGATCCCTGAATGGAAATGGGAAGAGATATCAATGGATTTTATCACAAAGTTGCCTAAATCTAGATCTGGTTATGATGCTATCTGGGTGATAGTCGATCGACTGACGAAGTCAGCACACTTCTTACCGGTCAATGAGAAGGATAAGATGGATAAGCGAGCCAAACTTTACATAAAGGAAGTCGTCTCGCGCCACGGTGTGCCCAAATCCATCATATCCGACCGAGACAGTCGATTCACCGCACGCTTCTGGAAATCTCTACAGAAAGCTTTGGGTACTCGACTCGATATGAGTACTGCCTACCATCCACAGACAGATGGCCAAAGTGAGAGAACGATCCAAACGCTTGAGGATATGCTGAGAGCATGTGTGATAGATTTCGGACCCAAGTGGGACGAGCACCTCCCTCTTGCCGAATTCTCTTATAACAACAGTTATCACCCCAGCATCCAAGCCGCCCCTTTCGAAGCACTTTATGGGAGAAAGTGCAGATCTCCCCTCTGCTGGAATGAGATTGGCGACAGTCAGTTGACTGGACCCGAGCTAATCTTTGAAACGACTGAATTAATCTTCCGGATCCGAGATCGCCTGAGAGCTGCCCGAGACAGGCAAAAGAGCTACGCCGACAACCGACGAAAACCCTTGGCCTTCAAAAAGGGTGAGCGCGTCATGCTAAAGGTGTCACCTTGGAAAGGTGTCATCCGGTTCGGCAAACGAGGAAAGCTCAACCCTCGTTACATTGGTCCCTTCGAAATCACCGAAACCATCGGGCCAGTAGCTTATCGTTTGAACCTGCCTGCCGAGCTAAGCAGCGTTCACAATGTCTTTCATGTCTGTAATCTTAAGAAATGCTTATCTGATGAAACGCTCATCGTTCCTCTCGATGAGATTCAAGTGGACGAAACCTTACACTTCATTGAGGAACCCGTGGAGATACTTGACCGAGAAATCAAAAAGCTGAAGCATAGCCGCATTCCCATAGTAAAGGTACGATGGAACTCTAGACGAGGACCAGAGTATACGTGGGAACGCGAGGATCAAATGCGCCGAAAGTATCCACGCCTGTTTGAGAACGTCGCAGTCCACCAGTAACCAAGACTGAATTTCGGGACGAAATTCTTCTAACTGGGGGAGAATGTGACAACCCGTCCAAATCAGGTCAAACCTCTCTCCGTTGACTTTTGTTGACTTTTTAATTACATGATAATTATGTGAATTACCCCTTTAATGCCTGATTAACTGTGATAAGTTAAACGATTAACCGACTTCAAATTCCGCGTTTAAACTAGAATATACACATACGTAAAATATAACGTCCATCGTATAATTAAATGTGGAATTTCAACAATAAGAAATTAAATATAAAATTTGACATTTTATATTTTTATCAAACCGTTACAAACCGATAAAACGTTTTACGAACTTCAAACAAGTGTTACGTTGTCAAGACTTAGCCAATATCCAAGACGTTTAGCCTATTGGGCCCGGTAAGCCCATTAAGCCCAAATTAACTCCGATTGACCCGAAAATTTAACCAAATACTCGTATCCACTAGTCGAGTAAAACCCCAAACTCAGAAACCCGACCCGAGATCCGAAACCCATTGGGCCGAACCCGGCCCAATTCCTCTTTCCTTTTTTCTCCTTCGCGGCCCAACCCACGAACCGGCCCAACGCAACTGGGCTTCGGCCCAGCCCCACTCGCGGACCCGACTGGGCCTCGGCCCAGTCCCCTCTCTTCCAAACGAATGGGCCTCGGCCCATTCCCCTTTCCTTAATTCATTTGGGCTTCGGCCCAACAAGAAACAAATCAATTAAATTTGTTTGAGCCCACAACTTTTTATAAAATTTACCCAATCTTTTAAACCACTAATATTTTTATAAAACTTGGACCAACAATGTTTATAAAAATAAAAATCACCATTCAATTGGATAAAATATAATGGGATTATATTTTAAAAAGTTATGATTTTTATAAACTCCTAACACTCCCATATTTTATAAAAGCTTCAAACCTTTTTATAAAACTTATAAAATTAACAACCTACACATGAGATTAGTTGGGTTAATTTTGGTGTTGACAACACACAATTAACCAAAGGTTAATAATCCCACTTTTAGTATAAAAAGGAGGTTAGGGTGCACTTGGTCTCCTTGCACCCAACCAAGAGACACACCCACTCTCCCTCTCTTTCTCCCTAGCCGGCCCACACTCCACCGCCAACCACCGTCCGCCGCCGGCCAACCACCGCCGGACCACCGTTGCTCCGCCACTCCGCCGCCGGAAACCGCCACCACCACCCGTTTTCTCTCCTCTTCTTCTTGTGAGTTTTTCTAACTCATTCTCCATCTTATTCCACCCATAAGAACCCTCAAGTCTTGACAACAACCAAACAATTAATCAAGAATGCTTGGATTTTTGTTGGATCAACTAACAAAACTCTTTTCTTTACCTCCTTCTTCCAAGATCAAACACTTCTTTGGTGCATTTAAAATGCTTAAAGATAACCAAAGAGTGTGGTGAAACACACTTATGAAATCTAAGGAAAGTAATATGGTGTGCACCATGAATCTTGATTATGAAACCTTGGTTTCATAAGTTAGTTGATTTGAACAAAATACAAGCCTCTTCATATAAAATGTTAACTAACAAATCTATACATGTTTATATTTCCTTGTCCTAACACAAATGTGTTAGTGATTGTTATTTATATTTCCTTGTCCTAACACAAATGTGTTAGTGATTGTTATTTATTTTCTTGTCCTAACACAAATGTGTTAGTGATTGCATTTAAATATATATTTGGTCCCAACACATATATGTTGGTTGATGATTTATTAATTCATGTTATTTATTGAAAATGTTAACTAACTATATATAAACCATGTTATATTATGTTAACTTATTACATGAAATGATAATAAACAAATATATAAACTAAGAATCATGGACTTATTTAAATAAAAGTTACATATGTAACCTATGACTAAAACAAAAAGAATATACTTCTTAAAATAAGTCAAGTAACATATTTAATGTGTTACTAATGATTAAATGATTGGACAAAAAGAATAAAAATAAATGCTAGATTTGATGAATAATATTTATGTCAATGATAATGCTAAAAGATTTTTATAAAAATTCAAGACAAATCATTGGTTTAAAAATGGTTACAAGGACTTTTAATATTTCTTTGATAAAAACAAAGTATCCAAAAACGAACCGACGTTCGTTGGAGATTTTAAATAAAAGACGAGTTTATAAACCAAATGTTATAAATCCAAGCGTCGTCGTAAATATTCTTATCAACGTCTTCTATTAAAATATTTCATGAACTTGAAATATTAACTTACCTTTGAAAATGATTAAACGTTTAAAACCTTAAATGTTTTCCTTAAAGATTTATGTTTTATAAATAAAACAAACGTTAATAATTATTTCGACAAATAATTATTTGCAAAGACTTAAACCTTGTTTTATTCACCAAATAATTGTTAATCGTAATTATTTAAAATAATTGTAACTTGCAAGATTAACAAATCGAATAAGTAATTATTTAATTAAAATAATTATCCGAACTTGTGAAAATAATAATAAACATTATTATTTCTCCTTTTACTCGATGTTCAAGACTTGATTTAATTATTGAAAATGATTATTTGTTTATATTTATTGGACATAAATATAAATAACCATGAACGTATTTAATTTAAATAAATACAAGTTAACGAGTTTTCAGTAATCCAAACGGACTTAAAACGTCAAGACTTGACCGGTATCACTTGGGTGACGTATGTTACTCAAATGATCATAGACCTTATGCATATGTTATTTGATTAATTAGGGCGTTACGTGCTACCGTCCTTTGCTGCTTAAATACCGCTTATCTGCTAAAACTGTGAGTTTCAGGGCCCCTTTTTCCTTTTAACTGTTTTATACTTGGGGAAGAAATCATGAAAACTGATTAAATGCTTTTACTTAATATTATGGTTTACTTGTTAGCCGTATGACTACTTGTTCTCTTACTGATTGCCCAACTTGGTACATTATCGTTATAAACGTTTGTACAACCGAAAATCCCATCATTAATTGATTTCAATTAGTTCTGTACGAAACGATAGCTAGTGAGTAGATCTATTTGGGTTAACAACCCTACCCTAACTGGTAGCTCCAGTTCTGACTCCGGATTGTCTGGGGGTACACGTCAGTTATTCTGCACTGTTTAACATCTCTGGGCAAGAGATGCCGGGTGGGTAAACTGTTAGTATTTGAAATCAAGGTTCAGGTGAGATCATACAACCACAACAATAAACCCTGATAATATTTAAGTATACCGAAACTGTTTTACAACTGTTTACAACTGTTTAACTATCGAGTCCTAAACTTGTGAACCTCACCAACTTTATGTTGACCCATTTTATATTCATGATTTCTTAGGTAATTGACGAGACTTCCTTGAAGACATGCAAATGGGGCTTACAACTGCTAACGGACCTGTCCCTGGAGTCATAGTCCTGACTATCCAACTTAACTGCTTTAAGCTTTTAATAATCGTTTAAGACTTATGTTTTTAAATTGTAAGACATTGATGTTTCCACTACTCTTTCCGCTGCAATGAAACGAATTAATGTTTTATGAAGTTTTTAAATTATTAGAAGTGTTCTATGTATCCTCGACTATGATTCCATTCTCGCTCACACCCGAAACCGTTGACCGGGGTGTGACAGTAATCAGTTCGCAACTTATTAATACATTCTGGTCCGGTAATTATTTAACAATAACTCATCATCTACTTCAATCATCACAGTACACACAAATCTCATATATCGTACAACTCCAAAGCAACTATGGTAAATATAAATAGGATCCCACACTCCAAATTAAATCAACATACGTGATCTTCTAGATTAAATCATAAACCATAATTGTAAATTTGTAATTTTGTATATTACAGTGAGGGTATTCGAGTTCACATGCTAACACGGTTTATAAACTCAGTTTGTACTTCAACACTTAATCATCATAACACTTTTAAGAGAATCGATAATACACCCAAACACATCGAGAAAGAAATCAGAGTTACAAATCGGTGGGTTTCAAAGGAAATTTCGGGAACCGCAAGTACCTCGTGATCGGAAGTAGACGGTGTTTGGTTGGGTGTTCGGTTCCGACTAGACCTTCACTGTTGTTCCTCGGGGCTTGCTGCAACTTGGTGAGGCTGAATAGCAGCCCTTAGAGACCTTCACGATCGTGTAGAAGAGTAGGGGACGGGGGGAAAGAATTGCCGTCCAAGACGTGAGGGAGAGGGAGGGATCTTCGGTTTTATTTGAAGCAAATAAGGAGGGTTTGTAGGGAAAGAGTTGGAGGACTTGAGTTGATAAGGATAATCCTTCCAATTCAAATTTAATCCATTGGTTAAAAACTTGAAAGACTAATTCACACAGGGGCCAAAATTTCGTAATTAGCTAGAGGTACTAAATTTTTTTTTTTATAATAATAATAATAATAATTCCTGAATGGAGACATATTCACCTAACACAATTTTGCATACAAGGTCACATAGAATACTAAACCTTAAGTTGCGCAAGTTATATATATTCGATTAGCATTTTATTAAGTTAGTCACCAACGTTTAGGACCGACTCAACTTGTGTGTGATGATTGTCTGGGGACTCGATGACCCATCTAAAATTCCTATTAGATATATGAATGTATGTAAATTCGAATAAATAATTGTTCGTGTTCGTCCAGAAATCACCTGAATTTGTCGGGTGTCACATCATCCCCTTGTTGAAGAAATTTTCGTCCCGAAAATTAAAATCGTTGCTCGTTCGCTAGACACAAAGAAAATAAAATTTTCAGTTGTCACATCATCCCCTTGTTGAAGAAAATTTCGACCCGAAATTTAGTTCGTACCTCTACTGGTTGCCGCTTGTTTGTCGAAGAGTTGTGGATATTTCTTTCGCATTTGATCTTCGCGTTCCCACGTGAACTCTGGTCCGCGTTTCGAGTTCCAACGAACTCGAACTATCGGGATCTTACTTCGTTTGAGCGTCTTGACCTCACGATCCATGATTTCGACCGGTTCCTCGATGAAACGCAATTGTTCATCAACTTGGATTTCGTCTAGTGGTACTACTAGACTTTCATCTGATAGACACTTCTTCAGGTTTGACACATGGAAGACATTGTGCACACCACGTAATTTCTCTGGTAAGTTTAGTTCATACGCTACCGGGCCAACTTCGCTGATAATTTCAAATGGTCCAATGTAGCGTGGGTTCAGTTTGCCACGTTTGCCAAAACGAATGACACCCTTCCAAGGTGACACTTTTAAAAGAACTCTGTCACCAACTACAAACTTAAGTGGTTTTCGTCTTTTGTCTGCGTAACTCTTTTGACGGTCCCTAGCCGCCTTCATTCGGTTTCTGATCTGAACAATCCTTTCTGATGTCTCGAGTACCAGTTCCGGACCGGTAAGTTGGCTATCCCCAACTTCCATCCAGCAGATAGGGGATCGACACTTCCTCCCATACAGTGCCTCAAATGGTGCTGCTTGAATGCTCGTGTGGTAGCTGTTGTTGTAAGAGAACTCCACTAGGGGTAAGTGAGTCTCCCAACTGTTCCCGAAATCTATAACACATGCTCTCAGCATGTCCTCAAGTGTTTGAATAGTTCGCTCGCTTTGGCCATCTGTTTGAGGGTGGTATGCCGAGCTCATATCAAGTCGTGTACCCAACCTTTTATGCAATGATCTCCATAAGTGGGAGGTAAATCGGGCGTCCCGATCCGAGATAATGGAAATTGGCACCCCGTGCCTAGAAACGATCTCTTTTACATAAATCTTAGCGAGCTTATCCGTCTTGTATTCTTCTTTAATGGCCAGGAAGTGTGCGGACTTTGTTAGTCGATCGATGATCACCCAGATAGTGTCACAACCACTAGAGGTCTTTGGTAACTTTGTAATAAAATCCATTGATATGTGTTCCCACTTCCACTCGGGAATTATTGGTTGTTGAAGTAACCCTGATGGTTTCTGATATTCAGCCTTAACCTTGGAACACGTCAAGCACTTGTTCACATAGGTAGCGATGTCTGCTTTCATGTTTGGCCACCAGTAAGCTACCTTCAGATCATGATACATCTTGTCTGCACCAGGATGGATTGAGTATCGAGATTTATGAGATTCGTCCATCACGAGCTCACGTAAATTTCCATAGGAAGGAACCCATAGCCGATTTTGGAAATATCTTGTTCCGTTAGCCTTTGTTTCTAACTGTTTGTCCATCCCACGAAGCGATTCAGCTGCTCGGTTTTCATCCTTTAATGCTTCGATCTGAGCGTTGCGGACTTGGTCAGGTAGCCCTGCGTGTATTGTGAATTGCAAAGCACGAACCCGTTTCGGTTTGGCATTTTCTTTTCTGCTGAGGGCATCGGCTACCACGTTAGCCTTCCCCGGATGGTACTTTATTGCACATTCATAATCGTTTAACAGCTCGACCCACCGACGCTGCCTCATGTTAAGTTCTTTCTGGTCAAAGATGTGCTGCAAGCTCTTGTGATCCGTATAAATTGTGCACTTTGTACCATATAAATAGTGTCTCCAAATCTTTAGTGCGAAGACCACAGCTCCCAACTCTAGATCGTGGGTGGTGTAATTTTTCTCGTGTACCTTCAATTGTCGAGAAGCGTAAGCAATAACTTTCTCGCGTTGCATCAATACGCAACCGAGACCCTGGTTGGACGCGTCACAGTACACCACGAAGTCTTCTGTTCCTTCTGGCAAGGATAAGATAGGTGCACTGCTTAGCTTTTGCTTAAGCAATTGAAATGCCTGTTGATGCTTGTCACACCACTTAAAAACGACGCCCTTCTGTGTTAACGCTGTAAGGGGATGAGCAATCTTCGAAAAGCCCTCTATGAAGCGCCGGTAGTAACCAGCTAAACCCAAGAATTGTCGAATCTCAGTAGGAGTCCTGGGTGCTTCCCAGTTTTTGATCGCCTCGATTTTTGCCGGATCAACATGGATTCCATTTTTGTTAACCACGTGGCCAAGGAATTGCACCTCACGAATCCAAAAATCACACTTGGAGAACTTTGCGTATAATTCCTCCTGTCGCAGCAATTGCAATACCAACCGTAAATGTTCCTCGTGTTCTTCCTTGCTCTTCGAGTAAATGAGAATGTCATCAATAAAAACGATGACAAACTTGTCCAGGTACGGTTTACACACCCGATTCATGAGATCCATAAATACGGCGGGTGCGTTAGTTAGCCCAAATGGCATGACCAGGAATTCAAAGTGACCATATCTTGTGCGGAATGCCGTCTTGGAAATGTCTTCCTCCCTCACACGCAGTTGATGGTAGCCGGACCTTAAATCGATCTTTGAGTAATAGCTCGACCCCTGAAGTTGATTGAACAGGTCGTCTATGCGAGGAAGAGGGTAGCGATTTTTGATAGTGACCTTGTTTAGTTCTCGATAATCAATACACATGCGGAAAGTCCCATCCTTCTTCTTCACAAAAAGGACAGGGGCTCCCCATGGAGACGTGCTAGGTCGAATGAAGCCCTTATCTAACAGTTCCTGCAATTGCGTAGATAATTCTTTCAGCTCAGGTGGGGCTAATCTGTAGGGAGCACGAGCAATTGGCGCTGCACCGGTGGCGAGTGAGATTTCAAACTCGACTTGACGATGAGGCGGAAGACCAGGCAAGTCCTCCGGAAAAACATCAGGGAAATCGCGTACTACAGGGATGTCTTCTACCTTCCTCTCTTCCCGAGCATTGTCAGTTACTAGAGCCAAGAATGCCGTGCAGTTTTTCTTTCTCAGACATTTTTGCGCTTTCATAAAGGAAATAATTCCTTTGACAGTACCGCTTCTTTCGCCTTGAACAGAAATGGCTTCCCCGTTAGGAAGTGGAATACGGACGACTTTGTTGTTGCATACGATCTCAGCATTGTGGTCGGACAACCAATCCATGCCAATGATGACATCAAAACTTCCGAGAGGTGTGAGCATAAGGTCGATATGAAAACTATGGCCAGATAGTTCTATCCTACATTGCTTGTAAATGTGTGTTACCCTCACTATTTTTCCATCAGCCAATTCTATGGAATAAGCAGTTTCTAATTCTACTGGTTCGATCCCTAGCAGTTTACTAAAGTCTTTTGATATGAAACTTTTATCGGCACCCGAATCAAAAAGAACATTAGCAAAGCGGTTATTTAGAGGGAACTTACCAGTCACCACATTGTGGTCGTTCTTAGCATCTCCTTTGCCAATAGTGAATGCTCTGCCCCTAGCACCACCACCACCACCATTGTTGTTATTCTGCTTCAATTGTGGGCAGTCTCGTTTGATGTGGCCTTCTTTTCCACAGTGATAGCACCCCTTTTGCTGTTGATTTGTCTGAATTTCTCCGTGACAATCTTTGGCGGCATGGCCTATTTTCCCGCACCGTCGGCATTGAAACTTCTCGCACTGACCATAGTGATGGTACCCACACTTGTTACATTTGGGGTACTTCCCATTGTACTTGCCTTGATTGCTAGAACCACTTTGATTGTTACTTCGATTGTTGTGATCATGTCTTCCCTGCTTGTGCGGTTGTTGCTGAGATGATGAAGACTTCAAGTCACTGTTTTCCCATTTCCTTTTGTTTTCTGATGCATTAGCAGAGGCACCTCTTTTTGGCAGAATTCCCTGATTCACGGCTGTTTCAGTCAGCTTATGGGCCATACGGATGGCCTGTTGTATAGTAGTAGAGTTACTGGAGACAGCCATTCCCTGGATTTGTGGGGCTAACCCACCAAGATAAATCTCGATCCGCTTGTATGCCGGTTGCACCAAGTTCGGGCACAAGTTTGCTAGTTCATTATGGCGCCGAGTGTAGGCTTCAATTTCTGACCCCTGCATCTTCAAATCCTGGAGTTCTCGTTCAAGCTTCTGAAGTTCATCTCTTGGGCAGTATTCCTCAGTTAATGCTGCTTTGAAATCATTCCAAGTCATGGCGTTAGCTTCAGCCATTCCCAACATCTGTACCTGTAGGTTCCACCATGTGAGAGCCGGGCCCTCCAATGTACTAGCAGCGAACTTCACCTTGTTTGCTTGAAGGCAGTTGCATACAGCAAACACAGACTCGGTCTTTTCAACCCAACGCAGCATCCCCACTGCGCCAGTCTCTCCGGTAAATGTAGGTGGCTTCCCATCCATAAATTGCTTATGGGCGCTGGTGCCTGCACCTGCAATTCATGGAGATAGACACACCGGTTACGTCATGTCCTCAATGAGTTGGCATGTAAGTATGAGGGTAAAATCTTACCTTGGTTTTGCGGCGGGTGCTGTTGTTGATAGGCTGCCAGTGCAGCATTGACCCTGTTGTTCACCAGTGTGTTGATTTGAGCCGCCGTCAAGTTAGCAGGGTTTCCGCTTCTACGTCCCGACATTATCCTTTCAATCACAAATATCCAAAATGAGACAAAGAATCTAATGTAATATATCACCCAGATACATACACACAACACAACGAATTTAACAACGTCTGAACACAACATAATAAATTAAATGATAATTTCAATTCAAATAAATTTGCAACTAGTTCACAAAAATATCCAGAAATTCAGAAATTAATATTCAAAGTACTAGTTGATGGGAACAACCCAAACCCATCTAGGTCCATGATTAAACATCAGTATCAACAGAGGAGATATCTGAATGGTCGTCGTCTGCAGGTTCCTCTTCCTCCAGAGGTTCCATCTCCTCTTCGGGCTCAGGTTCTTCTTCGGGCTCAAGTTCTTCTTCAGGCTCGAGTTCTTCTGCAGGCTCTGCTTGTGCAGGTGCTATATCACCCTGTTGGGCCAACAACATTAATTCCAAATTTTCTATTCTGCCCCTGAGTTGTTCTAAATCTTCCTCTCTGAACTTGGATTCATCTCTTTCAGTATGAAACTCGTGTCTAAGGTCTCGAAGGTCTTTTCGCAGTTCTTCAAGTTGTACCAACAACCTTCCACGCCCCTCGTCATTCAATCTCACATCCTCCTTTAGTTTCTTACTACGACGCTCTTGTTTCAGCAACCTCTCATCTTGAACGCGTAATCTCCCACGCATTTCCTTGTTCTCCCTTTTTAGCTCTTCGATTGCGGCAGCCATCTCCTGACACTGCTGAGTTGTTTTCCCCCATTTAGACACAAGGGATGCAACGACTCGTTCCGAGGGATAGAGTGTTTGAGGTAGGGTCCATGGCCACATGTGTGCGTTTGGCTCCTGGGGAAGTGGAGGCACTCCTTCATTGCGAATCATCAGGTCCACCGCGAAAGGATACCAGGCCCAGTTATCAGGTGCGGATCCATTGTTGCTCGTCGAAGGGGTAGAGGAAGGAGCGGATGATGAACCAGCCATGTCTGTATAATATATATGTATTTATGTATATTAAAATGCTTGTAATGGATGAAATATCGGTATATAACTAAATCAAGTGTGTGCTCTCGTGTATGACTAATGCAACTCTAAGGCTATAGTTGGCCTAAATGCAAGACCGGGTTCACTATAACCAATGGCTCTGATACCAATCTGTCACACCCTCAAAATCCACCTGCGGGGTTTATACCGCGAGGCGTGTGACAAACCAGGATCCGAGTCATTAGTCATACCAAACCATGCAAACACACCAAAACAATTTAAGAAATGCGGAAGCGTAAAGGTAAATGAAAGTGTTGCGCAAAACACGCGCCCTCAAACCAAACACAAAAGTAAACTCAAACGTAAAAGTGGAATGCAAATCAAAATGTTCAACTTTCATGCAATATGCGTCCTAGCGTGCTCGTACCTCAAAGACCTGCGAAAGACATGCTATGTGGGTCAGCGCAAGGCTGGTGAGTTCATAATGTCAATGCAAGAAAAAAATAAATGTTTGTCAAGATGTTTGTAAAATGTTCGTGCCATGGTAATCATAATAGTAATCGTAGCTAGCAAGGCCAATAATGCTATCACTATGTGGTTCGCAACCGAAGCGTGACTGTTTGTGTTCGTAATGCCTTCCACCATCGCCTAACACGGACGATGATGATACTGTCTAGGCAAATTTTACACCCGTTCGACATCCAGTCGAGTTAGAGCTACTAACGCGGGCGGGGTTTGTCAAACCTAGTAGTACTACCAAAGATTTCCTCGCTTTCCAATAAACTAACGGTTCGAAATGTAAGGACTTGTAATTCGTGTTATGTGTGCACATACGTGATCAGCCAATACAATTATATTACCAGAATGTCTGTAGCATGCTCCTTTCTCTAACTGAAATACTTAGAGAAAATGTTCGAGAACTCACCTTTGGGAGCTCGGCAAGAAAGTTCAAATAAAATTGTTGATGAATTCCTATGAATCACCTATATGTTTGTGAACGTGTAAGACTATAGTGAGTGAACGACGAGACTGACTCAATCGACCCTGACGACACGTTGGTGACTCGTTAATAATTGGGTTCGTTTGTTCGGTTAATCTTTTCCAAATTCCGAAAAGTTTCTATTTTACAAAAGTTTCCATATAGCATGTTTCTCATAAATAGCAAGCAACAAGTAAGCACACTTTATATATATCTAGCATGCATCCTAAATTGATTGCAAAACGATTGACCAGAAGCGCATAAGGTTTTTATGTCTCAACAACTATGCTGACCAAGTACGCATATTAATTAAATTCAGTTATATCGAATATGTTTGATGTTTCATGCTAGGATTTATCATTTATACATGTTAACCACATAAAGAATCATTTACGATACGGCCCGACAATCAAAACTCCTAAGATCACACAATCACATAATCTTTTAACATGCAAGATGTGTTATGGTACCATTAAATCACTAAGTAAAATAAGTAAGCAAATAATATATCTAAAAGGGTAGTTATATAATTTGCGTGTCATGCTTTGCATCAAGGGTAATACTTTTCATGGAAATATACAACCTAACTATCACTAAAACCGTAACACATGCATTATAAATAAACCTGGGAGGATTGTAAAGATTAAATTAAACTAGAAACCAAAAAAAGAAAAAAAAAAGAAAAGGGAATGCTGGGCGTGAGGTTTGAACTCGCAGCGCAACAGTCCCAACACACACGAATTACCAATCGGACCAGCCCACACTTTGTTAATCAAAACAGATTGAAATATATTTAACCTTAACTTCTGATGTCATATTACTACTAATGAAACAGAACTAAAAAAAAAGAATAGAGTTTGCAGTATGCAGGCTTCGAACCTGGGTCAACCTAGTCGCAACACAAGGCATCTACCACTAGGCAAGTTTCTGGTTTGCTGCTTTTATTCAGATTGTATAATATTTAACCAGTAGTGTTCAGTACTATTTTCATGGTAACAAGATAAGCTAAAAAAAAACGGAGGACACCAGGGGTTGAACCCGGGACCTTAAAGCTGCTAACAAAGTTACCCAACCACTAGGGCAGCTTCTGATTTGGTGTTTGTAATCAGTTCGCAACTTATTAATACATTCTGGTCCGGTAATTATTTAACAATAACTCATCATCTACTTCAATCATCACAGTACACACAAATCTCATATATCGTACAACCCCAAAGCAACTATGGTAAATATAAATAGGATCCCACACTCCAAATTAAATCAACATACGTGATCTTCTAGATTAAATCATAAACCATAATTGTAAATTTGTAATTTTGTATATTACAGTGAGGGTATTCGAGTTCACATGCTAACACGGTTTATAAACTCAGTTTGTACTTCAACACTTAATCATCATAACACTTTTAAGAGAATCGATAATACACCAAACACATCGAGAAAGAAATCAGAGTTACAAATCGGTGGGTTTCAAAGGAAATTTCGGGAACTGCAAGTACCTCGTGATCGGAAGTAGACGGTGTTTGGTTGGGTGTTCGGTTCCGACTAGACCTTCACTGTTGTTCCTCGGGGCTTGCTGCAACTTGGTGAGGCTGAATAGCAGCCCTTAGAGACCTTCACGATCGTGTAGAAGAGTAGGGGACGGGGGGAAAGAATTGCCGTCCAAGACGTGAGGGAGAGGGAGGGATCTTCGGTTTTATTTGAAGCAAATAAGGAGGGTTTGTAGGGAAAGAGTTGGAGGACTTGAGTTGATAAGGATAATCCTTCCAATTCAAATTTAATCCATTGGTTAAAAACTTGAAAGACTAATTCACACAGGGGCCAAAATTTCGTAATTAGCTAGAGGTACTAATTTTTTTTTTTTAATAATAATAATAATAATTCCTGAATGGAGACATATTCACCTAACACAATTTTGCATACAAGGTCACATAGAATACTAAACCTTAAGTTGCGCAAGTTATATATATTCGATTAGCATTTTATTAAGTTAGTCACCAACGTTTAGGACCGACTCAACTTGTGTGTGATGATTGTCTGGGGACTCGATGACCCATCTAAAATTCCTATTAGATATATGAATGTATGTAAATTCGAATAAATAATTGTTCGTGTTCGTCCAGAAATCACCTGAATTTGTCGGGTGTCACATGAACGATCAACACTTGACACATTTTTGAAAATGATATTTTTGAAAACCAGTTTTTCAAAGATAAGAACGATGCTTTTGAACTTAAAACACCACAAGTATCTCATTGTCAGCAATCTCGCGATTACTAACAGGTCTTCTTGAAATACCTGCAAACACTGTAAAACAATAAGTTCTTAAAACCCCGACCCTCATCCACATTTGTGGTAGGTCGTCCGGTGTCTTCAACAATCAGAACCTACTACCCAACTTTTTCGAAGTAACCTTCTTTTTCCAGAAAAAGTTAGTGTTAGGTATCGGTTCACTAAAAATAATGCCATCAAGATCAACATACATTGTATGTTTGGCATTTGATGATGAATTGTTAATTGTCGTAGGACAATTATTTGCATAATGACCCTTTTAACGACAAACATAACAAAGTCTTTTACCAGTTGGATTGATTGAAATTGGTTTTCCAAATTGATCAGTGAGACATTCATCATAAACTTTTGAAAACACAAGTTTAGGTTTCTTTGGTTTTTGGAATTTTGGAAAACATTTTGGAGAATCATAGAAACCAGAATCATCTCTATAACCAAAGAATTTATCTTTATGATAAAACATGTTCGATGTAGCAGAATGAAATGAATCAGTTGTTGGGTTATATAACAAATTATCTCACGAGTACGCAGCGGAAAGAAACCTATGAATTAATCTAACTAACCGGATAGAACATGTTTACCTTATGAGCTCGGATTGACTCGATCTCTTGGAGGATTTAAAGTAAATCCCTCTACGATCGCACACACAACACACCAATGCTATGTGCTAGCACTTTGATCACGAACACCTCCACTCAAGTTGGCCTTGGTCGAACCACACAAGAACCGAAACCCCCCTTGGGTTTTCTTGTTGCCGAATTCGAGAGAGAAGAGAGAGAAAATTAGGGTTTGACTTTTATCAGATAAAAGCAGCAGCTAAACCTTAAACCCAGAGGGTCTATATATAGGTTTAAAAGACTTGATAAACAAGTTAAGGATTGGCATAGGAGCCCTAGATCGAAATCGACTAGAGGCCTTATCCAAAGCCTTTTCTCAATTGTAATCCAATTACAACTCTCTCTAATTACAACTAACACCCTTTGTTAACAATTAACTGTCAGTTTTTAACGAAACCTCGTTAAATAATTCGTGATAAATATTAATTAACTATTAATTAATATTAATACATTTGGTGTCGAGACGTGTGACCCCGTAGGCTTAAATAATTTCCGGACATACGCTTACTATTACATGATCATATCCCTACAGCTCCCACTTGAGCTTGCAATAGTAAAGGTAATAACATTGGTTAGCGTCTAGCAACACGCCAATGCTCCCAGAAATATTTAAGTACAGTTTCTCAAAGTGTATTTAAATGGTACGGTCATTTACTATCCCTTTGTTACCGATACCGTGTTAAATATGAATATGGATTAAGTCATTTCATACTTTAACGATTCTGTTTCTCATTCTCTCAACTAACTTAAGATTACCAAATTGCAAATCGAGACATTTCTAGATTTCATTTGGGCATGGCCATGCAAACATCTTAATTAGTCCAATGAGGGGCCCAGTGGTATCTTCTTCAGCACAAAGCTGAAGGAACAAATCCTCTTGACTACACGTGTCATGTCACATACTTCAATACACTTACTGAAAATAGCCCTTTTGTACTACCTTATTCAGGATAGTTAGAACTATATCAAGCAGGTGCAATCCATACATGCATGACCTGCTTGTATCTCAAGTCTAAGGATAAGTAAAGCAACCATTTACGAATTTCACTTAATGACGCCGATCCATAAAGTGACAATTCGTTAGTGGGTCAGTCCAGTATGCATCCAATGAATACCATGTGAGTTTGGTGGGACCATCCTAACTAATCACTCAGATTTTGTCTTAGTTTAACTATATTCCCATATAGTTAATCGACAATGGACAATTTAGAATACTTGACAAGTACTCAAGGATTAAACATGCAAATACAGGACACAATTTACTATTAAATGAAATCAAACATATCAAGTACTTTATTTCATTATGCAAATAGAAATTGTTTACCATCCCTTATCCAAATACCGAACATCAGACATACATGATTTAACTAGCTAATTTAAGTCCCATGCCCTCGGCATGCCTTTCAAGCTTTGGCCTCGACAAAGCTTTCGTGAAAGGATCAGCTAAGTTAATATCTGTGTGAACTTTGAGTAATTTGATTTCACCTAGTTCGATCTGCTCACGAACATAGTGATATCTCCTGGCATAATGTCTGGCGCCCTTCTGAACTCCAGGTTCTTTGGCGATGATCAATGCACCCGAGTTATCGCAGTACATGTCGATCGGCAAGTTACTTGTGGGGACAATGTCAAGCCCACTAATAAACTTCCTTATCCAGACCGCCTCCATTGCAGCTTCCGAAGCAGCAATGTACTCAGACTCTGTTGCAGACATAGCAACTGTGGTTTGTTTCTTGCTTTTCCAATCCACAGCGCCTCCATTCATAACGAAGACGTATCCAGACTGAGACTTCGTGTCATCTCTATCAGTCTGAAATCCAGCATCACAGTATCCGGTTACTTTGAGCTCTTGATCTGGATTTCCCCCATATACCAAAAACAAATCTCTAGTAGCCCGTAGGTACTTAAGAATGGTCTTAACAGCAGTCCAGTGACTTTCACCTGGGTTCTGTTGATAACGGCTAACGATATTCTGCGCAAACGCTATATCAGGTCTAGTGCATCTCACCGCATACATTATAGATCCTACAGCCGAAGCATAAGGGACTCTTTGCATACGCTTCACCTCATCAGGTGTAGAAGCACCTTGTTTGACCGATAGACCAAGTCCTTCCTGCATAGGTACATTACCACGCTTGGAATTCTCCATCTTGAATCGCTTCAAGATCTTATCAATATAAGCACTTTGACTTAGTCCAATCAACCGCTTAGTTCTATCTCTATAGATCTTGATTCCAAGAATGAATGCTTCTTCTCCCAAGTCTTTCATGGCAAAACACTTTCCAAGATGGGATTTTACATCTTGCAACATTGGAATGTGTTTTCCTATTATCAGTATGTCATCTACATATAAGACAAGAAAAGTAACATTACTCCCACTAGCTTTGCGATATACACATGGCTCATCGGGATTCTGAATGAAACCAAACTTTTTGATTTCTTCATCAAACCGTTTATTCCAATTCCTCGATGCTTGCTTTAGTCCATAAATGGACCTTTGAAGCTTGCATACTTGATTGGGATGTTTTGGATCAATGAACCCTTCAGGTTGATCCATATAGACTTCTTCATCCAAGTAACCATTTAAGAAGGCAGTCTTAACATCCATTTGCCATATCTCAAAGTCATAGTACGCTGCTATGGCTAAGAGAATCCTAATAGCTCTTATGTCTTCTACTGGTGAAAAGGTCTCATCATAGTCAACGCCAAAACGTTGAGTATAACCTTTCGCCACGAGACGAGCTTTATAGGTGTGTACATTTCCATCCATGTCGGTCTTCTTCTTGAAGAGCCATTTACTCCCAACGGTTCTTGCGTTAGGAGGAAGATCAACCAGGGTCCAAACGTGGTTATCTTGCATGGATTTCATTTCCACATTCGCAGCTTCAAGCCATTTGTCAGATTCCGGATCTGATAATGCAGCTTTGAAGTTCGGAGGCTCATTGAGATCTCCTGATACGTCATCCTCGGATTCGACTAGACCAATCCATCTATCCGGATTACGTACGACCCTTTCGGATCTACGAAGTGGAATCGCAACATCATCGACTTGAGGTTCATCACTTTGAACATTTCCCCCCCCCCCTAAGTTGATGATTGCTAGTTGTTTCAGAAGGTGACACATCTTCTAGTAGTTCTACAATTCTCCCACAGTTTTCTTGAGCTATAAAATTCTTTTCAAAGAATTCAGCATATCGAGCAACACGAACAGTGTTTTCGGAAGGATTATAGAAGTAGCAACCCATTGTTTCCTTTGGGTATCCCACGAAGATGCACTTAGTAGTCCTGGGTTGTAGTTTGTCAGGCGTATCACGCTTCAAAAGTGCCTCACATCCCCAGACTCTTAAGTAAGACAACACAGGGACTTCTCCATGCCATAATTGATATGGTGTCTTTACAACCTTCTAGGTTGGAACCATATTTAGAACGCGTACAGCGGTTTCTAGAGCAAAATCCCAAAATGATATTGGGAGAGTTGTAAGGTTCATCATCGACCTCACCATCTCTAGTAAGGTACGATTCCTCCTCTCAGACACTCCATTATGCTGAGGAGTATAAGGAGGAGTAAGCTGTTGGACAATTCCACACGCTTTAAGATAATCCTTAAACTCTTGGCTTAAGTATTCTCCACCACGATCCGATCGAAGGATCTTGATGGTCTTACCGAGTTGATTTTCAACTTCGTTCTTAAACTCCTTGAATGTTTCAAATACCTCATGTTTATGTTTAAGCAAGTAAACATAACCATAACGGCTGAAATCATCCGTGAAAGTCACGAAGTAGCTAGCACCTTTTCTTGACACATGTCTAAATGGGCCACAAACATCAGTATGAATGAGTCCAAGTAGTTCTTTAGCCCTTTGCGGCTTATTCGGAAAGGGTTTTCTTGTCATCTTTCCTGAGATACAGGAAACGCATTTATCAAATGATTCATCATTTGATTGTAAGATCCCTTCACGTTGAAGTCTTTCAATGCGGTTTTTGCCAAAATGGGCAAGACGACAGTGCCATAGATAGGTAGAGTCCAAACTAGTTTTGGCTCGTTTGCTAACAGTGAACATTGAATTATTTGAAACACAACCACGCATATCAATATCATAAATGCCATCACAAGGAATAGCATCAAAATAATGAACATTATTTTTAGAAACTGAAATACCGATATTATAAACGCATTAATAAATCCTTGGTTTTTCAACAAAGAAACTGAAATAACACCTCTAGTGATAGAAGGTGCATAATGACAATTGTCTAATACAATTAATAACCCAGAAGGCAGAATTAAATGAAATTCTCCTATAGCTTCCACAGCTGCTGGCAAACCATTTCCAACGAACAGCTGCAAAGCTCTAGGCTTCAGTTTCCTCCTCTTTCTAAGACCCTGTAACGAATTACAGATGTGAGTTCCACAGCCGGTGTCATACACCCATGAATCACTCTTAGAAAAGGAAAATAATTCAATTGTGAAGATACCTGAAGTACTAGTCCCACTAGTATTCTTTCTCTTCTTCATCAACTCAGCTAGATGGGTAGGACAGTTCCTCTTCCAGTGTCCAACTTCACCATAATGGTGACAGATCTGGTCTTTAGCCGGATGCTCTTTTGCGGCCGGAGGGGTTTGCTTGGTTTTAGGAACAAGCGCAACTGCCTTGCCTTTTCCCTTACCATCATTCTTGCCCTTCGCCTTTTGCGGTCGTTTAGCCTTTTGGATCTTTCCCCCTTTGATCATAAGAACTTGGGGTGTTTCAGTGGCCCTTTTAGGAATCGTTTTTTCATACTCGACAAGCATAGCATGAAGCTCAGGCATAGTCTTAGTCATACTATGCATGTTGTAGTTACGCACAAAACCCTCAAAATCCTTCGTAAGAGATTTGAGGATCATGCCAACTGCCACAGCCTGATTATACCCATAATTGAGCGATTCCAATTTGTCAAAGTAGCTCTTCATCTTGAGCACATGACTACTGACCGATTTACCAGTTTCAAGCTTCAAGTCGTGGAGTTCCACAACTAGGTCGAACAATTCAACACCAGCTTGTTTTTCATACATCTTCTTTAGCTCTTTGATCATATCACAAGGTGTATGAAATTCGTATTGCTTCTGAAGATCGGGAGTCATACTCGAGATCATCATGCAAGCAACCTCATCGAATCTGCTATACTCTGCATTGTAGAACGCTTTCTCTTGATTAGAAGCATCAGCAGCTGGCTCGGTCGGCCAATGATGTTCAAGGACATCGGTCCTCCGTTCAACTCTAAGGACAATCCTCAGTTGACGGTACCAGTCATTGAAGTTTGATCCATTCAGCTTTTCTCTTTCAAACATTTGACGAAAAGCATGACCAACATTGTTTTGAGGAGGGTTTGTTGCCATCTACAAAACAGATTAAGTTCAAAAATCAGTATTTTCGATAATCTTTTCCTTAATAAATTTAATTACCCAATGTTTAAACATTTTAAACAATTAAGCTTAGTAAGGCTAGGATCCAATTGACATGACATCATTTCATCAGTTGATCTGCTAGAAATGATGCATTCAAAAGGTAAGTGACGATCAATAATTGTACTCCAAGTACAATTCCTAGATTTTATGGGACCTACAACTTGCACCAAATGATTTGTAGTCATGTTTCATCCCATCTTTTGCCACGGGCTAAGGGTCTCACCGCCTAGCTCGCTTTAAGTCGTCCAACCAAGAACGCACAAATTGTCCACCATTGTGTACCAATGAGTGGGAACTTGTCTTGCAGATGCTAATCTACCATTGTGTACCAATGAGTAGAGTAACACCCACAAGTGTCCTTTACGAGTTGGGTGGCAAAGACTTAAGTCTTGATTGGGTCAAATCAATTTTGATGTGTGATCAAAATGTTATGTATGAAGATTCATGCATATCTTCACTACATAATGTGTTTATAAAATTCTTAGTTTGTCTTCCAAATCAAAAGAGCTCGGTAGCTCCATTTGCAACACACAAAGAAGCGTAGGGGTGAGGTTTGCAACTTTTACAATTAAAAACCTACCCCTTTAGGGAAGCAGAGCGACCCGACTTATACCTCTCTTAGAGTGTGTTCAAATGGGTGAGCCGGTGTTTCTTTTGAGTTTTAGGACACAAATTTTATTTTATAAACAAAATCATATTTCAATAGATATTTAAGCAAATTTCGATTTTCATAAAACAAACTTGCAATTAAAACCTTTTATTATGTCACAATTATCACAATAATCACATAATCTTAGGGTTTCTAATTATCTAACATAATTTTAATTTTAATCCTCTTTGATCTAAGTAATAACCATGAACGATTTGCATGAAAGATTATGGTTTTTACTTTCTTTTTAACATTTAAAATAAAGGTACAACATGTTGATTATCAAATAACAAAAACTTGGGTTCTCAATTTTAGATCACAAAATCAAATTTTAAACCTAAAATTAGGGTTTCCTATTCGGCTAGAGGTTTCCGATCCACAATATATAGTTTTCGATCGGAATCAGGGTTTCCGATCGAGAACATCACTTTTCGATTAGGGTTTCCGATCGGAAAAAGGGTTTACGATCTACGATAGGGTTTCCGATCGGAAAAAGGGTTTTCGATTGGAACACGGGTTTCCGATCCAACATGGGTTTCCGATCGAAAAACAAGGGTTTTCGATCGGGACAAGGGTTTCCGATCGGAAAACAAGGGTTTCCGATTGGGTCGAGAGTTTCCGATCGGAAAACAAGGGTTTCCGATCGGGTCGAGAAACGGTTTTCGATCAGGAACTTTTCGATCGGGTCGAAAAGTCGTTTTTCCATTGAATTTTTTCGTTTTTACCAATTTTCGAAACCTTTTCCAATTGTAAAACACGATTTTTAATTGGATCGAAAAGCTAGAATCTGATTTGGTTACCCCCCTTCCAAGTTTTTATTCCCGGTAATTAATTAAAATCATAGGTGGCTCGTGATACCACTGTTGGGTTATATAACAAATTATCTCACGAGTACGCAGCGGAAAGAAACCTATGAATTAATCTAACTAACTGGATAGAACATGTTTACCTTATGAGCTCGGATTGACTTGATCTCTTGGAGGATTTAAAGCAAATCCCTCTACGATCGCACACACGACACACCAATGCTATGGGCTAGCACTTTGATCACGAACACCTCCACTCAAGTTGGCCTTGGTCGAACCACACAAGAACCGAAACCCCCCTTGGGTTTTCTTGTTACCGAATTCGAGAGAGAAGAGAGAGAGAATTAGGGTTTGCCTTTTATCAGATAAAAGCAGCAGCTAAACCTTAAACCCAGAGGGTCTATATATAGGTTTAAAAGACTTGATAAACAAGTTAAGGATTGGCATAGGAGCCCTAGATCGAAATCGACTAGAGGCCCTATCCAAAGCCTTTTCTCAATTGTAATCCAATTACAACTCTCTCTAATTACAACTAACACCCTTTGTTAACAATTAACTGTCAGTTTTTAACGAAACCTTGTTAAATAATTCGTGATAAATATTAATTAACTATTAATTAATATTAATACATTTGGTGTCGAGACGTGTGACCCCGTAGGCTTAAATAATTTCCGGACATACGCTTACTATTACATGATCATATCCCTACATCTGTATTGTTACCGCCTTGTGGTGTAGCATCAGATATACAAGAGGACTCTTCAGAAGAAAGCTTTTCATCTGGTGAAGATACCTTCTTCTTCCAACATTGTGGCTTCTTATCTGAAAACACCTTCTGCTTCTTTATCTTCTTTGCGTTAAATTCCTTCTTGTTGAAATTCTTAGTCGGCATTTCTTTTTCTTCAAATCCCAAACCACCATTCTTTTGCTTGAATTTATCTTGAACAGAAGTTGGTATCTCACGACCTTGTTTGGCAAGCTTTGTAAATTCTGACTTGATACCTTTTAGATCATTCTTCCCAGAAATAAAAGTATCATCGACCACGATCTCAAAAAAATTTGGCACTTTCACGTTTCCTGGATTTCCATTAAACACCTTTTCTTTTTCAAGAAATGTAGATTTGGAATCAAACTTCAACCCTTTGCAATAATCAATCACCTTTTTATTCTTCTTAAATTTTGACTTGGTTTTCTTTCCTGAACTAGTATCAGCAAATTTTGAATAATCATGCTGTTCAAAACCAGATGGTATAGCTGGAACAGACATTTCAATATTCACGGGAGCAGGAACTTGATGAAGACTTGCATCTTTATCATTCTCCTGACTCTTCGCTAAGTTATACAAATAATTCAGGAAAGTCGGTGAATTGTTACAATTTTGCAATTTCCTTTGCAAATCAAAAATTTCAATCTTTTGTTCAGCTATTCCGTATTAGCTTCCATAAACTCTTTCTGTGCAGCAATATACTTCTCCGACAATCTGTTATAATCAATTTTATGGCATTCTCTCAAGTGACACTCTTCCAGAACTTCTGCAGTAACTTTCTCAACCTGTTTCTTATAATAGAGAACATCTTATTTCAAAATGTTATTTTGACTTTGAACCTCACCATTTTCATCATGCAACTTTGTGAGTTCCTCCTGAAGATATATTATTCTATCAGCAGCTTCGACATAAATTTTATGAATGTTTTCATATTTTTGTTGAAGAGGAGAACATTTTGCAAATAACGCATCAAAGTCTTCAATGACTTCCTTTTCATTAGCTTTTGCTTTATCTCATTCTTCAATCAACATATTCTTCTCCTTTAACCATTCCTCTTTAATACTAGCAAATTCCAAACAATTCGCACATGATGCAGACACATCCTTTTGAATTTCGGCAGCTAAACCATCAGAAACTTTATTTTTCCATTTCTCCACTTCTTTTGTCAGAAAAATATTCTCTTCAGTCAACTTTCCCATCTTATTCTCTAACTCTTCAATTTTACCTTTAAACTTCAAATCTTGATCAATTTTTTTCTGAGAAATTTTAGACATATGTTCCTCACACTGTGTCTTTACAAACTCCCATATCAGTTTTGCTTTTCGATACTTCCTAATTTGACTTTTAAGAGTTATAGGCAAAGCTAACAGAAGAAGTGCAACAGCCTTTTCATTTTGATCATACTATTTTTTTCTTCACTTGACCAATTATGCATTTCCTTAAAATCACAACCATAATGAGTTGGATACTGAAATTCATTCGTAACCGGTATCCACATTTTTTTATCCAAATCAACAATACAAGCTCTAAAATTTGTTGTCCAACCATGATAATCTTCAAGAGTTATCAACTTTGGTACATTTTGACGATGACGCTCAATGAATATCTCAATTTCATACATTTTGGAAATTGTTGAACTCTTGACGAACTCCCGACGAACTCCCAACGAACTCTTGACGAACTCTGATTTTTTCGAACGTGAACCGAACTCTCAACGAACTTATCAAAACCCGAACTTTATCCGAACGTCTTCCGAACACCTCATGAACTCTCTCCGAACGTGACACGAACTTCAAACGAACGAAAATTTCAGACGAACTCTAAGTTCGGAACGATTACAGTGATGAACTCTGGTTTCGGAGCAGTTACAGTGACAAACTCTGGGTTCGGAGCGGTTATTTCGACGAACCTGGGGTTCGGACGACTGTTATTTGGCAGACTCAAGAACTCAATCGAGACGAAGTTCTTGGTCAAAAATTACAATAGCAAGATTTACAGTAGTCAACGTGATTTTAGCAACAGAAATGTTTCAGAAATGAATTGCACTTGGTTTTATCAAGAAAATGACCACGATCAAAGCAAACGTAAAGTGAGAATGAGATGTACATAATAGTTTGTTTTATTGGAATCAACAAAGACTCAATTACAAACTCTCAATGAAGCTCTCTAGAGAAACACACTACACATAGTTAAGATCTGGTCTCTCTCAACTAGTCTCTCACCGTTACTGATTACAAGACAAAATTCCTATATATATACATCTGGTCCGAACCTCCGCCGAACTCCAAGTTTGCCCGGTCCGAACCTGTTCGGACCTAGTTCGGCGAGCAGCATGAACTTGTCTTGAATCTTCACATCGTCTCGTTCAGATACTTCACATGACGCACAGATTATGTATCAACATAATATAATCAAAATTTTCAAAACATAAGCCCAAATATTCTCTCATTTTGGTTTTAACTATTAACTACATAGGTGTTTTCCGAATCCTGACCATAGTTTCTAAAGCTGGTTATGCATCCCATAACTACACAACCGTTCCATGTAACTAAACCATTCAGTACACACTCAAAAGAATCTTAAATCTTAAGGAAACATTAGCCTAGATGACAATACTCTTAGCATTAATCGATTTAGTATCGTTCACCATCATATTCGCAGACCTGTGGGGTAAGTAGTTAGGTTGATCAAGTCTAACCCCTGCCGACCTTGTGCGAACCATGATAGCCGCCTTCATGACCTAGAAATGCCTTCAATATTATCAAGGGGAACTAAACCACCATTACACAGTCTAACTCACATATATGCCTATACGTCCTATGCTAATCAAGCACACACAAAAACTTTTACAGACAATCAGCACTTATCTGCCTAAGTCTCAAAATTGCCAACGTATTAGTCCCAGAGTCGTTACAGGTTCGAGCATAAGTGATTTATCTGACTTCCTAATCTGCTGAAATTTTTTGCTCTGATACCAACCTGTCACATCCCGCCCGCACCACCTGTCAGGCACGGGGGAGGTGTTGTGGAAAACAGGTTGTCGATATTAGATACACGCGGAAGCAACAGAATATGATAATAATAAACAACGTGTTATTTATTTACAGACAGCCTACAAAGTTTTACAATCTCAAAAGTATATATGATAATAATAAGTCTTGACTTAGCATCTTCACAGAATACTATTCGTTGGGCCCCACGGTTCTTTACGTCTTTACTGATCACTATTTCTTATTACTCGTGGAGTCACTTGTCTGTTGGATTCCTACTGATTACCTGCAAAATTTGTAAACCACTGGTATCAATAACTATGAAGTTGTAGGTGAGCCGTACCCTAACTTGTGTTTAAACTGATTATTGCGTTACTAGTCCCGATGTCTTCCTACACGAATCGACTAGACACAACCAATAAGACGTATACATATTAAGGAGTACAACACATGCACCAAATGTATCTAGTATTTACACAATTCATGCAATAAGTAGCTTTGGCAACTAGTAAAGCACGTATATGATGCACTTCAATATTTATTGGAGTGTCGTAAAATGTTTCGCCTCAATATCAAATTGAACTCGTCATAAAGTGTTTCACCTCAATATTTAATTGAGCATTGCATAAAGTATTTCCTGGTAGGGATGATTACGGAACTCACAGTGTATATATGATAATCTTATGATAGATGCACGAAGAGGCACCACGTTGTTAAAGATGTACCAGCTCGAAGAATCTGATTACCTAAACAAGTATAGGTTCAATTTATTTAACACAGTAATAATACTGGTTAGGCTCGGTTGTGCTCCACGCCTTAAATGATACGATACGCCTGTAGATTGAGGTCCCGATACGATTGGATGTCCCAATATAGTCGTATGGCCTATAACCGGATATGATCGCATTAACTTATAGTTATCTATAAAAACAGATTGTGCCTGATACGGTGGTATGCCTACCTATCTTAATACAACCATATGGCATGTTTTGACGGATAAATGAATACGATTATAATACTCGAGTCTCGAACGATTATTGTTTAGTGAATTCCTTTGAATGTTATATAAAATCATAATTACATAGATACCTAAATACATAAATATAAATGTTTGTTTACAATTTTAATACAATAATACTTTGGTTTTCAATAACCGTTCCTCACATAATGATTACGCTATATCATTATAATGATATAATTCAAAGAACACGGTATACCTCTGCTCGGTACGCAGACTCGAACCCGGTTAACCGAAATGCTAGATGTATCCAAATTTGACGAGCGGGTAGTCCATTCCGTGTAGAATTTCACCACGAGTAATAATCAATCATTAGTTTTCTGGTTTGACCGCATTTGATCCTTCAAAATCGTTGACCAGAATGTGTCGGGTTTGACCCGGTTAACTTCCTTTAACTTTCTTTGACCCGACACCAAAATTAATGAATAATTAGTCCATTCGGCAAGATTTTTCGTCAAGAACAATACTGTAAGCTCGGTTTTTAATTTTCACATTGTTTGACTCGTCAAATTGTGACACTTCGGTTAATCCATATGTATTTTTTACCCGACCTGTTTTTGGATTCGGATTGTAATTATGATCATGAATCAGTGAGCATTTTAGGGGAGACTGTGACACTTCGATTAATCCATATGTATTTTTTACCTGACCTGTTTTCGGATTCGGATTGTAATCACGAACATGAATCAGTGAGCATTTTTTTACTAGAATTTGTACTAACTTACGATATAAATATAATTAATTTCATAAATTGGTACAAAATCGGTATTTCTAAAATACCCGACAAAATACTAGACACCAGGTATTATACCGCGCTTTTTACTACTTGCATCTAATATAAACAAAAAGAAAATAAATTTTATTATTTAAAATCTAAATAATGCATGAATAATCATGCCTAAATGCATGTCATGGCAAGCCTAACCTACATAGGTTGTCACTCATCATTCTTGCATGCTATACACTTCACATTCACCAATTCTCAACACCACCATCCTCTCTCTTTATCCTCCATAAGAACCGTCCATCCCCCCCCCCCCCACCCTCACTTCACCATTCTTTTTTTTAAACAAACTCAAGTCTTGAAGAATCCATGGAGTTTTATGAGAAATCAAAGAGGTTTTTGAAAGTTTTGATACTATTATGAAGGTTTTTCATCTAGAAGAAAACATCTAGGGGTATATTACTCAAATCATATAAGTCTTGATTTATTCAAGAGTTCGTTTAATTTTTTTTACCTTAAATCATGCACTATCCTAAGTTTTAAAATCTGGACAGAATATTAGGTTGTCTTTATGAGAGCATATCTTGGTTGTAATAAGCTGAAACTAAACAAAATCAGGCTCCAGGATTAAGTTCGTCGAGTTAGCTTTCCAACAGTAGTTTACTTGTGTCCTAACTCAGCTTGAGGGCTTCAGAACAGTCCCTACAAGACAAGTGTGCGTATCAGCACCTTCTGTTTTGTGAGGATGTTTTGAGTATCTTCCTAGCGTTTTCATATGATGCATTCTAAACAAAAGTTGTTTAGAAGTCATTAAACTGGCAACCTATAAATTTTGGAGATTTTTAGAAGATGTTTGATATTTTAAAATCGCACCTAAAGTTACAGCCCGCAAGCTGCCATAATTTTAAAGGTAGTGCGCTAAACTAAAAACCAATTTTCACACATCCATTTGATAAAGCTCTAACTCCCGGCCACATTCAAGATCTTAACATATTATCTTTCATACATTAGGTTCAAACTCTTGATCTTGAATCATTCCGTTTGTGAAGTTCATTACGACAATCCAATGTGAGTACTCTTAGCTCCTCTTTTATTACTATGGGATGTGATACGATAATCAGCTCTTGTTATCATTAGAAGGGTGATTCCTTTGAATGATAATTTGAGTAGTGAGTACTCATACCCCCTTTTATTATTGTGGATATTATACGATATAAACTCTTGTTATCATTAGAAGGGTGATTCCTTCAAGTGATGAATTCGAGTAGTGAGTATATATACCCCTCTCTTTTAATATTGTGGAATATTATGCGATATCAACTCTTGTTATTATTAGAAGGGTGACTCCTTCAAATGATGACTTGAGTAGTGAGTAATAATAACCACTTTCTCATTTTGGGGTGCAACATGTATATCCTATATTCAAAACTTAAATCTTTATTCCTTATTCAAAATCAATGTGATTATATGAAGTTAAGTGTGTATTCTTTATTATGTACATCTATGTTTACTGTCTAGTATGTGGAAATCGTGAATCATATCTATATCATATCTATAATCTTTTGTTTACCATTAACCATTGAGCCATGGTAACAATGATAGATGAATATATATTGGTTGACAACCCACCTAGGATATTGAGACATAATCATGTCGTCAAATAGGTGATTGCTCCCTTATTGTCTAGGTTTGGTTACACAATATCTATATCTATGAATCATGTATCTTTATCATATCTATTATCTTTTGTGTACCATTAACCATTGAGCCATGGTAACAATGATAGATGAATATCTATTGGTTGACAACGCACCTAGGGTATTGTGACATAATCATGTCTTCAAATAGGTGATTGCTCCCTTATTGTCTAGGTTTGGTTACACAACATCTATATCTATGAATGGTTAGTTTATTTTATATTTTTCATGATGTCCTTATGACTAAATTGCATAAATGACTGGCTTTTTATCTACATATATATATATATATATATATATATATATATATAATTCTATGTGTACTCACCAACTACTTTTGTCGTTGACACTCTCTATTTTATACATCTTGCAGGATGACTACTTGGATTATTTGACTGATCACGATGGGATTGCGGACCTAGATAAAAACATTAAATCAAAGCTTTTATGTTTATATTTGAATTGTTGTACGGATCTTTGTTTATATATGAAAATGACATGTCTAAGTATTTGGTAACTATTACTAGTTGTCATGTGCATCTGGACAGTCGTCTCGCCCTGACATATTCCGCCGTCGGTTGGGGTGTGACAGATTGGTATCAGAGTCTTGTCTATAGGGATCTAGGTTATTAGAACTGGATGACCTAGACAATACCATAGATGTCCCACACGATTCACTCATGTTAGAATGCCTACTATTGTATTATGTCCTTAGATGCTACTTATGCTTGTCTACTTATATCTCGTTTCTATCTCAACACTTGACACACACTTGTTCTTTAAACTCTTGAGGCTTTCTAGTCTCTCCTTGTAAATGGTAGCTTATGTGATATTTTTAGTATTGGATTTCATTTATCTATCAAAATCTCGTCAGAGTTAAATTCTTTAGCAACAGACATGTAGTAACTGGAAGGGTGAAAACACCGGTAACTAAGTATTCTGCTCCAGCTCGGCATCTTGCCCTGTTATTGGATCTGAGAATCTTTAGTGAGAATTTTGAAACCTATTAGGCCAAAGCATGCCATGGTAAACGTTGCTAGGAATTACAATAAGTCTGATTAGTCACGGTTGTAGTTTCCCAATCGGGAGATGAAGGCCATGCCATTATGTTTTAACAAGTCAACATGATTTGGTTTTTTAATTTTATGATTTTAAAATTCATATATTTTACATTATGATCTCACCTATTTCATCGACTATTGTTTCATAATGCATTATCATATGTTTAACTCAGCAAGACTGTCAATCTCTCGTGCTCTATAACGATGTCTGTCAAATTATGATTTAATTCATTAAGCCTTGGTACTACTTACTATCATCATTTCCAAACATTCTCATTCTCACTTAACCTTAAGATCTTTTACTTCATTATTGCTTAAGTTGTGCATTTTAAAAATATAACACTTATCATCACCTCTAGACGAACAAATCCTTGTGATCTATGATGATAAACCAGCCAGTGGGTGTAACTCATAACCCACGATTACTTGTACAAGGACTACGTGGCATCTTTTGGTCAATATTATGAAAGATCATAATAAAGAAATGGGAGCAAAAGACATCCTCAGTCATACGGAACTTCCCTAAAAATTTTATGAAGACATATTGGGTCTTCCTCCCGTTCACCATACTGACTTCCGCATTGACCTCATACATGGCGTTACTTCCATTGCGAGTCACCTTATCGTCTCACCATCTCAAAAATCTACAAACTATCAATCCATACCTGGATCCAGACAATTCATATTCCAAATTGTCGCAAATCACTTATTTTTACAAAGTGATTCGCAAATCCTTTCTATCAATACAATATTTCTAAATCTACTCATCCCCTATGGTATAACAATTCTATCCGCGAATATATCAAGAATTCTTTTCAAATCTATGGTTGTAAATAAATCAAGATTTTCTCTTGATTCAATAAACGTTCCTACGATATTCGAGATTACTCTAAACATATTTTCAAATCTACTATGGGAAAGCTTTGCTAATTAACTCATGAATTTGACACTTGGTGATTCAATAATCAAATCATGAATTTAATTTACATTGTTTCCCTTCATACATTAAACTGTCATTTTATAAACTCAACTAATGATAAGTCAATAAATTATGCATAAATGAGATGCATGTCCTATACAAAACCCAACTTCTATGAATTACTTCATAAATGCGACTCTAGATAAATCAATTGTCGATTTATGAAATTCAATCTTATTGCTCAATTTCATTTCTCAAACCATATTATTAGTTCATATAATTGAAACATGTGGTTTGATCCATGTTAACTCATGGTATTCAAATTTATATTGCTCAATTTGTATGTTTGGTACATAGAAATCCAATCATTTCATGGTATTCAAAATTAATTAGCGTTGGTTTGTTTTAGGTTTGAAATCAATAAACCCAAGATACTTGGTTTTTGATTACTTAAACGCTATAATCCTTTATCACCTTCGTAATTTCATAAGTATACATTCATCATTTGTGTTTTACCCCAATCATCATTATTCTTGCTAAGCTAAGACTTATTCGTACTATAGCCATCAATTATGTGTGATCCTAGCTACACCATACAGTTGTTTTGATCATAGACTTAAGGTCATGAGCTTGACAAGAATTGTTCCGGATTTTTATAGACTTTGTGCCACGTGACAGAAGGACTAGGTGTGACTCGCGACACATCTAGCACCCCCTGAAACATACACATCCTCTTATTAAGGAAAATCGAAACCTTGTTTAAAGACTATTTCATTGATTTCCAAGTTATCATTTTCTATATTCAAAAGAATACATGTTGCATAATTCCCCTCATATTTCATGTCACTTCCTATTTAAGAAACTTCGTAAAGTAGGGGAGACAATAATTATTGTATCTGATAAAGATCGGAAAATCTTGCAACTCAAATCAAAATCCTAAATCTCAATCCTTGATACTCATTCCGCTTATGTGTTATCAAAATCAGTTATGTCAAATCTATATAATTGTCTGACTTGACATTGTAGAAATACATTTCTATGTCTAGTAAATCTTTCATATATCAATCAATCTTCGTAATATAATGGATTCACTAATCGAAAGTACACCTCTATTTTCGATAGAATCTTTTATATTTTCTTATCACAAGTCTCTACTAAAACTCGGAACGAAATTTCCTAAAGTAGGGGAGACTGTGACACTTCGGTTAATCCATATGTATTTTTTACCCGACCTGTTTCCGGATTTGGATTGTAATTACGGTCATGAAATAGTGAGCATTTTAGGGGAGACTGTGACACTTTGGTTAATCCATATGTATTTTTTTACCCGACTTGTTTTCGGATTCGGATTGTAATCACGATCATGAATCAGTGAGCATTTTTTTTTACTAGAATTCGTACTAACTTACGATATAAATATAATTAATTTCATAAATTGGTACAAAATCGGTATTTAAAAATACCCAAAAAATACTAGACACCGGGTATTATACGGCGCTTTTTACTACTTGCATCTAATATAAATAAAAAGTAAATAAATTTTATTATTTAAAATCTAAACAATGCATGAAGAATCATGCCTAAATGCATGTCATGGCAAGCCTAACCTACATAGGTTGCCACTCATCATTCTTGCATGCTATACACTTCACATTCACCAATTACCAACACCACCATCCTCTCTCTTCCTCCTCCATAAGAACCGTCCATTCCTCCCCCACCCTCACTTCACCCTTCTTTTTTTTAAAACAAACTCAAGTCTTGAAGATTCCATGGAGTTTTATGAGAAATCAAAGAGGTTTTTGAAAGTTTTGATACTATTGTGAAGGTTTTTCATCTTGAATAAAACATCCAGAGGTATATTACTCAAATCGTATAAGTCTTGATTTATTCAAGAGTTCGTTTGATTTTTTTTACCTTAAATCATGCACTCTACTAAGTTTTAAAATCTGGACAGAATATTAGGCTGTGTTTATGAGACAATATCTTTGTCATGATAAGCTGAAACTAAACAAAATCATGCTCCACGATTAAGTTCATCGAGTTAGCTTTCCAACAGTAGATTACTCGTGTCCTAACTCAACTTGAGGGCTTCAGAACAGTCCCTACAAGACAGATGTTCGTATCAGCACCTTCTGTTTTGTGAGGATGTTTTGAACATCTTCATAGTGTTTTCATAACATGCATTCTAAACAAAAGTTGTTTAGAAGTCATTAAACTAGCAACCTGTAAATTTTGGTGATTTTTAGAAAATGTTTGATATTTTAAAATCGCACCTAAAGTTACAGCCCGCAAGCTGCCATAATTTGAAAGGTAGTGCGCTAAACTAAAAACTAATTTTCACATATCCATTTGATATAGCTCTAACTCCCGGCCACATTCCAAATCTTAACAACTTATCTTTCATACATTAGGTTCAAACTCTTGACCTTGAATCATTCCGTTTGTGAAGTTCATTACGACAATCCAATGTGAGTACTCGTAGCTCCTCTTTTATTACTATGGGATGTGATACGATAATCAGCTCATGTTATCATTAGAAGGGTGATTCCTTCGAATGATAATTTGAGTAGTGAGTACTCATACCCCCTTTTATTACTGTGGATATTATACGATATAAACTCTTGTTATCATTAGAAGGGTGATTCTTTCAAGTGATGATTCGAGTAGTGAGTACATATACCCCTCTCTTTTAATATTGTGGAATATTATGCAATATCAACTCTTGTTATTATCAGAATGGTGACTCCTTCAAATGATGACTTGAGTAGTGAGTAATAATAACCACTTTCTCATTTTGGGGTGCAACATGTATATCCCATATTCAAATCTTAAATCTTTATTCCTTATTCAAAATCAATGCGATTATATGAAGTTAAGTGTGTATTCTTTATTATGTACATCTATGTTTAATGTCTAGTATGTGGAAATCATGAATCATATCTATATCATATCTATAATCTTTTGTGTACCATTAACCACTGAGCCATGGTAACAATGATAAATGAATATCTATTGGTTGACAACCCACCTAGGATATTGAGACATAATCATGTCGTCAAATAGGTGATTGCTCCCTTATTGTCTAGGTTTGGTTACACAATATCTATATCTATGAATCATGTATCTATATCATATCTATAATCTTTTGTGTACCATTAACCATTGAGCCATGGTAACAATGATAGATGAATATCTATTGGTTGACAAATCACCTAGGATATTGGGACATAATCCTATCGTCAAATAGGTGATTGCTCTCTTATTGTCTAGGTTTGGTTACACAACATCTATATCTATGAATGGTTAGTTTATTTTATATTTTTCATGATGTCCTTATGACTAAATTGCATAAATGACTGGCTTTTTATCTACATATATTATATATATATATATATATATATATATATATATATATATATATATATATATATTGGGTAAGGATCATGTAAAAATCACATCTTTTTGCGAAAACCTAAAAACTAATACTAAAACACTTGTAACTTTTTCATACGTTCATATTTTTTTTTTTAAAACAATTGCACCAAAAACCTTAGAATTTTGAGTTCTTTAATTTTGGAAATTTTTATAAAAAAAACTTTAACGTCTCGTCGTTTTTTTATTAGTGCACATGTGCACTAATAATAAAACTCATACATATACTACGCGTTAATATTTTTTTTAGAAAAATCGCACCAAATACATTATAATTTTGGTAGTTTTTCGTGGTTTTTTATTAGTGCACATGTGCCCTCATAAAAAAAACACATTATACGTGTCGTATACATTAATATTTTAAAAAAGAAATTGCACCATAAATCTTATAATTGTGTTATCCTTAACTATGAAAATAGATTTAATGTTTTAAATTTTATGCTACACATGTGCACTATAACAAATAGTTATAGTGCATATGTAGAATTATCATTGGTTCTATAAATATTTTAGTGTTTTTAAATGTATTTAACTTAAACAATACTTTTTCGCATGACAATTATCTTTGTGTAGTACTAATGAATATGGTGCACATGTGCACTAATAATTTTTTTTTGAAATATCATTTTTTTTTCAAAATCAAAGACAATGGAATTTTAAGATTTTTGGTACAAGTTTTATAGAAAAATATTAACGTATGTAAATGTTATGAAGGTTTTAGTGTTAGTTTTTAGGTTTTCGCAAAAAAAAGAGTTTTCGTAGGATCCTTACCCTATATTATATATATATATATATATATATATATATATATATATATATATATATATATAATTCTATGTGTACTCACCAACTACTTTTATAGTTGACACTCTCTATTTTATACATGTTGCAGGATGACTACTTGGATTATTTGACTGATCACAATAGGATCGCGGATCTAGATAAAAACATTAAATCAAAGCTTTTATGTTTATATTTGAATTGTTGTACGGGTCTTTGTTTATATATGAAAATGGCATGTCTAAGTATTTGGTAACTATTACTAGTTGTCATGTGCATCTGGAGAGTCGTCACGCCCTGACATATTCCGCCGTCGGTTGGGGTGTGACACAAATCTTTGACCAAAATGTTGACCTGAGTCGACTCAGTTGACTCGGTACCGAGTTAACTCAAATCAGTCCTAAACACATCTACAAGCATTTCCGACACAACCAAAATCATCTCCATCAGCATCTGCTGCTGTCCCGGCGGACAGAGGCCATGGCCGCCGCCTGACAACCCCTAAACCGCCGCGAATCACCATCATTAATCATCTAACTCAACAAAAACTCGAATATGTAACATGCATGAATAGATCGGGGTTTAAGGATGACCGGAAACTGTAAAAATCAAAAGAGTGTGAGGGTTAAAACCCTTACCGTCGCTGCTGCCAGAAAACGCAAAGAGGGGGCGCCGCCGCCGCTAGGCGGAACCCTAATCGTCGCCACCGTTGTGGTGGCTTCTGACGGTGTTCGAGGCCGAAAACAAGTCAAGAACAACAAGGAAGTTCACCGGAGTTGCGAAACGGGTATAAAAGGGGCGGCGCCGCCGCTCCTGCGGTAGAACCCTAGCCGCTGCCGCCACTGTGGCGGTTTTGGTTGGTGTTCGCGACCGGAAAAGAACTCGAGAATAAGGGGGAAACTGCCACGAAGAAGAGTGGAAGAAGATGGGCTCGAGAAAAGGGTCGGCCGCCGCTGACCGCCGCCTAAACCGCCGCTCGCCGCTGCTGTCGGCCGGAATCCGGCTCACCGAAAAATCGGGAGGGAGAGCCTCGACTTTCTTCTTTCTCTCTCGACACACATATGTGTGTGTGGGTGTTTGGGTGTAGAGTGAATAAAAATAGGTTAATAATCTATTTATATTTAAGGTTTAATGTGTAGTACAATTTTAAATGAATGGGCATTATACCGCGATCTCCGAACATGTAAAATACTGAACGACTCGGGAATGAATCACGGAAATTCTAGTATGACTGAAATATTAGAAAAGGCCTCAAAAATATTCTCGGAATGCCTAAAATGTCAAATTATATATATTCTGAGAAGTATTCGGTCAACGAACGGACTAAAGCGCGTATTTGACGCGAATTTTGTATATCTCAGTTTCGTGAACCGTGTTGAGGCTAGATTATGAGGCTTGTAATATTAAATAGTTTGGGCTAGGCTTAGAGGGTTTATTTAGTTTAGTAGACTAGTTTACTTGGGTTTACTATTGGGCTTGGGGTTTAAGATTGGGTTTACCCTTAGGGTTTAAGGGCCCAATTGTAAACTCATGGGGTGGCTATATAAACCCCATGAGTTCACCATCATAAGAGTTGCTGGTTTACGACTTTAGGAGCAGCCAAGGTGATTACGATCGTAAACCCGAGAGGATCAAGTTTACGATTACAAGATTTGTACCCGACAAGTTCATCTTGTGTGCAAAGATCAGGTTTTTATCGTTTGTTAATCGTCTTCTTGGTATTCTTCTCATCTCTTATCTTGAATCAATCAATCACTTGGATTCCGCACTAGTGATTGATAGAATATTGTGAACGGTTGTTATTCCTGGACCAACAATTGGTATCAGAGCCAAGAAACGAGTGTTTCGTGGTTCTCACGATATTGATTCAAGAGATCTAACGGTTTTTGTGAGTTTTTCTTGAGTTTTTCAGGTTTACGATCGTGTTTTATGAGTTTTCTGGGCAGTTTATGGTGTTTACGACATTTTCTGGGCAGTTTTTGGTGTTTACGATTTGGTGTTCTTCATGTTCTTCATCAACTTTGTGTTTACGACCTGGAAATTGGAGTTTACGACTTCAATACGCGATCTTTGGACATTTACGATCGAGAAATTCGAGTTTACGACTTCAAGATCCGAGCTTTGAGTGTTTACGATTTTTCTCAATCGGAATCGCGTTTACGACTTTTCTCAATCGGAATCGAGTTTACGATTTTTCTCAATCGGAATCGTGTTTACGACTTGTCTGAATCGGAATCGTTGTTTACGACTGTTCTCGATCGGAATCAGTTTCACGACCGAGTTTATGATCCGGAGGTGTTTACGATCGGAAATAGGGTTTACGATCGGAAACTAGTTTGCGGCAAAAAGTCATTATTTCACACTTTCACGGAAACAGACATAACTTTTGACTCGTTTGGAGTTAGAAGCTCAAATTTTAACACGACGTTCGTGACAACAAGCCCCAGAATTACCCCGGACTAACGTCCAGGGGAGCTCGTTTGGACCCCCAAATTCCATTCCGAAGGCCTCCATTTTCGCGTTTTAAGTTTTTGACACTATTCTTTGAATAGTACTTTTGCCGTTTTTGCCGATTTTTCAAAATTTTCAAAGGCTGCATATCTAAAGAAAGAAAATGAGTTCAGTGGTTGAAGAGAATAATATGGTTGAGGACAAGGATGCTTTCGCAGATGAAGTTGACAAAACTAAGATATGTCCCAATCCTACTTGTGCTCGTTTAATTCCTGGCCTTAGACAACTTTAAAAAAATAGTGAGATAGAATTATTTGGTATGCAATGTTCTAGAAGTTCATTTAAGAGCAGATGAGAGAAGAGTGTAGAGAAGGTGAAAGCTCAAAAATTAGACATTGAGAAATATCAAAAGCTAGCAACGGAGAAGACTATTTTATATGATCAGGCTAGGATTAAGATATCTGAGCTGACACAGAAATTAACTGAACTGCAGCAAAAATATGATGAGCTGCAGGTCAAGTATGATTGCAATCAGGAAATAAATAAGCGAATGCTAAATGTTGGAAAGGAATTGTCACGTGCTGTTGTGAACGGCCAAGTTGGGAAAGATAAAACTGGGTTTGGGTCAGAAAAGTCTGATAAGTCTCTGTCTGCAAATAGTATTATTCCTCCACCAGTTCCTAGAGACATTATAGGAATGTTTCTTAGTGAGGATCAAGCTGAACGAACCAAGTCTGATTATAAAGAAGCTGCTCCTCCTATTGATAGTGTCTTGGTTGGAACTACACCATTGACTCAAGAAGAAATTGATAATGAGGCAAACATGATTTATGGTGAAGGGAGAGTAGAGGATATATCAGACAATGATGCTGAGTGCCAGAAATACAACAGGTGTCATAACTCTAAGTCTGATGATGTTGGGATAGAGTTGAAACCATACCCTAAAATTGAAACCCCATACTTCAAAGTAATTGACGAAGTCAAAAGGGAAAAGGTGATCTTGACGACACGGCCTGAGGGGAAGATCTTTATGACATCTGGATCAATGTTTGACCAAGAACCAGATATTGGATATGACTTTCCATCCTTCTCCTCCAAGTTCAAGGGCATAACTGATGGAGTAATAAGTAAAGCTGAAGTTGAGAGACCAAAGATCACCATCAAGCATCCGAGTATAAAACCAACAGCTGGAGTGAAGAATGAAAAACTTAAGGGAGTAGCTGTGTCTCCCATTTCTTCAGTTGGATCATGCAGTTGCCATTATAATTGCAAGAATGATGCTTCAACGTCAAAGAATCAAGGACGCACAAAGATAGTAAAGACAGGTTCTACACAGGCTTCGAGGAACCAACAGAAAGTCAAATCTGAAGCTGCAGACAAAGCAAAGAAGCAGACACAAGGCAAACCAGCTCCATATCAGCCACCAAAGACAAATGGGTACACGTCTGACTTCTATCTAAAGAAGCAGACTTGCTTTAATTGTGGCATTGCTGGTCATATTGCTAGAAATTGTCTTTATCGCCCCTATGAACCCTATTATCCGAAAAGTCAAAGGGTTTCATCTCAGGAGTCTGTAAAGTCTAAGCCGATGATGGTGCAAAAACCTAAGGCAATGAAGACTGTTACTCCTAAGGTTAAACCCTCTGATCAACATTGGGGTGCTACCAAAGCTGAAAGAAAATCTTTAAATCAAAACAACAGCTTTCCAAGTTACCAAAATTTTCAGAAAAAGGTGAAGAAACCATTTTCAAAACAACCAAAGCTTGAAAAACCCAAAGTTATCCATCCCAAGGTAACTAAAACTGTTTTGAGAAATGATTCTAAAATGAAGAAGGTTGAAATACCTAAAGTCACAACTCCAAAGGTGACTAAAACAAAAACTGTTTTGAAAGGTTGAAACACCTAAAGTCCCAACTCCAAAAGTGACTAAAACAAATGTTAAATCACCTGGAACTTGGAAACCAAAAATCAAGGCAGCTCCATCCCAACTTCCTGATTTCTCAAAGGGGATGTTCTTATAAGAAGTATCTTTTATTGATTCCTCAGGTGTACCCAGAAAAACAATGGCCTGGGTACCACTGGCTAACTAATCTCTCATTATGTGCAGGAACAGTCAAGGAGGATTATCACTAACATTTTTATTATTGATTTGTTTATTGATAAGTGATTGTTCCAGGCACAGTTTAGGAGACGTATCTTCATGTCATGACAAGCAATTTTTATGGAGGATATGTTTCCTTGAAAGGTAAAAGGTCAAATTCAGCATGAAAGGTATTGTTCTTAACTTGGTTGTTTGTTTGATGAAGCGGTAAAGGGTGTTTGTGTCAAACCAAATTTCTTAAAATTTTCACTTGGTGCTTGTTTGTTGAAGTGTTTGACTTCTAATGCAATTTAGTGTGCAGTCATGAAACCCCTTTTCTAAAAATTTTCAAATCCATACTTGGAAGGTTAGCTTGGCCAGACGTGTGTGAAGTAATTTGCTTTGCTTATGTGTTCATGTAAAAAAAGAAAAAAAAAGAAAAAAAATAATTAAAAAAATAATAATAAAAAAAAAATAATGATGTTCACAAAAGTTGTGACATTAAAAATCAAAAAGCAAGGGGAAGAAATGTAAAGATGAAGAAAAAGTTGACCACTAAAAAAATAGTGTGCTTTTCAATTTCTAATTGTTTGTGTTTTGTTTCTGAGAAGTGAAATATGGCCGGATTGGAGATGACTGACACGTGTAAAGCGGAAGTGAAAAGCAAACTCCACGGTGATATGCTCGGTAGGCTCGACCTAATCTTATGACCACCAATGTAAGTGCAACGAACTTAAAATATATATATATATGTTTAGTTCCCCATCTCAGTTTGCATGGTTTCAAAAACTGAGTCCCAGCAAAAACGGGTTTAGAGTCGTAACTATGCCTAGTATTCACTCTCTCACACGCCATGTTTATGTTGTTATGACTACACCACATAATAAAAAGAAATGAAAAAGAAATGAAAAAGAAAAGAAAAAGAAAAAGAAAATGAAAAATAATCATTAGTTTGGTCTTCTTTGCGTGCTTATGCAACCGACCTGATCACCGACTGATGATTAATGAAATAAGTGGTAGTCATAACGGTGTTGCACGGTTCCTCAAGTTGGGGGTTTGTGAATCCTCAGTAAACTCTGAGGTTGGGTAGGTTTTGCTATGTACAATTGGGTGTGGGGACGGTTAAACATGCTGGTAATTAGTAATCTTTTAAGCATGATGCATTTGGTTGGGTTTAAACGGGTCTGAGTTTAAAACGGACAAACATACCGGCAATCGCCTGGACTAGTCGAGTAACTGAAGCTGAAAAGGGTTCCTCAGTCAGATTCATACGGTTTGATCCCTTGTAAACTTTCTCATGTTTGATATTGGTAAGTATTTGTTTATTTTTATCTTTCATGTGTGAGTCTTTAAGTTCTTTTTGGTTGTGTTTATGTCTTGGCCAAGTTAATTTGAGAAATCAAAATGTGTTTTCATGGGTTTTGATGCATGACAGTATGCCTCCTGCAGATCTTGACAAATTTTTAGGGGAAGGAGATGGGATAATAAGTACCGAGGATTCAGCAAGAACCAGTTCTTTTTTTGGAGATTCAAGATAGTTACCGAGGATTCAGCAAGAACCAGTTCTTTCAAGAAAAGCAAGTCAATGAGAGTCCTCCATTTCATTGCTTGTTCATTTCAAGAAGTTCAAGCTGATGCTGATCAAGAGGAAGTCCCAAGTGCCCGTCATGAAACCCATTGAAGATTTCTACGGAAAGAATCTTCATCAACATCTATGCCAGCCAGTCAAGAAGAAGAATTTCAAAAATTGAAGACATTTAATATCACAAGCCTAGGGGAAGATTGTTGAGGCTAGATTATGAGGCTTGTAATATTAAATAGTTTGGGCTAGGCTTAGAGGGTTTATTTAGTTTAGTAGACTAGTTTACTTGGGTTTACTATTGGGCTTAGGGTTTAAGATTGGGTTTACCCTTAGGGTTAAAGGGCCCAATTGTAAACTCATGGGGTGGCTATATAAACCCCATAAGTTCACCATCATAAGAGTTGCTGGTTTACGACTTTAGGAGCAGCCAAGGTGATTACGATCGTAAACCCGAGAGGATCAAGTTTACGATTACAAGATTTGTACCCGACAAGTTCATCTTGTGTGCAAAGATCAGGTTTTTATCGTTTGTTAATCGTCTTCTTGGTATTCTTCTCATCTCTTATCTTGAATCAATCAATCACTTGGATTCCGCACTCGTGATTGATAGAATATCGTGAACGGTTGTTATTCCTGGACCAACAGTTTCCATGACTATAATTCTTTGTGAATACTCATAAAAATATTTATAACTGCACGACGTCGGTATAATCATCTTAAATAATTAAATGATTAATCTCGGTTGTTCTTGCGTAACCGAATAGTTCACCGATTTCATCATTTCTTACACCGACACATACGGTAATCCTTTCTAATGGTCGGATCATCAATGATCAAATATCTAGCATCTCCAGACACCCTATTCTTGTCTCAATGATCTTTATGTCACTATCAATGGCATACATGCGTTAAGTGTCATTTAGCGTTTCCATGTACGCATTTTACTTGTAACCGTTTAATCATACTTTCTAACAAATATTAATGTCCTTGTTAATATATCTATCATCATAAACTCATCGAATCACATATATACTATAACGTCTGGTTATCCAGCACGTTAATAAATTAAACAACGTAATTTGTCAGTTTCATTCGAACTTAGCTTTTATCAATCTGTAACACCTTGGATCACATAATAAATGTTTAAAATACTTTTAACAGCTCATCTGAACATCGGGTATACATATTGGGCCTTTGATGGGCCTTACTTCTCTTAATGGGCCTGTTAGGCCCAACTGGGCTTACCAAGTCCAGTTTATAAATGGAAACATTTCACTCTGATTTTACCGTATTTAACAAGGTGTTACATCTCGTCAAAAAAGAATCCAAAAGACAACATCTTGGAATCTAAAGCTAAAATAGAGTCTTGAGTAAATCATCATGTCAAACCCAAAAGGTAGAGATCCCTCAAAAAGCTTGAAAAAAGTCCACAATCACTGGCCATTAACATTAAAGATTTGTGAGGTTCTTTTTCAAAGTTATTATTTTACGTTAGTCTTGTATTTATCTAAGTTTCAAATTAAGTACTTTATTATTGGCTATAGTAAAAAAAAATTAAACATGTTTACAAAAACAATCCAAATATTTTTACAAAACATTTATGAAAATAAGTTTCAAAAATTGAAAGATAAAGTAAAAAAAATAAAATTTAAAATATTACAAAAATTCAAAAATAAAGTAAAAAAAAAACAAGTTTAAATGTAACATCCGTATCTTTCAAAAACCTGGAAACCGAACCCACATTAAGATCCAAGGTTTAAACCCGATTCTCAACATCATGAATGCTAGATTACCTTCCTCCATATGGTAGTACTCTGAAAATGATGAACGTGGGCGAAAACAGCGTGCGAAACCGACTTATAACGAAGCGAGAATTGCGAAAACAAGGTTGGTGTTGGTTGTTGATTTGCAAAGTCGTGAACCCCCTTCTAAACCCATCCCACATCGCCAAAATAACAAGTTTTTGCTCCTATTCACACCTATAAATACCTCTACTATGTCCCTTATGGTTTGCAACACATAGTTTGAGTATAAACAAGTGGAATAATCAATTTTTGATGGTTTCACAACCACAATACCCCTTTAGGTGTCGTGCTTAGTAGTTTTTTTTTATGTTCAGGACGAGGAGGTGCTGCCCTTCGAGCTCGTCTCGTTTGAAAAGCTTCTTTGTGGTAATTCTTTTTTTTTTCTTTGTTTTTTTTCTTTCACTCATTTCGTTATTTATTTATTTATCATTTTCTTAGTTTAGTTTAGTTAGGAGCTCTAGGCTCGTTTGGGTAGTCTTGCTAAGGCTCGTTCTTAGAATGCCTAGCATTGCTAAGGCTTGTCCTTTGGATAACCTAGCTTTGCTAAGGCACGTCCTTAGGACGTGTAGCCTTGCTTAGGCCACCTTTAGGTTTGGTGTAGCCTTGTAGAGGCTCGTTAGGCCCAACGAGTCCAACCTAGCATGTCCAATTTCATTTATATTCTTCTAATCCAAAAGTCAACGTTTTATGCATGAACTATTGTGGTTTTAAGCTTGTTTTTCACAAATCAAGAATTAAACTAATTCTTGGTAGTTATAATATATAATTCAGTTTTTGAACACAAACTCATTTAATAACACTAATATGCATTCCCAAAATGCATAAGGACTTAGCCCAACCACACGATTCTCATTAGATCTGTCATGTTAGGGTGACCTCCTTGGGATTTCATTCCACTTCTATTCGCTTTAGCTCTTTTGGTATTTCAAGCGCTTAATTACCATGTGAGTAATCCTTGCCCCTTTTCCTATATTTCCATTTTGGGGTTGCAACATGTATCATATTTCAAAGTGTTATCTTTCAAGTTTACCAACTTTAATATGTATGTGATCTATGTGTGAAATATATGTTATGTGACTTCTAGCATGATTTGTCAAGGGTGACCTCCTTGGGATTTCATTCCACTTCTATTCGCTTTAGCTCTTTTGGTATTTCAAGCGCTTAATTACCATGTGAGTAATCCTTGCCCCTTTTCCTATATTTCCATTTTGGGGTTGCAACATGTATCATATTTCAAAGTGTTATCTTTCAAGTTTACCAACTTTAATATGTATGTGATCTATGTGTGAAATATATGTTATGTGACTTCTAGCATGATTTGTCAACATGTCATTTTCAAAGGTTTTCATGTTTTATTTGGATGTCAAGTATGTCATGGTTGTCATGTCTGTCATGTCTTTCATTTGACATAAACATTAACGTAAGGCTTGGGGTAACAAAGGTAGATCTATCGGTTGACAACCCACTCAACTTGACCGGTTTGGCGTTGGGTGTTTGGAGCCTATTTCATTATTTCATTTAGTCTAACCTGTGGGTTAGGGAATCTAGCATATGTCATTGAGGTTTGTTTATGCCTAGTCTTTCATGTTGTCATATTGTACTACCAATATTGGTAAAGTTTAGTCTTTCATATTGTCAATATCTTCTAGCATGTTGCACTTTCACTTATTCTAGCATATGACACGTAACGCATGTTTTCAAATATATTCTATGTATTTAAACTTGCGATTGCTCACCAACTATTTATAGTTGACCCCTTTATTTTATACATGTTGCAGGTTATGACATATGATGATTTCAAGTTACTGTCACTTAGGTTTAGGACCTAGTTAAATTAAAATAAAACAGTTGTAATTGTTATTAGTTTAATTCAATGTATTGTATTCTTTTATTGTCATCAGCAAAATTGTTTCCTGTTAGTTATTATCACCTAAATTAGTTGTCAAGTGCTTTTGGGCAATCTAATCATGCCCCGACGTTTCCGTCGTCTGTTGGGGTGTGACAGATTGGTATCAGAGCCATGGCTATAGAGAACTAGGTTATTAGAAATGGAATGACCTAGACTGTTACCTTAGGTGTCCAAAACACGAATCTTTGTGTCTTGCATGGTTTAAGGATTGCCTTTTTGTGCTTTACTTTACATTAGTTAGGATGTGCTTCGAACTTTGTCACATATCACACCCTATTTCAAGTATAACACTTATCACACTCATGCATTCAATTTCAGGCTTCCTAGCCTATTCCTTGGTAAGGGCGCTTTATGTGCCCTTTATGTGTGTTTGAATATGTTTATATGATTTCATGTTTTGCATGCGATTTCATGATATTCGATTTATTATTAATTTACAATTTATGACATCCATTTATTTTCAAGTTCTATGGTATTTCATTGAATCGATATTTTCACGATATTAACGATATTTTATCCTTGTGATTTTCATTATTGAGTCACTATTTTTGAAAATTTACTGATTTTTCCCTCATGTTTTTACCAATTGATTTTCCCATTCAAAGCTTCCGAGTTTTATCACATCAGATATCATACTTGTGATTTCTCATTTCACAATTTCATGATGTCGAAGGACACTTCTACGTCATAACACATCAAATGCTATTCTATGATTCCATTTCGAATCACATTTTGAAATTCAAAAATTTCCTCTGTTATTTATTTAATAGCTCTAGTTTCACGATATTTCGATTCCATCCTTGAGGTATTTCACGATGATTAAACAATCGATTTGTTACCCTCACGATTATTCATACTATTAATTTTTCACACATCATCCTTGTACTTCAAATTTATGTCATTCATCGTCACCACAGTTTTGCCATTGAGTTGATGATCCCATTTTAAAATAAAACCTCATGATTTCATAAAACACTCTTGTGTATTTTCATAACCTTCATTTCATAATACTCAAAGTCGCAGTCGACTGATTGCTTTACAAAATCTTGTTGTCAACCCATTTTAGACTCAACCCAATAACCAATTGTTCTAAACCATAGCCTAACCAGTTGTGCCGATGCTTAATGGACACACTTGGCGTGGTAATTCAAGCAACTCCATAAAGTGTGTCTTAGACTGCACATAGTCACGTTTTGATCTCAAGTCAAATTTACTATTTGAATATAGCCATTTGGTTTTTAAGCCTCCAAATTTTGGTATTTTAGTTTTTAGCCCTTATGATCTCATTGTTTGGTGGACCGCGTTCCCTATGGAAAACGAATGTTTTTATTAGAAAAGTCAAAAGAAATTGTTTTGCATCCATCATTTCAAAAACTATTTATGATACATATCATTTAAAGTTATTTACATGTTGGTGGGTTCCTGTTGATGAGTTCACTAGTTTACAAGTTTGCATGGTTACGGGATTTAATGCTCATGAGTCTACGAGTCTACCCATTAACAGGGCTACGAACTCGCATGTACAATAACCCTCGGTTTAAAAAAAAATTAAGCCATACTCTTTGAAAATTTTCCTATTTCAACGTCTCGAGATGTTCGTATGCATTTTCAAAGTACATATGTCTAGGAGTTGTCTTCCGGAGGAGTTTACGAATTTACGAGTCACATGTTTACAAGATTCCATGTGTACAAGTTTATAATTTCTTTGTTTTTTTTTTACTTCACGAGTGAATAACTCTACATGTTTACAAATCTAAAAGTAGTTGTCTATACCAAGAGTTATTTTTCATTTGAAGCATGTTTTGTGTCAGTACTAAAGACAAACATTCAATGTCATTTCTTGCATTCCCAAAAAAAAAAGTTTTTTTCACCAGCCGGTATAAGTTGACCACAAGTGGTCCAACCGGTGGTGCAAACACCTGCTCAACTTGCTGCAACTACTCAACCTTGTTGCTGCTCCATGCAGGCCATTTAAGATTGCGGATATCCTTATCATTTCTGTAATACATACCCTTTGTTAGCTACCGCCAACAACGCTAACTATGGAACCCTTGCACGAGCATCTTACATCAATGCTAACCCAACCCAAGTCAGTCAAGTAGTGGTGACGATATCTTTGAACACGTTCTTTCCGTGGAGCGTGATTGTTTTGGTTTACAGTTTTACCTATTTTTTTCCTGGGTCCATGGTTGCACTTGGTCACGATTTTCCTCTTGATTAATCTTGCGCTTTAGTGAGATTCATAAACCTAGTTGTAATCATCATCAAGGTAGACACATATTGTCTCCACAATAATATTTAAGTTTACCTTAAAAAAAAATTATTATTAATTCTTTCGGTGCGAACAACAGATTCTTGGAGTGTCATTTTACATTCGAGTAATAATTTTCAATGTTCAAGACGTATTATCATTCGAATGGTGATTCATTTGAGTGGTAATTCGCATCGTGGTTTTCAATGTTCAAGTCGTATTATCATTCGAATGGTGATTCATTTGAGTGGTAATTTGCATCATGGTTTTCAAAGTTCAAGTCGTATTATCATTCGAATGGTGATTCATTTGAGTGGTAATTCGCATCGTGGTTTTCAAAGTTCAAGTCGTATTATCGTTCGAATGGTGATTCATTTGAGTAGTAATCCGCATCGTGGTTTTCAATGTCCAAGTTGTATTATCATACGAATGGTGATTCACTCAAATGATAATTCACATTGTGGTTTTCAGTGTTGAATTCGTATTTCCATTTGAATGGTGATTCATACAAAAGTTAGTTTTCAAAATTCATTTCACGTTCTTGATTCAAATTGTGGTTTCCAATATCCGATATGGACTTAAATTCATGATTTTTTATTTTGCGATCATGGGTTCGCGCGTTATTCGATACGTGATTTATGAACTTTAGCTGCAATGTTTCAATGCTCGATTTATGTATTCAATTTTTGTTCAATTTATGAGTACGACAGTGATTGTTTTTAAATAGTCGATTTACGAATCCAACTATTCAATACACAATTTGTATATCCATCTTATAGATTTGATTTTTGATACTCAATACTCGATTTTGTTCAATTTGTTTTCAATTTTTCCATGTTAATGGATTTATGTCATTCGGGTCATGCTATTCGATTTATATCATTCATGTTATTTGAATCATGTCACTCGACTCATGATGTCTGCTACATGGTATATTCCTTCGACATCGGTCGACTTGGGGTCAAATCTACCTATCACAATTTAATTATGCTACGTTTAGTTTTAGATTATTCATTTTTTTAATGTTTGAGCCTATGTGGCTTCATTACCATATACTTTAGTTATTGCCATTTCGAGATTTCGCGTTTTCATTTATCATTTCGAAACCTTGGGTTTCCACTGCCTCAATATTTAATAAATTATTGTTGAATATTATGATTTGATCCTTTTAATCATTCGACATTGTAGATTTTCATATTCTATTTCAAACTTTAACATTGTTCTTTATTGTTAACCGGGACTCATATGGTCTATGACCATCAATTACGTGTAATACTAGTTAAGCATGCAATTGACTTTAGGTCAGAACCATGAGGTCTTCCCGTATTAGCAAGGATTTCTTTTCCGGTTTGATATAGACTTCGCGCTTCGAGAAAGGAGGACAAGTGTGAATCGCGACACATCCAGCTCGCCACAATCGAACGCGTTCTCTTGTTAAAAATATGACATTGTTTTATCATTTACATTGATTTCAACTTAAGTTATCAATTTTAACTTAAAGCATTCATTTTTATTGATTTCAATTAGTCAAGTTGTCACTTTCAAATGGATACATGTTAACCCCTCAGCCCCATTTTCTATCCTCCGTCTCTTCTTACTCGGGTATCCTAAAGTAGGGGAGACTATGGATTTCGTTTTCTTGACCAATTTTTTTAGCAAATCATATGATGTCAACTTCAAATCAAACTATGACCCATGATTCCCGATTTGCTGGCCATCAATCCTTTTATGCCAAACTATCAAGAGTTATACAATTTACAACTGACTGTTGGGGTTTCAAGTATTCGTTTATTGAAACTCTTTTTTTTTCTTCTATTTTTATGTGTGTTAGGGAGTCTCTTCATAGGCAACTAATACGCTTTTGGAGTACCAAAGATGTGGTGGGTTAGCTGCGGTACACCCTATATATAAGCATCGGTGGTGCTATAAAAGTGGACTAGGTGGAGCAAGAGTTGGCCCTAGTCGTTGTGTCAAAACCGGTCTCACAAGTTTATATCAGTGATCAAATTTAATCCTTGCGGTTAAATAAACCTTTCACAATTTATTTTGTAACCATAAGTGTACCCTTCGGTGTAATCCTTTCACAACCTTTCACTAAGTGAATTTCAGGACGAAATTTCCTAAAGTAGGGGAGACTGTAACATCCGTATCTTTCAAAAACCTAGAAACCAAACCCACATTAAGATCCAAGGTTTAAACCCGATTCTCAACACCATGAATGCTAGATTACCTTCTTCCATATGATAGTACTCTGAAAACGATGAACGTGGGCGAAAACCACGTGCGAAACCGACTTATAACGAAGCGGGAATTGCGAAAACAAGGTTGGTGTTGGTTGTTGATTTGCAAAGTCGCAACCCCCCCCCCCCACCTTCTAAACCCATCCCACATCGCCAAAATAACAAGTTTTTGCTACCTTTCACACCTATAAATACCCTTACTATGTCCCTTATAGTTTGCAACTCCTAGTTTGAGTATAAACAAGTGGAAAAACAAATATTTGGTGGTTCCACAACCACAATACCCCTTTGGGTGTCGTGCTTAGTAGTTTTTTTTATGCTCACGACGGGGAGGTGCTGCCCTCAATCTCGTCTCGTTTGAAAAGCTTCTTTGAGGTAATTCTTCTTCTTTTTCTTTCTTTGTTTTCTTTCTTTCACTACTTTCGTTATTTATTTATTTATAATTTTCTTAGTTTAGTTTAGTTAGGAGCTCTAGGCTCGTTTAGGTAGTCTTGCTAAGGCTCGTTCTTAGAATGCCTAGCATTGCTAAGGCTTGTCCGTTGGACAACCTAGCTTTGCTAAGGCACGTCCTTAGGACGTGTAGCCTTGCTTAGGCCGCCTTTAGGCTTAGTGTAGCCTTGTAGAGGCTCATTAGGCCCAACGAGTCCAACCTAGCATGTTCAATTTCATTTATATTCTTCTAATCCAAAAGTCAACGTTTTATGCATGAACTATTAGGGTTTTAAGCTTGTTTTTCACAAATCAAGAATTAAACTAATTCTTAATCGTTATAATATGTAATTCAATTTTTGAACACAAACGCATTTAATAACACTAATATGCATTCCCAAAATGCATAAGGACTTAGCCCAACAACACTATTCTCATTAGATCTGTCATGTTAGGGTGACCTCCTTGGGATTTCATTCCACATTTATTCGCTTTTGCTCTTTCGGTATTCCAAGCACTTAATTACCATGTGAGTAATCCTTGCCCATTTTCCTATATTTCCATTTTGGGGTTGCAACATGTATCATATTTCAAAGTGTTATCTTTCAAGTTTACCAACTTTAATGCGTATGTGATCTATGTGTGAAATATGTGTTATGTGACTTCTAGCATGATTTATCAACATGTCATTTTCAAAGGTTTTCATGTTTTTATTTGGATGTCAAATATGTCATGGTTGTCATGTCTGTCATGTCTTTCATTTGGCATAAACATTAACGTAAGGCCTGGGGTAACAAAGGTAGATCTATCGGTTGACAACCCACTCAACTTGACCAGTTTGGCGTTGGGTGTTTGGAGCCTATTTCATTATTTCATTTAGTCTAACCTACGGGTTAGGGAATCTAGCATATGTCATTGAGGTTTGTTTATGCCTAGTCTTTCATGTTGTCATTTTGTACTAACAATATTGGTAAAGTTTAGTCTTTCATATTGTTAATATCTTCTAGCATGTTGCACTTTCACTTATTCTAGCATATGACATGTAACGCATGTTTTCAAATATATTCTATGTATTTAAACTTGCGATTGCTCACCAACTATTTATAGTTGACCCCCTTTATTTTATACATGTTGCAGGTTATGACATATGATGATTTCAAGTTACTATCACTTAGGGTTTGGACCTAGTTAAATTAAAATAAAACGGTTGTAATTGTTATTAGTTTAATTCCATGTATTGTATTCTTTTATTGTCATCAGTAAAATTGTTTCATGTTAATTATTGTCACCTAAATTAGTTGTCATGCGCTTTTGGGCAATCTAATCATGCCCCGACGTTTCCGTCGTCGGTTGGGGTGTGACATTAAAAAATATTGCCAAACGACTGTTTGGTTTCGAGAAATTCTATTAGGCCTTTTGAGGCCAAATGGCCGTTTGGATCTTATGTGGATATCAAACTTGCTTGTGTGTCACTATGTCACACCCCGGTCAACGGTTTCGGGTGTGAGCGAGAATGGAATCATAGTCGAGGATACATAGAACACTTCTAATAATTTAAAAACTTCATAAAACATTAATTCGTTTCATTGCAGCGGAAAGAGTAGTGGAAACATCAATGTTTTACAATTTAAAAACATAAGTCTTAAACGTACGCCTTTGTGGCCTCGCGAGCATAATCATGGGCGCTGCTAGTGACCATATCCTGCGAGGGAGTGGGGTTTGTTGTATGGGCCCTGATTACGAGGACGCTCTGGCTGGTCTCCATGACACTATTCCACGCTTTGATCTAAGCGGTTTCACTAATAAGGACACCGCCCCTCTAAAAGCTCAACACGTTTTCGTGAGTGCCCTCTTTAGTAAAAACATGCTTGAGATGGAAGCCACTTTTGAGATGACAGTTAGACAAAAGGCCGTTTGGGACTGCCTCCTTTTTAGCCGCACGCACAGGATTTCCTCCACGCCCTCCCCATTGATGGGCTGGGACAGCACATGTCGCCTGTTGAGTACCGCGCGATCCTCAAATATCGGCTCATGATTCCCTTGTTTCCCATGGACAAGAAATTCCCCGTCTGCAACAAGGCGTGTTTGGATTCGTTCGGTGAGCATGTTATTCACTACAAAGAGCTCCCTGGGTTTAAATACAGACATTACACGGTTCGGGACGTTTTTTTCGACATCTTCATACGGGCTGGGATCTCGGCCAAGAAGGAAGCCCCCGTTAATTTTCTGTCTGATCCCGCGGATGGTCGTTTAACTCTCAGGCCAGCTGACGTCCTTGTTTTCGGGTGGCAGAATTGAAAACATGCTTGTGTCGATCTTACGGGGGTTTCTCCCCTTGTGGGGCTGAGGGCCAGTACCCTTAAGGCTGGACAAGCGGCTTCCAGAGCGGCTGCTGGGAAGTTGAACAAGCACGAGAAAACATGTATTGAAAACCAACATGTGTTTGTTTCCTTCGCGTTTGATACATTCGGTCATCTTGAATCGGAGGCGGTGGCCACGCTGAAGCGGATCCAAAGGGTCAAACACGGGAATAGTGCAACCTCTAGAATGAAGAATTTTGTTTTTATACGTCTAGGTTTCGCTATTCAAAAAGGACTGGCGACGCAGCATGTTGCCCGCCTTCCCGTTATGACGACTTGATGTCATGTGTATTTCCTCTTTTCGTAATATGAAAATATTGTTTTTACTATCTAACCCATTACACATCTTTATCAATTAGAGGCCCTTCTTTGCTCCTACAAGTCGTTAATGGATAAGACTTTATGAATGGGGTAAAAGAACTTGGGATCGCCATGAAATCATTGAATTTAGAGGGGGTATATGTACTACATGAATCCTAAGATATGGATATTTAAGTTGGCAAAAACCCTAAGATAATCTTTGTTTTTTTAACGACAATTTGGCTCAGCGGTGTATCGGGACTGGTTACCCTGGACCTACCCACTGTCCCGAGTCCGAACCTCATAGCGAGGGAACCTGGGAGCACCCCCCCCCCCCCATTTGCACCATCAGGCGGGAACCGGGCATGCCCGTAAACCCTCCCTTGTGACTCAGGATCAAGCAAGCCCAATCCTTCATTGCCCACCAATATCTCACAAAGTGGTGTAAGTGAGACTAGAACCTGGGTCTCTTCAACCAAAAGCTTAGAATTTTAACCACTACACCAATTTTGCTTGATTAAGATAATCTATTAGTTTGTTTATGTTTAACTGGATAATTTTTCTTGCTTACCAAACAGTAATAAAGGGGTATATGTACTACAAGAATCCCTAAAGTCTAATCGGTATAAATACAATAATAAGTACACATAAATACATGATACACTATTAATACACCCCCGTAGTCATAGCGTGTACGAACCAGATGCTAAGACTGGATTTGAATCATTGAAATAAGATGCAAGGAAGCCCTTTAAGGTATGTGTAAAATGTTGGTATTATTAGTGTAATTAAGGTTACGTATGATATTCAAACAAAACTGCAGCTTGATTGAATGTCGTCGGAACTAACAGGGGTTCGGGGGCAGCGTCCCCGAGAGAAGCGGGGTCCAAGGGGCGGCAGCTCCTGGCGGGATCCAAGGGGTAGCGGCCTTGGTTGGGGTCGAGCTGCCAGGTCAGCGTGGAACTTTTTAAGATGACTAAAGTCCTTCCTTAAAAATGTATCAGATTTTCTGTTCGGAAAATAGCATTAAGTAAATTAGAGGACTGAAATTGTCATTTGGTTGAAGTTCAATTCAGTTATCTCCGATAACTGAATGTACGCTCTTGGATCAGTTTTTCGCGATATCTGAAATTATGATCTCAGAAATACGCTCTCGATCATATAGCATTCAAATTCATTCAGAAATCTTGTCAAATCAAATCTGATTTTATCTGGTCGTTCAATTGGTATACACTCCAATTTGTTTGATCTGAAAGTGTGTCTCACGACTTTAAATTTATCCAAAAAAAATTCCCAACATAAAATCCAGAATAGAGCCAAAGCAAACTTTTTCTCAGACAAAATAAATGTCGATTTCGACATGCTTAGTGTAACATCCCGAAATCTATTTTGATTCAAATAATATATTTTGGTGATGTGGAGTAATTGGATACGTATGTTAAATAATAACCCGAGACAAATAGTCGAAAAAACTATTAGTTACTAAATGTTTAAGTGGCTAATTGTTAAAACATGAAAGATTAGGGTAGATAGTATAAAAACAAGTTAGTGGTTAAAATTTAACAAAGGGCTAAACTAGAGGGAGACAGTATGTAAATGTTAGATTAAAAGGAAATTCTAGTTCCTTCCTTTGAAAAAAAACGCAGAAACATTTTTGGGGAAGGGGGGGGGGACTTAGGGTTTTGCCAAGAACTCAAATTTGGAGCAAACACTAGTGGACTTGGAGGTGGATTTCGAAGTCTAAGCTTGACTATACCATCTATATGGGATTTCTTCCTTCAAATCTTGTTTAAATCATCAAGTAAGTTCCTTTTCATTAAGTTGTTAAAGTTGAAGTTGGTTAATAAGTTGAATGGATGAATAAAACTAGTTGTATGTGCATTGTATGCGTATGGAAAACCACGAAATTGCTATGCATGAGGCAATACAAGTAAAACTTAGTGGAAGATGTAAGTTGGGTAAAACCCCCATGTATGAAAGACGACTTTTATAAGGCATGTGTGACTTGGTTTGACTAATTATACCTTAAGCATGCTTGATTATGTGATAAACATTGCTAGTTTTACTTGTAGTTATGAACTGGAATACAAGTATGTAAAAATATGGTAAAGAAGCATGCTTAATACCAATGTGAAGGATTAGGTCTTTTTATGCACACCAAGTGTTTGTATAAATGCCTAAATGAGAATTTAAAGTTTGAAAGTGGTTGATCTTGATCAATTTGATATGTGTTGATTACTTGGGTATCTTGGATTGTTGTGTTGTGAATTATCAATCTAAATGCTCAAGTAATTATAGGTGCTCAAGGAGGAAGTTCATGCCTTTAAAGAACTCCTAATTTGAAGACTCGAGGTAACACATAAGTTGTTATAGTATTATGTTACAAAGTATGTTATAATGTAGTTTGACCACAAGTGAGATTATAAATTTTGTTGGAGCATTATAGTTGCTTATATTGTGACCGGTAACATAAGTTGAAGTATGATGTTTGTAGTTAGATGATGGCTACAACATCAGAGAGGTGTAAGTAAAGTATGTTTTATGACCCGTTTGGGGTAAGATGGATAATTAAAAGTGTGTATATAAAGTACGTTATATGACCGTTTGGGTTAAGGTGAATAAATCGATGTGTGTTAATATAAAGTACATTTTAAGAACCTGTTTGGGTTAAAGATGAATAAATCATGGTGTGTGTTTATAAAGAATGTTTACGACCCGTTGGGTTAAGATGAATAAATCAAAGTGTGTGTTTCTAAAGAATGATTATGACCCGTTGGGTTAAGGATGAATAACACCAAAGTGTGTTATACAAAGTGTGTTTTAAGAACCCGTTTGGGTTAAGATGAATAAATCTATGTGTGCTCATGTAAATGATGTTTTATGACCCGTTTGGGTAAGATGGTTAAACCAAAATGTGTTTATATAAAATATGTTTTACGACCCGTTTGGGTAAGATGGATAAACCAAGATGTGTTTATGCAAAGGATGTTTTATGACCCGTTTGGGTAAGATGGATTAACCAAAAAGTGTATATAAAGTTTGTTTTACGACCCGTTAGGGTAAGATGGATAAACCAAAATTTGTTTATGTAAAGAATGTTTTATGACCCCTTTGTGTAAGACGGATAAACCGAAATGTGTTTATATAAAGTATGTCTTACGACCCGTTGGGGTAAGATGGATAAACCAAAATGTGTTTATGTAAAGTATGATTTATAACCCGTTTGGGGTAAGATGGATAAAACAAAATGCGTTTATGTAAAGTAGGTATTATGACCCGGTAGGGTAATATGGATAAAACGAAGAGTGTTAGATAAAGTGTATCAATTAAGTATGTTTTATGACATGTTTGGGTTAAGATGAGTAATCCTAAGTGTGTTTATGTAAAGGTATGGGTTCTTATGTTCTAAGAGGCACCTTTGGGTGAATGAATGTAATAAGTATCGCCTTTGTTCATGTGAAGGAGGGATGATGATAAACCCAATAATATGTTATGGGTTGACATACAAGTAATTGATAAAGTGTGATCTATAACTTGGTTATGTTTTATCTTATCCACGTTATTATTGTTTAGTAAGCCAAGATGGACGGTAGTAAATGTTATTTTGAGACGAGAAAAAAAGGTGGAGTTAATAGTTGGCCTTTTTAAGTATGTATGATGGTGAAACGGGTTGGGAATTCGTAATATGAAATCCCATACGTTGAATCCGTAGTAATGGATGAAAATAAATATTTAATTGTTTGACTATGATCTTAGTTCAAGTATGGCAAAAAAAAAGAATGGAAATGAATGGGATTTTTGTAGCACAAATTGAAAATGCCCAAAACTTTCTTAAGTATGGGAATCTGCCAAAGACTGACAACACCCCTAGAAATTCACTTCCAAGCGTATCGCTTGGAAGTGATGAAGGGGCAAGCGATACGCAAGGTCCAAGCTTGTTTCTGTCGCGATACACGATGGACCTGGGACTCGATCTTTTTGTTGTTCTTCCTCTTTAAGGGTGGTTTGGATTATTGGTTGCTTTTGTCACCGATACTAATGTGTTACTGGTATTTGTGACAGGAAGGGAATAGGTCGCTAGTGGGTCACGATCAGGCGAAGCTTTTGGAGAACCGAACACCTATAGGAGGAGGTGTAAAAAATTTAATGATGATGTTGTTTAATTAAGTTGCATACTCTGATAAGGTGGTTGTATTCTAAGCCAAATGTAGTTTTGGGATGACTATCGTTAAACCTTTTTAGGTAACATGTTATTTAAATGGCGAAATTTTCTAGGACCGATTTTCCAAACGTGTATTTTTCGCATTATAAGGATAAGGGTGTTACACTTAGTGTGTTGATGCTGGACTGGGTCGCCTGATAGATATACGACATAGACATTATCACAAAAGTTTAAAATGGCTTCATGGATGGGAACACAAAGTTCTACAAGAAGGTTCCAAAGCCACGTAACTTCAACGACATCATTGGGAACTCCTTGATATTCGACTTTGGCACCAGAGCATGAGACTGTTGTTTGTCGTTTGGATGACCATGAGACGAGGTTATCTCCTAATAAAACATAGTATCCTAAAGTGGAACGTCTAGAATCCGAGCACCCCCCCCCCCCAGTCAACGTCAAAGTATGTAGTGAGGTTGTTTGACTTGGAGGGTGTTATTAGGAGTCCATGATCCAATGTACCCTTTAAGTAACGTAATATACGTTTAAAAAACTAGAAGTGTGGTTATCAAGGAGCATGAACGAATAGACAGACTTGTTGCAAAGCATAAGAAATATTTGGATGGGTAAAAGTAAGATATTGTAACACTACAATAAAGAGTGTTATCCTGAAGAAAATCGTCGGCAATAGCATTGAGTTTAGAGTAAGTGTCACAAGGGTGTTAAATAGCTTGCAATGTTGCATGTTGCTCTAGAAATAATCTCTGAGGCATAGGAGCCATGGGATAAAAATAGGCTGTCAGAAAGTTGTTTTACTTCGATCCCTAGAAAATGATAAACTTTCCCCAAGTCCGTCATGCCAAATTCTCGAGACAGAGAGCTAATAATGTTATCTATAAGTTTGGTATCTGATGTGTATCTTGGATTCGTGTTTGTAGATAAATAATGACTGGTCACACTAAGCACTCTGAAACCCACAACTAATGATGTAGTTAGCAAATCGTTGGTTCCAGGATTGGGGAGCTTGTTTTAAGTCATATGATGATTTATGAGGCCAACACACATGAAATAGATGTGCCTTATCAACAAACCCCGGTGGTCGGGACATGTAAATGGTTTATACGATCTTTATGTACGAATGCTTTTTTCACATCCGGTTGGTGGATGGGCCATCCATGAGAAATAGCAAGACTGAGAATAGTACAGATAGTGATGGGTTTAACGACGGGACTAAAAGTATCACGGAAATTGAGTCTAACACGTTAACATTTACTAATCATTACAATCGAGCTTTGTACCTTTAGAGATTGACATTATCATGGAATTTATGATGGTAAATGTAACGCCCGACTATGTAAAGTGACCAATAGGACTAAAACGTTGGCAACGAAAATAAGTCTCTAACTTTTTCTTTCCAAAATGACCAGATGTTTAGTTATAAGATCCAACTATTTGCTTTAAAATGAACACATACCAACTTATTTTACCAGATATGTTACAATAAAAATTCTACATTAAAATATTAAGATGTGATCATTCATAGGAAGAATGATTCGCTCAAGGAACTTCTTATGCGTGCAATCCATCTCGAAATCTCGATCCCTACCTTCCTTGCTTAATTCACTGGCCTTAACTTAGCATAAATCACAACTTTAGTCAATGTTATAACATTACATAAAAACTAGAATAAATGTAAAACAATAAAACAGAACGGGGTTGTCTAGTCGTAGATCACTACGGACCTCACCCCCCCCCCCCCCCGTTCGTAGACAAGTAGCCATAGGCCGTAGGCCTATCTCAGGTGACGTAGAGTCGTAGACTATGACCCTCCACTTCCAAATTGTTTGTTTGGGCTTACTCCTTTTAACTTTAACTTGGGTAATCGAACATTCATCATCCCGTTACATCATAACAATTATAACCATAGTTCTAAGCATGCCATAGGTCATATGTAACCTCTTCTTCTTCAAAGTCATCTTGAATCTCTGCTTCTGAGCCTTCTTAAACCTCTGTCTCAGAGCTCCCACTATTAGTATTTTCTACTAGAGCTTCAGTTTGAACTTTCTTTCTTAGTAGATTTACTAACTCTTGATCTCCTAAGCTGAGGAATAATATGTGGATCTTCCACTTCTAGTAGGTCATAT
>JBCNJP010000024.1:24154405-24205527 GCA_039602395.1 Deinandra increscens subsp. villosa | reverse complement strand
CGTACAATCAACTATGCAATATGTACAAGCTTTAAAGCATAGCTCTTGAACCCACCTCCAACATTTATAAGCAAATTGAGTTAGGGTAATTTGGTCATCATATGCCTTTTGCATTGCAGCTCTCGAACGCCGCATCCAGCCTGCTCTCGATCTCTCTCCCCATAGGGTGCCGCCCATCACCTCTCCAACGCCTAATCCGGGCGTCTCTCTCCCCCTACCGATTGGCCAGCCGTATCCTCTCTAACCCACCGGTTGCTATTCAATTCCATTTATATGCAACCATCCACATTTTCTTGTTTTCAAAATTCGAATTCCAGCAACCGCAACCGCAGCTCTTCACCTCTAGGCATGGTGACGACTCTCCACCTCCATCTCCAACCGCATCTCTCCACCTCCAGCTCTCCACCGCAGCTCTCCCATAGCCTGACTACCTCATTCCCTTTTAGGGCGATTTCATGTTCAAGCTGTCGATCTCCTTGTCAAAGTGGTTCAATCCAACGATTTCAGGTACCAAATCTTTTTTTTAGGGTTTTTTGCATCAGCTTTTGAGCTCCTGCACCTTCTGTCTGGAAGAAGACGGTTCTCTTTGTAGGTTTCAAGATTGCTTCTTTCTTCCTCTATTAAGGTTTGTTGGTCTTGCGAATCAAAAGCTTAAACCAGCAGATCAGATTTGTACTTCTTCATAACTAATTTCCTATAGTTATTTTTAATGTTGTCTTGCAGTAATTAGGATTTTTGTCTCTGATTTGCCGCCAGTGAGCCCTAATTCTGCAGCTAATCTTCACATTTACGTATCTAAATCACAGGTCAGAAGTCACACATTTCTTTGCTCATTTGTTGTTTAGGATTTTTGTTTCGTAGATTTCAAGAGCTTCTACATTCGCATATTAAATTTTCTGGTTAGGGATTGCCCTTCACTATAGATGTGTTTCAGCTTTAGCTCTATATGCTGTCATTCAAAATTTCTGAGAAATTATAAATTTCTGAGAAATTATGGTTTAATTGTTATCTGTTTTTGTCTCTTATATTAGTGCTACTTCTATGTTACAGGTTCAACTCAGTAGCAAATGCCATTGACCGAGGTAATCATGAAAGGGCTCCTCTTTGTTTGATTTGGCTTTGTTTTACGGTAATATCTTTGGTACATCAGCTGGTTTCGGTAATATGTTTCTTTTGAGCTCAGGTTTTACTCTTTTGTTAGGTAGAAATAAGTTATATGTTTTCTGTTCATCTAAGAGCAGAAGACTCAAAAAAGTATTCACAAAGGGTGATTCTTCGTGCAGGCGATGAACTTTTCATTCCTGAAGGGTGGTAAGATTTGCAACTACATGCATTCATATATACTCTCCAGCATCTACAACAATCTTGATTCCATGAATAGTTTCTGCAATGGGTGGAGCACGGATCTTTAACTATGCTCGCATTTGGTTTATTTATGATCTATCGCTTTCTCTCATTGTTTCACTCATTAACCAGCACACCCTTTAATTTTTCTATCTTTTTTGAATTCTGTTTTAGGTGCTAACTTCCCCATACCTTCATAGCAGTCCAACAACTCTATCTCAGGTGACAACTGATTGCCTCTTAACTAAATTTAATAGTCTTCCTTTCTCTATTTGACCCAATGTCAATCCGTGTTGTATTTAATTAATTGATCATGAGTCAAATTGAGAAAATGGAAAGAAGTAGATATAAACAAAACGAGTTAAACGGATCTAACAGGCCCTGCTTTTTGAATTATATGCGATTGGATATAATCAATTTAATTGTTTTTTTAAGAAGTTACTATTCTGCAGTCATATAACTTTTGATCATCTAATGCAACTACTTTTTGAATTCAGATTTTATGAAGATAAGAATAATGTCATGTGAACTTTTCCTTTTGTTATTCAGATGTGTATTTTGACTTCTTTGGTACGAATATGCAGTCCTAATTTGTCCCTAAAGATTATGTAGTCCTAATTTGTCCATAAAAATAAAAGGTTAACCAAATTTACTAACCTTTTTTTGCAATTGTTTATTCATTAAATATTTCGTTTGTGGTAACCAATTATAGAGATGGTGTTAATACTTTGGTTTGGGGTTTGTAGATTTAGAAGGTTTGTGCACAATAATTTCATTGTTTGAATTCTGCAGCTGAATCGTCATCTTCGCAGCTTCTCAAATCGAAACTACGGTATGTTCTAATCGGGTTTACTTCTCATTCTACCCCCAATGGTGTTCCCCCAACGGTATGACTATCGGAATCGTCGTTTCCTTCTTTCTTTCTCTATTTAAATTGAATTGATTTCTGATTGATGGTGCGAGAAACAATGGATTTCTGCTTGAATCAACTCAAGCCCTTACGAATTTGAACCTTAAAGGGGAGTACTAGCGAATCACTGTGTTATTTCGATTTGATTTTATGAATTTTGATTTTAAAGGACTTGATTTACTGATTCTTCAAATCAAGTTTTGTGTGTTTGTGGTTTTAGGTGATAAGGTGTTAAATAAGGTATGTGTTTTGGGCATATTTTTCCTTTATTTCGCCCCACAAGTAATTAGTTGATATACTAAGAAATTATGTTCCTTTTCACCATAAAGGATGTTTACTCCATTATAATAAATTATCACTGCTTGCTAGGCTGCCTGCCAGCCCAATATAAGGGGTTGATGGACAATGCGCTTGAAGTCTTAAAATTAATTATTAGATACTTAATAGATAAAACAACCAAAGAAGACATTTTCTGAAGAACAAAAGAGTAATTTTGTGAAAGAGAAATCATAAGTCTCAAAATTTTGTTCATGTAAGTTTGAATTAAACTGATTAAGTATAAACCTTAAAATTTAAAGTAAAAAATTGTACGAAACAGTGGACGTTCGTTACATTCCTTTAAAATTAAAAGTAAAAAATTACAAACAGTGGACATTGTAGTCGGTTTTCTAGAATTTGTTGGATTTGATGCTTTATTGTTTTAACTTCAGGCTGAAATATATGAAGACAGATGTAAGGAAGGATGAAATCGCATCCTTGGTGGACATACTACATCAAGGGCTAATGCTTTTAGTGCATCTTATGACCGATTGAAAGAGGTTAGTTTTTTTAACTATTTTGTTATATGAGAAACACAGATAATAGACCCGTTTATGGTGTTCACAGCTTCAACTTTTCATTGCAATTGATGAAACACACACGTATGCCAGCATTTCATGCATCTTTGGATGACTTTAAACCTATTTGCCATGTTTTTTATTTTTAAATCCTTTAGGTTGATCCATTTGACATGTTCGAAATAAATTACCGAAATAGACCCGTTTATAGATAAAGGGGTCAGAATTGCCACCTCAAGCAGATTGTTAGCACCAACCTCTGCTTCTATCTGGTGTAGAATAGCAGCTACACTCTCATAGTAGCGTTCATCTTCCTTTTGATCATCAAGTGTTGGTTTAAAATCTCTCTAAAATGGTAATATATCTTACTATACTGGTATATTGTTTTTTAAATTATGATATAATTTATGCTCCTTTATGTTGTCAGGCTTCTTTGTTTAAACTATGATATAATTTATGTTCCTTTATGCAGTTAGTTAATTAGAAAAACTGGGCATTGTTTCTAAGGTGAGTCTTTAATAAACTTCATACTTCATTTGAATGATTCTTTTAAACAGTTTCTGGTTTTAATATTCAGATTTAAATGAAATTGTATGTGGGTCTTCCTAAGACTTCCAATGATTCTTTGCTATGGAGACTCTTAAGCTTTAAATTGTTTGACATGTTCCCTTTTTAGACATTTTTTTTGGTTTTATCCGTTTGAAATGAAACACAACCCAAACTGACCCATTAAATTGCCGTTTTCTCTCTGCAGAGCCATGATCTGGACCATAAGAAAAAATATAGAGACTAGGGGAGCGAAACCAATGGCTGAACTGGATGGACATGTAGGTCCAATAACACGCCTACAAATGGACCCATACAAAATAATCACTGATTGGTGACTTTAAGCAACTTTGAAGTTCTTGATGAGGAACCAGTTAACAATGAAGAAGCAGGTGATGATGAAGAACCAGCTGGCCAGAGAGGTATGTGTTTATAATTTAATGCCTAAGCTATGGGTAGCATTAGTAGGTCAAATATGCAGAATTAGAACAGTAAACAAAAATGAAACTAATCATTTGGGTTGAAGGGTTAGAAGTTGCTTAAATGTATTCATTTGATTATGACCTTCTAAGTCACTTTGTTCAATATAATTACATTGGTTGCTCCATGTTAACTTGATAGGCTTTTTTCTGTGTATAACTGCATACATGGCAGGAGTCTTCAACAGAATGATCAAAACTTAGAAGTGAATTATCGATATGGTATTGTAAGACTCTCAATTCATTTCATTTTATGTAAGTATTACAACCAACGGGTTGCAATAAATAAGCTAGCTACAAGTGTACAAATTCTACTTGAGAATCCGAGGGAGAAATAAGATTTACTCACAAATATTGGAAATCTTGAGTCATAAAGCTAATAAACCATGAGTATACAGACGTATACTTTAGCAATGGCAATCATCATGCATGTCTTGTACTTGGTTTTACTTTTTATAAATCAATATAGTTATGCCCTCACTGCTCTCAAAGACTCGATAACTGATCGTCAGTGGACGAACTTACCAAGTAAAAATCTCTTTTATTAAAATCTTGCTTCCTATGCTAATTAGTAGTGAGGTGTAATGCTTAGTAAATAGTTTATTGTAATATTTGTAGGTGTTTGCTTGCTATATTGTAGCTTCTGTGGTGTGGCTTGAGTTTTGCATATCTCCCGGCTAACTGGAACGTTGAAGTCCTTGGGTGTGCAGATCGATGACGTTGCTGAAGAAGGTTGCACTCGATGTGATTAGATTTGGAAGTGATTTTATGATTACGGATTAATTTGATGTCTAGGAGAAGAGGTGTAAAAAAGAAGAAAATAAGCAGAGTAATTTGATGTCTAGGAGAACACGGGATTAGAGACAATTTCATGATTACGGATATTAAAAATAATGTACTTGCTATACTTTGTTTATAGTCTGCTTTTAGATTATAAAAACTATATTGAAAAGTGCCCATGGGTTTCAGAAAAAATAATAGTTAGTTATAAAAGTGGGTAATTATAAAAATAGAGTATTGTGGATAAAATATATGAGTGTTTTAATTTAAAATAGACACTGGGCAGGACCAGAGGATACACCCGATAGTTATTTAAAAACACATTTGATTGCCGTCGCCACCGAAAGCATGTACCTCGTTATAGATTGTCGTCTTGCTGCATTGTGTTAACAGAAACGAATACCACGCTATAAATTGTCGTTGCCGTCGAACGCGCAAACATAAGACAAATAACGCGCTATACAATACAATCGCATATTGTTTTCGCCAATGAATGTGCATATACCGCATTATAAGTTGACACCAGACTACATCGCCCTAAAAAACGAACACTACGATGTAAATTATCGCGTTGCCATAACAAGCGAACAAATGACGAATAACACCCTATAAACCGTCGCCGCCGCAACGCGCGGGCACACGACTAGTATATATATATATATATATATATATATATATATATATATATATAATTCTATGTGTACTCACCAACTACTTTTATAGTTGACACTCTCTATTTTATACATGTTGCAAGATGACTACTTGGATTATTTGACTGATCACAAAAGGATCGCGGATCTAGATAAAAACATTAAATCAAAGCTTTTATGTTTATATTTGAATTGTTGTACGGGTCTTTGTTTATATATGAAAATGGCATGTCTAAGTATGTGGTAACTATTACTAGTTGTCATGTGCATCTGGAGAGTCGTCACGCCCTGACATATTCCGCCGTCGGTTGGGGTGTGACACAAATCTTTGACCAGAATGTTGACCTGAGTCGACTCAGTTGACTCGGTACCGAGTTAACTCAAATCAGTCCCAAACACATCTACAAGCATTTCCGACACAATCAAAATCATCTCCATCACCATCTGCTACTGTCCCGGCGGACAGAGGCCATGGCCGCCGCCTGACAACCCCTAAACCGCCGCGAATCACCATCATTAATCATCTAACTCAACAAAAACTCGAATATGTAACATGCATGAATAGATCGGGGTTTAAGGATGACCGGAAACTGGAAAAATCAAAAGAGTGTGAGGGTTAAAACCCTTACCGTCGCTGCTGCCGGAAAACGCAAAGAGGGGGCGCCGCCGCCGCTAGGCGGAACCCTAGTCGTCGCCACCTTTGTGGTGGCTTCTGACGGTGTTCGAGGCCGGAAACAAGTCAGGAACAACAGGGAAGTTCACCGGAGTTCCAAAATGGGTATAAAAGGGGCGGCACCGCCGCTCCTGCAGTAGAACCCTAGCCGTTGCCGCCACTGTGGCGGTTTTGGTTGGTGTTCGCGACCGGAAAAGAACTCGAGAATAAGGGGGAAACTGCCAGGAAGAAGAGTGGAAGGAGATGGGCTCGAGAAAAGGGTCGACCGCCGCTGACCGCCGCTCGCCGCTGCTGTCGGCCGGAATCCGGCTCACCGGAAAATCGGGAGGGAGAGCCTCGACTTTCTTCTTTCTCTCTCGACACACATATGTGTGTGTGGGTGTTTGGGTGTAGAGTGAATAAAAATAGGTTAATAATCTATTTACGAGTAAATGTACCGCGCGTTGCTGCGGTTTGATTGTTTTTGTCTAGTTATATATGCAAACCATGCAACATGTCACCATATATTACATTAGTTAGAGTCATTACACAAACTACGCATACACAAACCACACAACATTGTTTAGTCGTTGCCAAAACATTAACAAAAGTCAAGTGACATCTACATTCTAAATGCAGTGCAGATTGCTATATTTGGCATCTTCTAACATGGCCACAGTGGCTGAAATAGTGAAAAACCAGTGTACACATCAGCTATGGGATTTGATATATAAGGGAATTGAGGCTCAGATTTGTTTAAAAAATCAAGTAATTATTATGAGAGGGGCAACTCAGTGGCTGCAAAATTGCATTGCCTTGCCAAAAGAGTTAACCAAGCCTGTCATATACTTGCTGGAAATTTAAAAATCTCTATCAATGTCATCATTGCCTCTGAACCCAACCAAACTGATTCACTAAAATGAGTAACAGTGGTTTTGGGTGTATAAAATCAATATTCAAAATCAATCACCACAGTATAAACAGATCGGCCATATACATTAGAAACAACATGAATATTTATGCTCAAAACTGAAATCGATGGAACAATGAGGAAACCAAACATGGCTGTAAAACTTTACCACGCCAAGATTAAGGTATTCACACCAAAGCACCAAACGATTCAGAAATATATCATCGCATGGCAGTGAAAAATAGAAGAGGATGAACATCGAAATCAAACTCAAATCAGAGTCACAAACCACTGTAAGCAAACCCCCGAAACCAAAAGGGGAAAAGCAACCATCATCGTACTCAACAACCACCACCGCATACGACAACCAACGACCGCCAAACTGCCTCATAGAGGCGAATGACGGCAGCGTCTAGCAAAAGGGCTACCCAACTCCTCTAATTGAAAGATCTTGGTTTTTCAACCGACGCACCGCTCTTGACATCCAATCACAAAAAAATGAATAGTACTTGTATAGTGTACAGATCAGCCAGCAAAATTGATATATAAGGTAAATCCCAAAAGCAAGGCCAAAAACGACGGAGATCGTCGTATACGTCGCTACCTCAACGTCAACGGAGCAACTATGATGTCGCTACGACGTCAGCGGAGCATCGACGACCAGAGCAACGGCCGTTTAAAGCGACCGTCATCGAAAATTCGTCACTGCAACGCTGGTACCCAACCATCAAATGGCGAAAGTAAACTGGACCGGTGGCCACCGTCGCTGCTCGCATCTCAGATCTAAGAGAGCAACAAAAACCCAACCATCAAACGGCAGCAATAAACCGGATTCTGGTGGCCACCGTCGCTACTCGCATCTCAGATCTAAGAGAGCAACAAAAACCACGGTAACTGAGATGTGAAAGAACGTAGGCAAAGATCGATCTTTATCTGTCCATCTCAATCTCTATTTATGGAAACCGACTGTCGCTTGAAGAGAGAGAGAGACAGAGGAGAGATGTTGGTCTGTGGAGAGAGAGAGAGTGAGAGGAATGATGAAGATGATATATTGATATTGCACATACAGTTGTACTCTTTCAAAATAGCACGCGTGTACCTGTGGTTAAAACTCAGCAGCCACCGCCCAAATCTACCATTAAAAGAGCACCACCGAGATAACAAACGTGACCGCCCAAAACAACGAATGAGATGACACCAGCTCACCGCCCTTGACATCCAATCACAAAAAAGTGAATAGTGCTTGTATAGTGTACACATCAGCTGTGGGATTTGATATATAAGGAAATATTTAAGGTTTAATGTGTAGTACAATTTTAAATGAACGGGCATTATACCGCGATCTCCGAACATGTAAAATACTGAACGACTCGGGAATGAATCACGGAAATTCTAGTATGACTGAAATATTAGAAAAAGCCTCAAAAATATTCTCGGAATGCCTAAAATGTCAAATTATATATATTCTGATAAGTATTCGGTCAACGAACGGACTAAAGCGCGTATTTGACGCGAATTTTGTATATCTCAGTTTCGTGAACCGTGTTGAGGCTAGATTATGAGGCTTGTAATATTAAATAGTTTGGGCTAGGCTTAGAGGGTTTATTTAGTTTAGTAGACTAGTTTACTTGGGTTTACTATTGGGCTTGGGGTTTAAGATTGGGTTTACCCTTAGGGTTTAAGGGCCCAATTGTAAACTCATGGGGTGGCTATATAAACCCCATGAGTTCACCATCATAAGAGTTACTGGTTTACGACTTTAGGAGTAGCCAAGGTGATTACAATCGTAAACCCGAGAGGATCAAGTTTACGATTACAAGATTTGTACCCGACAAGTTCATCTTGTGTGCAAAGATCAGGTTTTTATCGTTTGTTAATCGTCTTCTTGGTATTCTTCTCATCTCTTATCTTGAATCAATCAATCACTTGGATTCCGCACTAGTGATTGATAGAATATCGTGAACGGTTGTTATTCCTGGACCAACAATTGGTATTAGAGCCAAGAAACGAGTGTTTCGTGGTTCTCACGATATTTATTCAAGAGATCTAACGGTTTTTGTGAGTTTTTCTTGAGTTTTTCAGGTTTACGATCGTGTTTTATGAGTTTTCTGGGCAGTTTATGGTGTTTACGACATTTTCTGGGCAGTTTTTGGTGTTTACGATTTGGTGTTCTTCATGTTCTTCATCAACTTTGTGTTTACGACCTGGAAATTGGAGTTTACGACTTCAAGACGCGATCTTTGGACATTTACGATTGAGAAATTTGAGTTTACGACTTCAAGATCCGAGCTTTGAGTGTTTACGATTTTTCTCAATCGGAATCGCGTTTACGACTTTTCTCAATCGGAATCGAGTTTACGATTTTTCTCAATCGGAATCGTGTTTACGACTTGTCTGAATCGGAATCGTTGTTTACGACTGTTCTCGATCGGAATCAGTTTCACGACCGAGTTTATGATCCGGAGGTGTTTACGATCGGAAATAGGGTTTACGATCGGAAACTAGTTTGCGGCAAAAAGTCATTATTTCACACTTTCACGGAAACAGACATAACTTTTGACTCGTTTGGAGTTAGAAGCTCAAATTTTAACACGACGTTCGTGACAACAAGCCCCAGAATTACCCCGGACTAACGTCCAGGGGAGCTCGTTTGGACCCCCAAATTCCACTCCGAAGGCCTCCATTTTCGCGTTTTAAGTTTTTGACACTATTCTTTGAATAGTACTTTTGCCGTTTTTGCCGATTTTTCAAAATTTTCAAAGGCTGCATATCTAAAGAAAGAAAATGAGTTCAGTGGTTGAAGAAAATAATATGGTTGAGGACAAGGATGCTTTCGCAGATGAAGTTGACAAAACTAAGATATGTCCCAATCCTACTTGTGCTCGTTTAATTCCTGGCCTTAGACAACTTTAGAAAAATAGTGAGATAGAATTATTTGGTATGCAATGTTCTAGAAGTTCATTTAAGGGCAGATGGGAGAAGAGTGAAGAGAAGGTGAAAGCTCAAAAATTAGACATTGAGAAATATCAAAAGCTAGCAACGGAGAAGACTATTTTATATGATCAGGCTAGGATTGAGATATCTGAGCTGACACAGAAATTAACTGAACTGCAGCAAAAATATGATGAGCTGCAGGTCAAGTATGATTGCAATCAGGAAATAAATAAGCGAATGCTAAATGCTGGAAAGGAATTGTCACGTGCTGTTGTGAACGGCCAAGTTGGGAAAGATAAAACTGGGTTTGGGTCAGAAAAGTCTGATAAGTCTCTGTCTGCAAATAGTATTATTCCTCCACCAGTTCCTAGAGACATTATAGGAATGTTTCTTAGTGAGGATCAAGTTGAACGAACCAAGTCTGATTATAAAGAAGCTGCTCCTCCTATTGATAGTGTCTTGGTTGGAACTACACCATTGACTCAAGAAGAAATTGATAATGAGGCAAACATGATTTATGGTGAAGGGAGAGTAGAGGATATATCAGACAATGATGCTGAGTGCCAGAAATACAACAGGTGTCATAACTCTAAGTCTGATGATGCTGGGATAGAGTTGAAACCATACCCTAAAATTGAAACCCCATACTTCAAAGTAATTGACGAAGTCAAAAGGGAAAAGGTGATCTTGACGACACGGCCTGAGGGGAAGATCTTTATGACATCTGGATCAATGTTTGACCAAGAACCAGATATTGGATATGACTTTCCATCCTTCTCCTCCAAGTTCAAGGGCATAACTGATGGAGTAATAAGTAAAGCTGAAGTTGAGAGACCAAAGATCACCATCAAGCATCCGAGTATAAAACCAACAGCTGGAGTGAAGAATGAAAAACTTAAGGGAGTAGCTGTGTCTCCCATTTCTTCAGTTGGATCATGCAGTTGCCATTGTAATTGCAAGAATGATGCTTCAACGTCAAAGAATCAAGGACGCACAAAGATAGTAAAGACAGGTTCTACACAGGCTTCGAGGAACCAACAGAAAGTCAAATCTGAAGCTGCAGACAAAGCAAAGAAGCAGACACAAGGCAAACTAGCTCCATATCAGCCACCAAAGACAAATGGGTACACGTGTGACTTCTATCTAAAGAAGCAGACTTGCTTTAATTGTGGCATTGCTGGTCATATTGCTAGAAATTGTCTTTATCGCCCCTATGAACCCTATTATCCGAAAAGTCAAAGGGTTTCATCTCAGGAGTCTGTAAAGTCTAAGCCGATGATGGTGCAAAAACCTAAGGCAATGAAGACTGTTACTCCTAAGGTTAAACCCTCTGATCAACATTGGGGTGCTACCAAAGCTGAAAGAAAATCTTTAAATCAAAACAACAGCTTTCCAAGTTACCAAAATTTTCAGAAAAAGGTGAAGAAACCATTTTCAAAACAACCAAAGCTTGAAAAACCCAAAGTTATCCATCCCAAGGTAACTAAAACTGTTTTGAGAAATGATTCTAAAATGAAGAAGGTTGAAATACCTAAAGTCACAACTCCAAAGGTGACTAAAACAAAAACTGTTTTGAAAGGTTGAAACACCTAAAGTCCCAACTCCAAAAGTGACTAAAACAAATGTTAAATCACCTGGAACTTGGAAACCAAAAATCAAGGCAGCTCCATCCCAACTTCCTGATTTCTCAAAGGGGATGTTCTTACAAGAAGTATCTTTTATTGATTCCTCAGGTGTACCCAGAAAAACAATGGCCTGGGTACCACTGGCTAACTAATCTCTCATTATGTGCAGGAACAGTCAAGGAGGATTATCACTAACATTTTTATTATTGATTTGTTTATTGATAAGTGATTGTTCCAGGCACAGTTTAGGAGACGTATCTTCATGTCATGACAAGCAATTTTTATGGAGGATATGTTTCCTTGAAAGGTAAAAGGTCAAATTCAGCATGAAAGGTATTGTTCTTAACTTGGTTGTTTGTTTGATGAAGCGGTAAAGGGTGTTTGTGTCAAACCAAATTTCTTAAAATTTTCACTTGGTGCTTGTTTGTTGAAGTGTTTGACTTCTAATGCAATTTAGTGTGCAGTCATGAAACCCCTTTTCTAAAAATTTTCAAATCCATACTTGGAAGGTTAGCTTGGCCAGACGTGTGTGAAGTAATTTGCTTTGCTTATGTGTTCGTGTTTAAAAAAAGAAAAAAAAAGAAAAAAACAATTAAAAAAATAATAATAATAAAAAAATAATGATGTTCACAAAAGTTGTGACATTAAAAATCAAAAAGCAAGGGGAAGAAATGTAAAGATGAAGAAAAAGTTGACCACTAAAAAAATAGTGTGCTTTTCAATTTCTAATTGTTTGTGTTTTGTTTCTGAGAAGTGAAATATGGCCGGATTGGAGATGACTGACACGTGTAAAGCGGAAGTGAAAAGCAAACTCCACGGTGATATGCTCGGTAGGCTCGACCTAATCTTATGACCACCAATGTAAGTGCAATGAACTTAAAATATATATATATATGTTTAGTTCCCCATCTCAGTTTGCATGGTTTCAAAAACTGAGTCCCAGCAAAAACGGGTTGAGAGTCGTAATTATGCCTAGTATTCACTCTCTCACACGCCATGTTTATGCTGTTATGACTACACCACATAATAAAAAGAAATGAAAAAGAAATGAAAAAGAAAAGAAAAAGAAAAAGAAAATGAAAAATAATCATTAGTTTGGTCTTCTTTGCGTGCTTATGCAACCGACCTGATCACCGACTGATGATTAATGAAATAAGTGGTAGTCATAACGGTGTTGCACGGTTCCTCAAGTTGGGGGTTTGTGAATCCTCAGTAAACTCTGAGGTTGGGTAGGTTTTGCTATGTACAATTGGGTGTGGGGACGGTTAAACATGCTGGTAATTAGTAATCTTTTAAGCATGATGCATTTGGTTGGGTTTAAACGGGTCTGAGTTTAAAACGGACAAACATACCGGCAATCGCCTGGACTAGTCGAGTAACTGAAGCTGAAAAGGGTTCCTCAGTCAGATTCATACGGTTTGATCCCTTGTAAACTTTCTCATGTTTGATATTGGTAAGTATTTGTTTATTTTTATCTTTCATGTGTGAGTCTTTAAGTTCTTTTTGGTTGTGTTTACGTCTTGGCCAGGTTAATTTGAGAAGTCAAAATGTGTTTTCATGGGTTTTGATGCATGACAGTATGCCCCCCTGCAGATCTTGACAAATTTTTAGGGGAAGGAGATGGGATAATAAGTATTATCCGAAGGGAACTCGAGGATGATACTTATTATCTAATGAAAAGACTTCCATAATACATAGTATCTGAAGGGAACTCGAAGATAATATGTATTATATCATGGGAAGTCCTTAGCTGAGGGGAAGTTATCAGCTAAGGGAAGTCTTTAGAGGTCTTGGGTTCAGGGGAAGTTAATTATTATCAACTGAACAGATGATAATTAACTTCGGGTTTTTTGTTAAAATACATATTATCATCAACTGAACAGATGATAATTGGGTTTTTACAATGTTAATTATCCTCTTACCCAAAGACCAGTCATCAAATGTCTGGTGGAGTATATTTTTTTTCAAATGTGTGTCAGACAGGTTGATGATAGAAAGGTGTTGCTACTGCTCAAGTTAAAGAACCAGTCGGACAAGACTTCCATCTGAAAAGCAACTGTTCACGGGAAGTTGTTGGTGTCTTTACAAGTTTTCAAAAGCTTCAAAAGAACTTCAAAGAAGATGTTCACATGTTTAGGGGAAGCTGAAGATTTCAAGTCGATCTTTGATGAAGAAAATGATGCAGAGAGCAGTTAGAGATCATGAAGATCCAAGATCAACAATCAAGTTCTCCAAAGTTAGGGGTTTCAAGTTCACTTTTACCCTCTAATTTTTGGAGATTCAAGATAGTTACCGAGGATTCAGCAAGAACCAGTTCTTTCAAGAAAAGCAAGTCAATGAGAGTCCTCCATTTCATTGCTTGTTCATTTCAAGAAGTTCAAGCTGATGCTGATCAAGAGGAAGTCCCAAGTGCCCGTCATGAAACCCATTGAAGATTTCTACGGAAAGAATCTTCATCAACATCTATGCCAGCCAGTCAAGAAGAAGAATTTCAAAAATTGAAGACATTTAATATCACAAGCCTAGGGGAAGATTGTTGAGGCTAGATTATGAGGCTTGTAATATTAAATAGTTTGGGCTAGGCTTAGAGGGTTTATTTAGTTTAGTAGACTAATTTACTTGGGTTTACTTGGGTTTACTATTGGGCTTGGGGTTTAAGATTGGGTTTACCCTTAGGGTTTAAGGGCCCAATTGTAAACTCATGGGGTGGCTATATAAACCCCATGAGTTCACCATCATAAGAGTTGCTGGTTTACGACTTTAGGAGCAGCCAAGGTGATTACGATCGTAAACCCGAGAGGATCAAGTTTACGATTACAAGATTTGTACCCGACAAGTTCATCTTGTGTGCAAAGATCGGGTTTCTATCGTTTATTAATCGTCTTCTTGGTATTCTTCTCATCTCTTATCTTGAATCAATCAATCACTTGGATTCCGCACTCGTGATTGATAGAATATCGTGAACGGTTGTTATTCCTGGACCAACAGTTTCCATGACTGTAATTCTTTGTGAATACTCATAAAAATATTTATAACTTCACGACGTCGGTAAAATCATCTTAAATAATTAAATGATTAATCTCGGTTGTTCTTGCGTAACCGAATAGTTCACCGATTTCATCATTTCTTACATCGACACATACGGTAATCCTTTCTAATGGTCGGATCATCAATGATCAAATATCTAGCATCTCCAGATACCCTATTCTTGTCTCAATGATCTTTATGTCACTATCAATGGCATACATGCGTTAAGTGTCATTTAGCGTTACCACGTACGCATTTTACTTGTAACCGTTTAATCATACTTTCTAACAAATATTAATGTCCTTGTTAATATATCTATCATCATAAACTCATCGAATCACATATATATACTATAACGTCCGGTTATCCAGCACGTTAATAAATTAAACAACGTAATTTGTCAGTTTCATTCAAACTTAGCTTTTATCAATCTGTAACACCTTGGATCACATAATAAATGTTTAAAATACTTTTAACAGCTCGTCTGAACATCAGGTATACATATTGGGCCTTTGATTGGCCCTACTTCTCTTAATGGGCCTATTAGGCCCAACTGGGCTTACCAAGTCTAGTTTATAAACGGAAACATTTCACTCTGATTTTACCGTATTTAACAAGGTGTTACGTCTCGTCAAAAAAAGAATCCAAAAGATAACATCTTGGAATCTAAAGCTAAAATAGAGTCGTGAGTAAATCATCATGTCAAACCCAAAAGGTAGAGATCCCTCAAAAAGCTTGAAAAAAGTCCACAATCACTGGCCATTAACATTAAAGATTTGTGAGGTTCTTTTTCAAAGTTATTATTTTACGTTAGTCTTGTATTTATCTAAGTTTCAAATTAAGTACTTTATTATTGGCTATGGTAAAAAAAATTTAAACATGTTTACAAAAACAATCCAAATATTTTTACAAAACAATTATGAAAATAAGTTTCAAAAATTGAAAGATAAAGTAAAAAAAATAAAATTTAAAATATTACAAAAATTCAAAAATAAAGTAAAAAAAAACAAGTTTAAATGTAACATCCGTATCTTTCAAAAACCTGGAAACCGAACCCACATTAAGATCCAAGGTTTAAACCCGATTCTCAACATCATGAATGTTAGATTACCTTCTTCCATATGGTAGTACTCTGAAAATGATGAACGTGGGCGAAAACCGTGTGCGAAACCGACTTATAACGAAGCGGGAATTGCGAAAACAAGGTTGGTGTTGGTTGTTGATTTGCAAAGTCGTGAACCCCCTTCTAAACCCATCCCACATCGCCAAAATAACAAGTTTTTGCTCCTATTCACACCTATAAATACCTCTACTATGTCCCTTATGGTTTGCAACACATAGTTTGAGTATAAACAAGTGAAATAACCAATTTTTGGTGGTTTCACAACCACAATACCCCTTTAGGTGTCGTGCTTAGTAGTTTTTTTTTTTGTTCAGGACGAGGAGGTGCTGCCCTTCAAGCTCGTCTTGTTTGAAAAGCTTCTTTGTGGTAATTCTTTTTTTTCTTTGTTTTCTTTCTTTCACTCATTTCGTTATTTATTTATTTATTATTTTCTTAGTTTAGTTTAGTTAGGCCGGAGCTCTAGGCTCGTTTAGGTAGCCTTGCTAAGGCTCGTTCTTAGAATGCCTAGCATTGCTAAGGCTTGTCCTTTGGATAACCTAGCTTTGCTAAGGCACGTCCTTAGGACGTGTAGCCTTGCTTAGGCCACCTTTAGGCTTGGTGTAGCCTTGTAGAGGCTCGTTAGGCCCAACGAGTCCAACCTAGCATGTTCAATTTCATTTATATTCTTATAATCCAAAAGTCAACGTTTTATGCATGAACTATTGGGGTTTTAAGCTTGTTTTTCACAAATCAAAAATTTAACTAATTCTTAGTCGTTATAATATGTAATTCAGTTTTTGAACACAAACTCATTTAATAACACTAATATGCATTCCCAAAATGCGTAAGGACTTAGCCCAACCACACGATTCTCATTAGATCTGTCATGTTAGGGTGACCTCCTTGGGATTTCATTCCACTTCTATTCGCTTTAGCTCTTTCGGTATTTCAAGCGCTTAATTACCATGTGAGTAATCCTTGCCCCTTTTCCTATATTTCCATTTTGGGGTTGCAACATGTATCATATTTCAAAGTGTTATCTTTCAAGTTTACCAACTTTAATACGTATGTGATCTATGTGTGAAATATATGTTATGTGACTTCTAGCATGATTTGTCAACATGTCATTTTCAAAGGTTTTCATGTTTTTATTTGGATGTCAAGTATGTCATGGTTGTCATGTCTGTCATGTCTTTCATTTTACATAAACATTAACGTAAGGCTTGGGGTAACAAAGGTAGATCTATCGGTTGACAACCCACTCAACTTGACCGGTTTGGCGTTGGGTGTTTGGAGCCTATTTCATTTAGTCTAACCTGTGGGTTAGGGAATCTAGCATATGTCATTGAGGTTTGTTTATGCCTAGTCTTTCATGTTATCATATTGTACTACCAATATTGGTAAAGTTTAGTCTTTCATATTGTCAATATCTTCTAGCATGTTGCACTTTCACTTATTCTAGCATATGACACGTAACGCGTGTTTTCAAATATATTCTATGTATTTAAACTTGCGATTGCTCACCAACTATTTATAGTTGACCCCCTTTATTTTATACATGTTTGCAGGTTATGACATATGATGATTTCAAGTTACTATCACTTAGGTTTTGGACCTAGTTAAATTAAAATAAAACAGTTGTAATTGTTATTAGTTTAATTCAATGTATTGTATTCTTTTATTGTCATCAGTAAAATTGTTTCTTGTTAGTTATTGTCACCTAAATTAGTTGTCAAGTGCTTTTGGGCAATCTAATCATGCCCCGACGTTTCTGTCGTCTGTTGGGGTGTGACAGATTGGTATCAGAGTCATGGCTATAGACAACTAGGTTATTAGAAATGGAATGACCTAGACTATTACCTTAGGTGTCCAAAACACGAATCTTTGTGTCTTGCATGGTTTAAGGATTGCCTTTTTGTGCTTTACTTTACATTAGTTAGGATGTGCTTCGAACTTTGTCACATATCACACCCTATTTCAAGTATAACACTTATCACACTCATGCATTCAATTTCAGGCTTCCTAGCCTATTCCTTGGTAAGGACGCTTTATGTGCCCTTTATGTGTGTTTGAATAAGTTTATATGATTTCATGTTTTGCATGCGATTTCATGATATTCGATTTATTATTAATTTACAATTTATGACATCCATTTATTTTCAAGTTCTATGGTATTTCATTGAATCGATTTTTTCACGATATTAACGATATTTTATCCTTGTGATTTTCATTATTGAGTCACTATTTTTGAAAATTTACTTATTTTTCCCTCATGTTTTTGCCAATTGATTTTCCCATTCAAAGCTTCCGAGTTTTATCACATCAGATATCATACTTGTGATTTCTCATTTCACAATTTCATGATGTCGAAGGACACTTCAACGTCATAACACATCAAATGCTATTCTATGATTCCATTTCGAATCACATTTTGAAATTCAAAAATTTCCTCTGTTATTTATTTAATAGCTCTAGTTTCACGATATTTTGATTCCATCCTTGAGGTATTTCACGATGATTAAACAATCGATTTGTTACCCTCACGATTATTCATACTATTAATTTTTCACACTATTAATTTTTCACACATCATCCTTGTACTTCAAATTTATGTCATTCATCGTCACCACAGTTTTGCCATTGAGTTGATGATCCCATTTTAAAATAAAACCTCATGATTTCATAAAACACTCTTGTGTATTTTCATAACCTTCATTTCATAATACTCAAAGTCGCAGTCGACTGATTGCTTTACAACATCTTGTTGTCAACCCATTTTAGACTCAACCCAATAACCAATTGTTCTAAACCATAGCCTAACCAGTTGTGCCAATGCTTAATGGACACACTTGGCGTGGTAATTCAAGCAACTCCATAAAGTGTGTCTTAGACTGCACATAGTCACGTTTTGATCTCAAGTCAAATTTACTATTTGAATATAGCCATTTGGTTTTTAAGCCTCCAAATTTTGGTATTTTAGTTTTTAGCCCTTGTGATCTCATAGTTTGGTGGACCGCGTTCCCTATGGAAAACGAATGTTTTTTTAGAAAAGTCAAAAGAAAATGTTTTGCATCCATCATTTCAAAAACTATTTATGATACATATCATTTAAAGTTATTTACATGTTGGTGGGTTCCTGTTGATGAGTTCACTAGTTTACAAGTTTGCATGGTTACGGGATTTAATGCTCATGAGTCTACGAGTCTACCCATTAACAGGGCTACGAAGTCGCATGTACAATAACCCTCGGTTTAAAAGAAAATTAAGCCATACTCTTTGAAAATTTTCCTATTTCGACGTCTCGAGATGTTTGTTTGCATTTACAAAGTACATATGTCTAGGAGTTGTCTTCCGGAGGAGTTTACGAATTTACGAGTCACATGTTTACAAGATTTCATGTGTACAAGTTTATAATTTCTTTGTTTTTTTTTACTTCACGAGTGAATAACTCTACATGTTTACAAATCTAAAAGTAGTTGTCTATACCAAGAGTTATTTTTCATTTGAAGCCTGTTTTGTGTCAGTACTAAAGACAAACATTCAATGTCATTTCTTGCATTCCCCAAAAAAAAAGTTTGTCACCAGCCGGTATAAGTTGACCACAAGTGGTCAAACCGGTGGTGCAAACACCTGCTCAACTTGCTGCAACTACTCAACCTTGTTGCTGCTCCATGCAGGCCTGTTAAGATTGCGGATATCCTTATCATTTCTGTAATACATACCCTTTGTTAGCTACCGCCAACAACCCTAACTATGGAACCCTTGCACGAGCATCTTACATCAAAGCTAACCCAACCCAAGTCAGTCAAGTAGTGGTGACGATATCTTTGAACACGTTCTTTCCGTGGAGCGTGATTGTTTTGGTTTACAGTTTTACCTATTTTTTTCCTGGGTCCATGGTTGCACTTGGTCACGATTTTCCTCTTGAGTAATCTTGCGCTTTAGTGAGATTCATAAACCTAGTTGTAATCATCATCAAGGTAAACACATATTGTCTCCACAATAATATTTAAGTTTACCTTAAAAAAAATTTATTAGTAATTCTTTCGGTGCGAACAACAGATTCTTGGAGTGTCATTTTACATTCGAGTAATAATTTTCAATGTTCAAGACGTATTATCATTCGAATGGTGATTCATTTGAGTGGTAATTCGCATCGTGGTTTTCAATGTTCAAGTCGTATTATCATTCGAATGGTGATTCATTTGAGTGGTAATTTGCATCATGGTTTTCAAAGTTCAAGTCGTATTATCATTCGAATGGTGATTCATTTGAGTGGTAATTCGCATCGTGGTTTTCAAAGTTCAAGTCGTATTATCGTTCGAATGGTGATTCATTTAAGTAGTAATCCGCATCGTGGTTTTCAATGTCCAAGTTGTATTATCATACGAATGGTGATTCACTCGAATGATAATTCGCATTGTGGTTTTCAGTGTTGAATTCGTATTTCCATTTGAATGGTGATTCATACAAAAGTTAGTTTTCAAAATTCATTTCACGTTCTTGATTCAAATTGTGGTTTCCAATATCCGATATGGACTTAAATTCATGATTTTTTATTTTGCGATCATGGGTTCGCGCGTTATTCGATACGTGATTTATGAACTTTAGCTGCAATGTTTCAATGCTCGATTTATGTATTCAATTTTTGTTCAATTTATGAGTATGACAGTGATTGTTTTTAAATAGTCGATTTACGAATCCAACTATTCAATACACAATTTGTATATCCATCTTATAGATTTGATTTTTGATACTCAATACTCGATTTTGTTCAATTTGTTTTCAATTTTTCCATGTTAATGGATTTATGTCATTCGGGTCATGCTATTCGATTTATATCATTCATGTTATTTGAATCATGTCACTCGACTCATGATGTCTGCTACATGGTATATTCCTTCGACATCGGTCGACTTGGGGTCAAATCTACCTATCACAATTTAATTATGCTACATTTAGTTTTAGATTATTCATTTTTTTAATGTTTGAGCCTATGTGGCTTCATTACCATATACTTTAGTTATTGCCATTTCGAGATTTGGCGTTTTCATTTATCATTTCGAAACCTTGGGTTTCCACTGCCTCAATATTTAATAAATTGTTGTTGAATATTATGATTTGATCCTTTTAATCATTCAACATTGTAGATTTTCATATTCTATTTCAAACTTTAACATTGTTCTTTATTGGTAACCGGGACTCATATGGTCTATGACCATCAATTACGTGTAATACTAGTTAAGCATGCAATTGACTTTAGGTCAGAACCATGAGGTCTTCCCGTATTAGCAAGGATTTCTTTTCCGGTTTGATATAGACTTCGCGCTTCGAGAAAGGAGGACAAGTGTGAATCGCGACACATCCAGCTCGCCACAATCGAACGCGTTCTCTTGTTAAAAATACGACATTGTTTTATCATTTACATTGATTTCAACTTAAGTTATCAATTTTAACTTAAAGCATTCATTTTTATTGATTTCAATTAGTCAAGTTATCACTTTCAAATGGATACATGTTAACCCCTCAGCCCCATTTTCTATCCTCCGTCTCTTCTTACTCGGGTATCCTAAAGTAGGGGAGACTGTGGATTTCGTTTTCTTGACCAATTTTTTTTAGCAAATCATATGATGTCATCTTCAAATCAAACTATGACCCATGATTCCCGATTTGCTGGCCATCAATTCTTTTATGCCAAACTATCAAGAGTTATACAATTTACAACTGACTGTTGTGGTTTCAAGTATTCGTTTATTGAAACTCTTTTTTCTTCTTCTATTTTTGTGTGTGTTAGGGAGGCTCTTCATAGGCAACTAATACGCTTTTGGAGTACCAAAGATGTGGTGGGTTAGCTGCGGTACACCCTATATATAAGCATCGATGGTGCTATAAAAGTGGACTAGGTGGAGCAAGAGTTGGCCCTAGTCGTTGTGTCAAAACCGGTCTCACAAGTTTATATCAGTGATCAAATTTAATCCTTGCGGTTAAATAAACCTTTCACAATTTATTTTGTAACCATAAGTGTACCCTTCGGTGTAATCCTTTCACAACCTTTCACTAAGTGAATTTCAGGACGAAATTTCCTAAAGTAGGGGAGACTGTAACATCCATATCTTTCAAAAACCTAGAAACCAAACCCACATTAAGATCCAAGGTTTAAACCCGATTCTCAACACCATGAATGCTAGATTACCTTCTTCCATATGATAGTACTCTGAAAACGATGAACGTGGGCGAAAACTACGTGCGAAACCGATTTATAACGAAGCGGGAATTGCGAAAACAAGGTTGGTGTTGGTTGTTGATTTGCAAAGTCGCAACCCCCTTCTAAACCCATCCCACATCGCCAAAATAACAAGTTTTTGCTCCCTTTCACACCTATAAATACCCTTACTATGTCCCTTATAGTTTGCAACTCCTAGTTTGAGTATAAACAAGTGGAAAAACAAATAATTGGTGGTTCCACAACCACAATACCCCTTTGGGTGTCGTGCTTAGTAGTTTTTTTTATGCTCACGACGGGGAGGTGCTGCCCTCAAGCTCGTCTCGTTTGAAAAGCTTCTTTGAGGTAATTCTTCTTCTTTTTCTTTCTTTGTTTTCTTTCTTTCACTACTTTCGTTATTTATTTATTTATCATTTTCTTAGTTTAGTTTAGTTAGGAGCTCTAGGCTCGTTTAGGTAGTCTTGCTAAGGCTCGTTCTTAGAATGCTTAGCATTGCTAAGGCTTGTCCGTTGGACAACCTAGCTTTGCTAAGGCACGTCCTTAGGACATTTAGCCTTGCTTAGGCCGCCTTTAGGCTTAGTGTAGCCTTGTAGAGGCTCATTAGGCCCAACGAGTCCAACCTAGCATGTTCAATTTCATTTATATTCTTCTAATTCAAAAGTCAACGTTTTATGCATGAACTATTAGGGTTTTAAGCTTGTTTTTCATAAATTAAGAATTAAACTAATTCTTAATCGTTATAATATGTAATTCAATTTTTGAACACAAACTCATTTAATAACACTAATATGCATTCCCAAAATGCATAAGGACTTAGCCCAACAACACTATTCTCATTAGATCTGTCATGTTAGGGTGACCTCCTTGGGATTTCATTCCACATTTATTCGCTTTTGCTCTTTCGGTATTCCAAGCACTTAATTACCATGTGAGTAATCCTTGCCCATTTTCCTATATTTCCATTTTGGGGTTGCAACATGTATCATATTTCAAAGTTTTATCTTTCAAGTTTACTTAATGCGTATGTGATCTATGTGTGAAATATGTGTTATGTGACTTCTAGCATGATTTATCAACATGTCATTTTCAAAGGTTTTCATGTTTTTATTTGGATGTCAAATATATCATGGTTGTCATGTCTGTCATGTCTTTCATTTGGCATTAACATTAACGTAAGGCCTGGGGTAACAAAGGTAGATCTATCGGTTGACAACCCACTCAACTTGACCAGTTTGGCGTTGGGTGTTTGGAGCCTATTTCATTATTTCATTTAGTCTAACCTACGGGTTAGGGAATCTAGCATATGTCATTGAGGTTTGTTTATGCCTAGTCTTTCATGTTGTCATTTTGTACTAACAATATTGGTAAAGTTTAGTCTTTCATATTGTTAATATCTTCTAGCATGTTGCACTTTCACTTATTCTAGCATATGACACGTAACACATGTTTTCAAATATATTCTATGTATTTAAACTTGCGATTGCTCACCAACTATTTATAGTTGACCCCCTTTATTTTATACATGTTGCAGGTTATGACATATGATGATTTCAAGTTACTATCACTTAGGGTTTGGACCTAGTTAAATTAAAATAAAACGGTTGTAATTGTTATTAGTTTAATTCCATGTATTGTATTCTTTTATTGTCATCAGTAAAATTGTTTCATGTTAATTATTGTCACCTAAATTAGTTGTCATGCGCTTTTGGGCAATCTAATCATGCCCCGACGTTTCCGTCGTCGGTTGGGGTGTGACATTAAAAAATATTGCCAAACGACTGTTTGGTTTCGAGAAATTCTATTAGGCCTTTTGAGGCCAAATGGCCGTTTGGATCTTATGTGGATATCAAACTTGCTTGTGTGTCACTATATCTGATGCCTAAAATAATTAAGAAAGTTTGTTACGATATTCTTTTTATAATGTAGAGAAGAGGTTATACTTAAATTTTGTATTAAGCCTAGAACGCTAAGAAACCATCTCAGCCTTTAGAAGATCAATTAAATGGAGATCTATGACTCTAAATTAATTGATGGAGAAAAAAAAATTATGAATGAGAATTTGTCTTAGCCATTATTGTTGACATTTTATCTAGTTCACCCATTTTTTTAAAAACTTCATAACTTTTACATAGGACATTATTTTTCATTTCAAAATTACGTCATAAAAACGAGCATTTTTTACTTTCAAAACGCGTACAGTGTTGCTATATAAAAAATATAAAAAAATTATTGTTTCGATTTTCTTGTGCTTCATTGTGTCATATACTCGTCACTGTGTCTTTTTACTTGTCATTTGTGGCTTTCTGTTTGTTATTGTATATTTTTTTAATAATAAAAAAACACATTGCGTCTTATGTTTCAAGTCATTATCTAATACGTATTTATAATTGTGTATAAACTTGTCATTGTTTATCTTTGTTTTGTGTACGGCAGAGAGTCTGAGCGAATCTTAAGTGTGTGTTTCTATGGTGTATTCTCTGAGTAAAGCCTGAGTGTTAGACTGATTATAATTGTTCTTTGATCAATAAAACAATCGGTTAATTACTTGTTTCGAATCCGTTATAAGCTAGATTGAGTAGACAATCCGATGCTCACGCAATTTCAAGTGGTATCAAAGCTTTCTGGTTCATTCTACTGACATGTGGTTGCTATTTTCAGATGTTTTGAAACAAAACGTGTGATTTTTTATTGTTTTCACAAGTTCTTGATCATTTTGGTTGCGGTTTGTGTGAAGATTTTGCTCCTAAATCATTCCTTATCACTTTTTCTGGTTCACTGCTGCAAATCTCGTCAAAATCAATCCAAAATCGGGTGTTTTGAGAAAATTATGTTGAGGTTCGGATGATACTGTTCAGGTTCGGCATAACCGCTCCGAAGTCCTATTTCGGACAGAGTTTGTATAGAGTTCGGACAGAGTTTGTATAGAGTTTGGACAAATTTCGTTCAAAGTTCGTTCAAAGTTCGGTCAAAGTTCAGAAGTTTTCTGGTTCGTGAGAGGTTCGATCGAGGTTCGGATAGTTTTGTGTTCGGTAAGGGTTTAGAGAGGTTTCGGAAACTGTTTGGATAAACAAGGTTCGTTGAAGGATCAGACAGAGTTCGGAACAGGTTTGGATCACAGATTTAGGTTCGAATAAGGTTCGGACGATCAGAATTGTTATTTTTCAAGATGACGGAATTTCAAGCTTTTGCCGCTATGCAAAACGCGATGCAAACCATGATGAATTTTGATAACGAAATCGGAACAAGTCAGAAAGTTCCCAAATTATTAAAGTTGGAAGATTACCAAAATTGGAAGCAACGATTTCCGGCTTACATAAGTACGAATGATATCGATTTGTGGATTCCAATTAAGAAGCTTTATCAACACCCAAGCGATCAAGGAGTTTTTAAAGAAGTTCATACCTTTGACATTGTTGAAAGAAAATCGTATGAGCTTGAGCAAAAGGCTTTTGGTTATCTTACAATGGCATTACCCACTGAGTTGTTACATCAATTTAGTACATGCAAGAAATCAAAACAATTGTGGGATGCTCGATCAGCTAGGTGTGAGGGGAATGATCAATACAAGAAAAGTCGGAAGAAGGTGTTGAGTAAGGAGTTTGATAATTTTCAGCATTACGAGAATGAGAATATCATAGCTCTTGTTTCAAGATTGTCACATCTTATAAGTGCATTGAAGATTGTAGGAATTGAGAAAACAGACGAAGAGCTAAAAGAAAAGATTATGGAAGCATTACTAGAAAAATGGGAAAATTATGTGTTGCTGCTTACACATGATGAAGAATTTTACACATTAACATTTCATGATCTAACTGGTAAACTTCATTGTCACACCCCGAGAAATGACTGAATGTGGGCATGTGACTGATTTGGCATCATGGTCATGGTTATGAATGATGACGTCTAATGAACATTTAATTTAACCGTTTGTCTTTCGAAAATATAAGTTTCAAACATTTATTTAAACATCTAAAACCGTGGCAGCGGAAATGAAGTAGTGGTTACATGAAAAGTTTTCCAAAAGACAAAGCCATGAGATTTATAAACATAACTACCCTAAGGCGTAATGCGTCTAAATCTCCAAAATTAAATGCATGAACACACAGCAGGCAGACCATGATATGACAAGCAGGATCGGAACAGAAAAACATGGAGTTGCAGTCTTTAATCACCTGAGAATTCAAGAATAAAAAGAGTCAACAGAATTGTTGGTGAGTTTCACAGGTTTAATGACACTGAACTGTTTGAAAATATGTTTGAAAATGTTTGGCTTGTCTTGATATTAGTTTGTTGACACTGTTGTTGTAAAGATTAAGCATGAACCTTGAATTCAAAACTAACTGTTTACCCACTCCTGATGTTCTTCCCCAAGAACACCGAATGACCAGAATAACAAATGTACCCCTTGACTATAACCATGGAGTCATGACTGGAGCGACCAAGTCAGAGTAGGGTCGTCAACCCAAATAGATCTATTCACAAGCTATCGTTTCGAATGAACTAACTGAATCCAATTAATAGTGGGACTTAGGCATATAACATGAATCAACATGAATACACAGATTGGGGAAACAAAAAGAACATGCAATCATTACGTCGTACAGTTATCATAATATCAGACAGTTTGAAATTGAAAAGCATTCATTGAATTCTCCCCCAAGTTAGAAAACAGAAATGTAAAAGGGGCCGTGAAGACTCACTTGTTTGAAGGTGGATGACAGATATGTTTGGTTGAACTTAGCCTAGCAAACGTCTACAAAGTAATGTTATGACGTATTAGGGTTTGGCTATCTTGAGTTAGTGAAAACGTCACTCAATGTTCAAGGTTAAGTCTCGACTGTTGTTACCCGATGGCAATAATGGAAATCCTAGGACATTATTTATTGTTAATAAATAATATTGAAGTTGATGGAGTTTATTATTTATTTGAATAAATAAATAATGATTACATATTCACGTTTGAAAAATAATTATTGAATAATATGGATTATTTCTCATTAAACGTTAGGAAAAATCATAAATATTTAGTTCGCTAAATATTTGTAAGGTTTTGGACCTTTTAAATATAATCTTTCTTTATAATGTTTCCAAAAATATATGAAGTTATATTTTGATAAAATTAAGAGTATGGTTCGTCCGGTAGTTAGCCGGTTTCGCCGGTTTGACCGTTATTGTCACACCCTCAAAATCCACCTGCAGGGTTTATACCGCGAGGCGTGTGACAAACCAGGATCCGAGTCATTAGTCATACCAAACCATGCAAACACACCAAAACAATTTAAGAAATGCGGGCGCGTAACATGTAAGTAAAAAGTGTTGCGCAAAACACGCGCCCTCAAAACCAAACGCAAAAGAAAATAAATCCAACTGTAAAAGTTGAAGTGCAAATCAAATGTTCAAACTTTCATGCAATGTGCGTCCTAGTGTGCTCGTACCTCAAAGACCTGCGAAAGACATGCTATGTGGGTCAGCGCAAGGCTGGTGAGTTCATAATTGTCAATGCAAGAAAAATAAATGTTTGTAAGATGTTTGTAAAATTTTTGTGCCATGGTAATCATAATAGTAATTGTAGCTAGCAAGGCCAATAATGCTTTCACTATGTGGTTCGCAACCGAAGCGTGACTGTTTGTGTTTGTAATGCCTTCCACCATCGCCTAACACGGACGATGATGATACTGTCTAGGCTAATTTTACACCCGTTCAACATCCAGTCGAGTTGGAGCTACCAACGCGGGTGGGGTTTGTCAAACCCAGTAGTACTACCAAAGATTACCTCGCTTTCTCATAAACTAACGGTTCGAAATGTAAGGACTTGTAATTCATGTTAGGTGTGCACATACGTGATCAGCCAATACAATTATGTTACCAGAATGTTTGTAGCATGCTCCTTTCTCTAACTGAAATACTTAGAGAAAATGTTCGAAAACTCACCTTTGGGAGCTCGACAAGAAAATAGTGTTGATGAATTCCTACGAACCACCTATATGTTTGTAACCGTGTAAGACTACCGTGTATGAACAACGAGACTGACTCATGCGACCCTGACGACACGTTGGTGACTTGTTAATAATTAGGTTTGTTTGTTCGGTTAATCTTTTCCAATTATAACAAGTAAACACATGTCAAACGTTTCTAGCATGCATTCTAGTCATCTCAAAACGGTAACAAGAAGCACATAATGTTTTCACGTTTAAATAATTTTGTTAATCACATACAAAACCATTCATGATATAGCTCGACTAATAAAGTTCCTAAGATCACACAATCACATAATCTTTTTAACATACGAGATACTTTGCAGTGTCATTAGATCATTTAGTAAAATAAATACGCTAATTATAAAAATCTAAAAGTGTAGCTTTATGCTTTGTGTGTCATAAATTTCACTAATGTACAACACTTGGTAATACATGCACTTATTGGCTAAAAACATGTTTTCACGTTTAAATAATTATGTTAATCACATACAAAACCATTCATGATATAGCTCGACTAATAAAGTTCCTAAGATCACACAATCACATAATCTTTTTAACATACGAGATACTTTGCAGTGTCATTAGATCATTTAGTAAAATAAATACGCTAATTATAAAAATCTAAAAGTGTAGCTTTATGCTTTGTGTGTCATAAATTTCACTAATTTACAACACTTGGTAATACATGCACTTATTGGCTAAAAATATGTAGAAAATAAATAAAGGTGCAAAACCGTCGGGCATCGGGTTTGAACCCGCGACCCTTCAGCCCCACACAAGCATCCTAACCACTAGACCAGTTTCCGTTTTATTGATCTAATCCAGTTCATAGTTTATTTAACATGTATCCTGGTGTCACCCATTCACTAATGAAACAGAATTTGAAAAGAAAAATAAAAGTTGCAGTGCGCTGGGTTAGAACTCGCGACCTCCCAGTCGCCAACCCAAAGCCTTAACCACTAGACTGGATTCTGTTTTGTTGATAGTAGCAGTTTGCGTGATATAAAACCAGTGATAGTCAGGGGCTTTCTTCTTCATATTACAAACTTATTACGTCCCATCCCTTTAAAACCCAAATACATATATATGCGTATATCAAGTTGCAGGTTTCTAATGGACATAAAATTCTCATAAAACTAAACCACATAAAACCCAGAGGAAATCGAGCACATCACTTTTATTTAAAGCCAAAACTATTCGCGATTTTGTTTACGTATGATCTAATCGAGCGATACGCAGCGGTTTTAAGAACACAGAACATGAATCATAAAATAGGAATTCACGATAAACAGGTTATACTCAAAGCATATTTGAACCCAAGTTTAGGATCATCACTGTTTCGAAGGAAAAGAAAGAACGAATCCGGAGTCGGGGGGGTTTACCTACGGTTGCGGTTGGGTTCCTGCACTCCTCGCGTTCGCTAGCCCGGGTCACGGTGACGGAGTGGCTTCCTGGTCTTCAAGTCTCGGTAGTACAGCCGGTTTCGCAAACTTGATGGTCGGAGAAGGGAGGGAGCTAAGAGGTTGCAATCCGTATTAATGAGGAAGGGTTCGAGAGGATCTCGTGATAGATATACGGTTTCGATTTGCAAACAGAGAGAAAAGAGGAGCAACCGGTGGAGGGGATAATGACGTGCTCATTTCTCAAGTATATCCCAATTTAAATTTTGAATTTAGATAATTTCGCATCTAACCCCTCTAGATTCCTTAAGCTCGGTTTAAGTCCCTCCAACTCCTTAACAAAGTTTTGGGTGCACACGTGTTATTCTAATTCAACATATACTTTATTTGTTCAAATCATATAGTTTAAGTATACATAATTCAACATGAGATTATAATCACCTAAACTCAATTAGCACCCGAGTACACGTATAATCATGGAGTTACAAGTAATGCACATTGTGTTCGTTTGACATCGTTTTACTAGTTTAGTCACCAACGGTTAGGACTGACTCAACTCGTGTGTGATAACCAGAAAGGACTCGAGGACTCATCTAAAATCCTATTAGATGCATTAATGCATGTACGTTCGAATAAATAGTTGTTCGTGTTTGTCCAGAAAATCACCTGAATTTGCCGGGTGTCACATCATCCCCTTGTTGAAGGAATTTTCGTCCCGAAAATCAAGATCGTTGCTTGTTCGCTAGACACAAAGAAAATAAAATTTTCAGTTGTCACATCATCCCCTTGTTGAAGAAAATTTCAACCCGAAATTTAGTTCGTACCTCTGCTCGTCGTTGCTTGTTTGCCGAAGAGTTGTGGGTATTTCTTTCGCATTTGATCTTCGCGTTCCCACGTGAACTCTGGTCCACGTTTCGAGTTCCAGCGAACTCGAACTATCGGGATCTTACTGCGTTTGAGCGTCTTGACCTCACGATCCATGATTTCGACCGGTTCCTCGATAAAGCGCAATTGTTCATCGACTTGAATCTCGTCTAGTGGTACTACTAGACTTTCATCTAGAAGACACTTCTTCAGGTTTGACACATGAAAGACGTTGTGCACACCACGCAATTTCTCTGGTAAGTTTAGCTCGTACGCTACCGGGCCAACCTCGCCGACAATTTCAAATGGTCCAATGTAGCGTGGGTTCAGTTTGCCACGTTTGCCAAAGTGAATGACACCCTTCCAAGGTGACACTTTTAAAAGAACTTTGTCACCAACTTCAAACTTAAGTGGTTTTCGTCTTTTGTCTGCATAACTCTTTTGACGGTCTCTAGCCGCCTTCATCCGGTTTCTGATCTGAACAATCCTTTCTGACGTCTCAAGTATCAGTTCTGGACCGGTGAGCTGGCTATCCCCAACTTCCGTCCAGCAGATAGGTGATCGGCACTTTCTCCCATACAGTGCCTCGAATGGGGCTGCTTGGATGCTCGTGTGGTAGCTGTTGTTGTAAGAGAACTCCACTAAGGGTAAGTGAGTCTCCCAACTGTTCCCGGAATCTATAACACATGCTCTCAGCATGTCCTCAAGTGTTTGAATGGTTCGCTCGCTTTGGCCATCTGTTTGAGGGTGGTATGCTGAGCTCATATCAAGTCGTGTACCCAACCTTTTATGCAATGATCTCCATAAGTGGGAGGTAAATCGGGCGTCCCGATCCGAGATAATGGAGATTGGCACCCCGTGCCTGGAAACGATTTCTTTTACATAAATCTTAGCGAGCTTATCCGTCTTGTATTCTTCTTTAATGGCCAGGAAATGTGCAGACTTTGTTAGTCGATCGACGATCACCCAGATAGTGTCACAACCACTGGAGGTCTTTGGTAACTTTGTAATAAAGTCCATTGATATGTGTTCCCACTTCCATTCAGGAATTATTGGTTGTTGAAGTAGCCCCGAAGGTTTCTGATATTCTGCCTTAACCTTGGAACACGTCAAGCACTTGTTCACATAGGTAGTGATGTCTGCTTTCATGTTTGGCCACCAGTAAGCTACCTTTAGATCATGGTACATCTTATCTGCACCAGGATGGATTGAGTATCGGGATTTATGAGATTCGTCCATCATGAGCTCACATAAATTCCCAAAGGAGGGAACCCATAGCCGATTTTGGAAATATCTTGTACCGTTTGCCTTTGTTTCTAACTGTTTGTCCATCCCACGAAGCGATTCAGCTGCTCGGTTTTCATCCTTTAATGCTTCGATCTGAGCGTTGCGGACCTGATCAGGTAGCCCTGTGTGTATTGTGAATTGCAAAGCACGAACCCGCTTCGGTTTGACATTTTCTTTTCTGCTGAGGGCATCGGCTACCACGTTAGCCTTCCCCGGATGGTACTTTATCGCACATTCATAATCATTTAATAGCTCGACCCACCGACGCTGCCTCATGTTAAGTTCTTTCTGGTCAAAGATGTGCTGCAAGCTCTTGTGATCCGTAAAAATTGTGCACTTTGTACCATATAAATAGTGTCTCCAAATCTTTAGTGCGAAGACCACAGCTCCCAACTCTAGATCGTGAGTGGTGTAATTTTTCTCGTGTACCTTCAACTGCCGAGAAGCGTAAGCAATAACTTTCTCGCGTTGCATCAATACGCAACCGAGACCCTGGTTGGACGCGTCACAGTACACCACGAAGTCTTCTATTCCTTCTGGCAAGGATAAGATAGGTGCACTGCTCAGCTTTTGCTTAAGCAATTAATATGCCTGTTGATGCTTGTCACTCCACTTAAAAACGACGCCCTTATGTGTTAACGCTGTAAGGGGCTGAGCAATCTTCGAAAAGCCCTCTATGAAACGCCTATAATAACCAGCTAAACCCAAGAATTGTCGAATCTCAGTAGGAGTCCTGGGTGCATCCCAGTTTTTGATCGCCTCGATTTTTTCCGGATCAACGTGGATTCCATTTTCATTAACCACATAGCCAAGGAATTGCACCTCTCGAATCCAAAAATCACATTTGGAGAACTTTGCGTATAATTCCTCCTGTCGCAGCAATTGCAAAACCAACCGTAAGTGTTCCTCGTGTTCTTCCTTGCTCTTCGAATAAATGAGAATGTCATCTATAAAAACGATGACAAACTTGTCCAGGTACGGCTTACACACCTGATTCATGAGATCCATAAATACGGCGGGTGCGTTAGTTAGCCCAAATGGCATGACCAGAAATTCAAAGTGACCGTATCTTGTGCGAAATGCCTTCTTGGAGATGTCTTCCTCCTTTACACGTAGCTGATGGTAGCCAGACCTTAAATCGATCTTTGAGTAATAGCTCGATCCTTGGAGTTGGTCGAACAGGTCATCTATGCGAGGCAGGGGGTAACGATTCTTTATAGTGACCTTGTTTAGTTCTCGATAATCTATACACATGCGAAAAGTCCCATCTTTCTTCTTCACAAAAAGGACAGGGGCTCCCCATGGAGACGTGCTAGGTCGAATGAAGCCCTTATCTAACAGTTCCTGCAATTGCGTAGATAATTCTTTCAACTCAGGTGGGGCTAATCGATATGGAGCACGAGCAATTGGCGCTGCACCCGTGGCGAGTGAGATTCAAACTCGACTTGACGATGGGGCGGAAGACCAGGCAAGTCCTCCGAAAAAACATCAGGGAAATCGCGGACTACAGGAATGTCTTCTATTTTTCTCTCTTCTCGAGCATTGTCAGTTACTAGTGCCAAGAATGTCGTGCAGTTTTTCTTTCTCAGACATTTATGCGTTTTCATAAAGGAAATAATTCCTTTGACAGTACCGCTTCTTTCACTTTGAACAGAAATGGCTTCCCCGTTGGGAAGTGGAATACGGACGACTTTGTTGTTGCATACGATCTCAGCGTTGTGGTCAGACAACCAATCCATGCCAATGATGACATCAAAACTTCCGAGAGGTGTGAGCATAAGGTCGATATGAAAACTATGGCCAGATAGTTCTATCCTACATTGCTTGTAAATGTGTGTTACACTCACAATTTTTCCGTCAGCTAATTCTATGGAATAAGCAGTTTCTAATTCTACTGGTTCGATCCCTAGCAGTTTACTAAAGTCTTTTGATATGAAACTTTTATCAGCACCCGAATCAAAAAGAACATTAGCAAAGCGGTTATTTAGAGGGAACTTACCAGTCACCACATTGTTGTCGTTCTTAGCATCTCCCTTGCCAATAGTGAATGCTCTGCCCCTAGCACCACCACCACCACCATTGTTGTTGTTCTGCTTCAATTGTGGGCAGTCTCTTTTGATATGGCCTTCCTTTCCACAGTGATAGCACCCCTTTTGCTGTTGATTTGTCTGAATTTCTCCGCGACAATCTTTGGCGGCATGGCCTATTTTCCCGCACCGTCGGCATTGAAACTTCTCGCACTGACCATAGTGATGGTACCCACACTTGTTACATTTGGGGTACTTCCCGTTGTACTTTCCTTGATTTCCTGAACCACTTTGATTGTTACCCCGGTTGTTGTGTTCATGTCTTCCCTGCTTGTGCGGTTGTTGCTGAGACGATGAAGACTTCAAGTCAGTGTTTTCCCATTTCCTTTTGTTTTCTGATGCAATAGCAGAGGCACCTCTTTTTGGCAGAATTCCCTGATTCACAGCTGTTTCAGTCAGCTTATGGGCCATACGGATGGCCTGTTGTATGGTGGTAGAGTTACTGGAGACAGCCATTCCCTGGATTTGTGGGGCTAACCCACCAAGATAAATCTCGATCCGCTTGTATGCTGGTTGTACCAAGTTCGGGCATAAATTTGGTAGTTCATTATGGCGCCGAGTGTAGGCTTCAATTTCTGACCCCTGCATTTTCAAATCCTGGAGTTCTCGTTCAAGCTTCTGAAGTTCATCTCTTGGGCAGTATTCCTCAGTTAGGGCTGCTTTGAAATCATCCCAAGACATGGCGTTAGCTTCAGCCATTCCCACCATTTGTACCTGTAGGTTCCACCATGTGAGAGCCGGGCCCTCCAATGTACTAGCAGCGAACTTCACCTTGTTCGCTTGAAGGCAGTTGCATACAGCAAACACAGACTCGGTCTTTTCAACCCAACGCAGCATCCCCACTGCGCCAGTCTCTCCGGTAAATGTGGGTGGCTTCCCATCCATAAATTGCTTATGGGCGCTGGTGCCTGCACCTACAATTCATGGAGATAGACGTACCGGTTACGTCATGTCCTCGATGAGTTGGCATGTTAGTATGAGGGTAAAATCTTACCTTGGTTTTGTGGCGGGTGCTGTTGTTGATAGGCTGCCAGTGCAGCATTGACCCTGTTGTTCACCAGTGTGTTGATTTGAGCCGCCGTCAAGTTAGCAGGGTTTCCGCTTCTACGTCCCGACATTATCCTTTCAATCATAAATATCCAAAATGAGACAAAGAATCTAATGTAATATATCACCCAGATACATACACACAACACAACGAATTTAACAACGTCTGAACATAACATAATAAGTTAAATGATAAATTTCAATTCAAATAAATTTGCAACTAGTTCACAAAAATATCCAAAAATTCAGAAATTAATATTCAAAGTACTAGTTGATGGGAACAACCCAAACCCATCTAGGTCCATGATTAAACATCAGTATCAACAGAGGAGATATCTGAATGATCGTCGTCTGCAGGTTCCTCTTCCTCCAGAGGTTCTATCTCCTCTTCGGGCTCAATTTCTTCTTCAGGCTCGAGTTCCTCTTCGGGCTCGAGTTCCTCTTCGGGCTCGAGTTCCTCTTCGGGCTCAAGTTCTTCTGCAGGCTCTGCTTGTGCAGGTGCTATATCACCCTGTTGGGCCAACAACATTAATTCCAAATTTTCTATTCTGCCCCTGATTTGTTCTAAATCTTCCTCTCTGAACTTGGATTCATCTCTTTCAGTATGAAACTCGTGTCTAAGGTCTCGAAGGTCTTTTCGTAGTTCTTCAAGTTGTACCAACAACCTTCCACGCCCCTCGTCATTCAATCTCACATCCTCATTTAGTTTCTTACTACGACGCTCTTGTTTCAGCAACCTCTCATCTTGAACGCGTAATCTCCCACGCATTTCCCTGTTCTCCCTTTTTAGCTCTTTGATTGAGGCAGCCATTTCCTGACACTGCTGAGTTGTTTTCCCCCATTTAGACACAAGGGATGCAAAGACTCGGTCCGAGGGATAGAGTATTTGAGGTAGGGTCCATGGCCACATGTGTGCGTTTGGCTCCTGGGGAAGTGGAGGCACTCCTTCATTGCGAATCATCAGGTCCATCGCGAAAGGATACCAGGCCCAGTTATCAGGTGCGGATCCATTGTTGCTTGTCGAAGGGGTAGAGGAAGGAGCGGATGATGAACCAGCCATGTCTGTATGTAACATATATATATATATATATTCATATAGGTATATTATAATGCTCATAATGAATGAAATGTTGACATGTAGCTAAACCAAGTGTGTGCTCTCGTGTATGACTAATGCAACTCTAAGGCTATAGTTGGCCTAAATGCAAGACCCAGTTCACTATAACCAATGGCTCTGATACCAATCTGTCACACCCTCAAAATCCACCTGCAGGGTTTATACCGCGAGGCGTGTGACAAACCAGGATCCGAGTCATTAGTCATACCAAACCATGCAAACACACCAAAACAATTTAAGAAATGCGGACGCGTAACATGTAAGTAAAAAGTGTTGCGCAAAACACGCGCCCTCAAAACCAAACGCAAAAGAAAATAAATCCAACTGTAAAAGTTGAAGTGCAAATCAAATGTTCAAACTTTCATGCAATGTGCGTCCTAGTGTGCTCGTACCTCAAAGACCTGCGAAAGACATGCTATGTGGGTCAGCGCAAGGCTGGTGAGTTCATAATTGTCAATGCAAGAAAAATAAATGTTTGTAAGATGTTTGTAAAATGAAAATGCGTGAGCATTGGATCGTCTACTCGATCTAGCTAATCGGACATCGAAACGTAATTAACCGATTGTTTTATTGATCAAAACGAACAATTACAATGAGTATGAACACAGAGAAATGACACAGAGATTACACACTCAGAAACACACACTTAACAGATCTTGCACGCTCAGAACTACTGAAAACAAAGACCAAACTACTATTTATACCCGACTGACCGAACTCCCTCCGAACCCCAGGTTCGGCCGGTCCGAACTTCAGGTTCGGACCAGGTTCGGCCAACCCTAAATTGGCTTGAACTCGGTCTTCGTTCGATACTTCACACGACGCACATTTCAGGTATCAACAAAATACCACTTGAAAATGCGTGAGCATTGGATCGTCTACTCGATCTAGCTAATCGGACATCGAAACGTAATTAACCGATTGTTTTATTGATCAAAACGAACAATTACAATCAGTATGAACACAGAGAAATGACACAGAGATTACACACTCAGAAACACACACTTAACAGATCTTGCACGCTCAGAACTACTGAAAACAAAGACCAAACTACTATTTATACCCGACTGACCGAACTCCCTCCGAACCCCAGGTTCGGCCGGTCCGAACTCAGGTTCGGACCAGGTTCGGCCAACCCTAAATTGGCTTGAACTCGGTCTTCGTTCGATACTTCACACGACGCACATTTCAGGTATCAACAAACTCCCCCTCGTCGTGTGCAGTATCTTTCTCATCTTTTGAACATCATCAAATCTGTATCTTCAATCAAGCTCCCCCTCAAATAAAGAACTCGTTCGTCCAATGAAATGAATCTTCGAACAAACTCCTCCTCAACTTGATCGTAGCTCAATCTTGAATACTTGATGACATTCTGTAAATCTCTGGTCTTTATCAACAGCTTCAGAAAACTTGAAGTTGATGATATCTTGCACTACAGCATCCTGCATCAAACTTAAATAATCTTGGCGCAAAACGTCTCTTTGAGACTCCAAGATATGATTTTTGAAAATTGATTTTATATCACGTGTTGATCGGATCGAAAATAAAATAGAAATAAAATCTTTTTGACTTTTTGAAAAGTTTATATCAAAACAAACCTAAAATCTTTTTGAGTTTTCAAAGTTATGCTAAAACACACCAAAAATCTTTTTGTACTTTTCTTGATATGAAATGAAATTGCAATACAGAATCAGACACTATTTTTGGTATGAGAAAGATCACTATACGGGATCATATTGGTCATAACGCACTGAACTACACTTCAATTTCAATTAATTGAAGCACACAAGTCATGCCGATTGCTGGTATAATTTGTCCATCTTAAGCTCAAACAGAATCATACTCATAACATCTGGATATGTTAAGGTATTGATTAGATTTGCATTGACCAGTGTACCCCACACTATCAGACATATTCAGACATTTTCTGTTTTTCTTTCTTTTCCTTTTGTGTGATAGCATTTGTGAAATTTCACATCACATAGAATTTTTCATGATACAGTCAACTGTGTTCCATGCAAAAAGAAATAAGAACGTTAAATCGTCTACCTTAAGGTCGATCTTTCGATACGCAGATAAGGCCTCGGATTTAACAAAATAAAGAAAATAAAACAAGTTGAAGTTGTATAACTCAACAACAATCAGGTCGGTACTCCCGTACACGCAGAGAAAGTCCGATGAGTTATACGAAACACCAAAGAAAATAAAACAGAACGTCAAACGAACAACAATCAGGTCGATCTTTCGATACGCAGAGAAAGTCCGATCGTTTGACAAAATAAAGAAAATCAAACAAGTTTAAATCTTTGCAAAATGAACGCATGTGTACACAGTGACTTCTCATTACTCTTTTCACACTTATTTTTCTTTTTGTGTCATGAAATACGCATCAAGATGTTATCCACATGGTCAAGCATTAGTATTTAGTGTATATCACATCTGAATACTTTCTGATTTGTCGAGCCTACCAAGCACATCAAACAATGATCTTATGGCTCTTTCATCTACTCTATCCATGAGTCAGATACGTATGCCAATGTACCATCATTTCCCAATGATCAATTTCTCACAATTTTATATTATGCATGTATTCACCTTCCTTCCTTATATATTTTGCATGTATTCACCTTCTTTCCATGACATGCTCAATTACTCCCCCTTACTTACAATTCTCCCCCTTAAAATGAAAACTCTATTTTTGGATTTTCATTTTACACAAAAACAAGACTCTATTTTTGTTTGTTTGTTTTTTTTTTAGAAAATATGTAAGCAAAGAAAATTGATCAATCAACACGGATATGTTGCAGTGTTAAAATTCAGAAAATTTTGCATGTTAGAAAGATATAGCATGAAATTTAAATTAAGCAGAATACTCCTCCATCAACAACTTTTCAATCGTCGATAGGTCTTCTAGAAGTACCTGCACACTGGTCAAACTGATTAGTTCACAAATGACCCGAAGCGGATCGCTTCTGGTCGACCAGTGTCCTGGTTTTGCTTTGAAACCACCTTAGGTTTCCATTCTTGGTGTTTTGGTAATTCAGTTTTTGACGAAGCAGGCATAGGTGACTGTGATGATGAACCTACATTATGAGCTTTTGAAAACATTGGAACAAAACGTTTTTGTTTATGATAAAATGTAGGCTCAACTTCATCAAAAACTCTGCCTTGTTCATCGAAGAACTTAGTATTGGCAGATTTACCAAAAACTGGTTTCTTGTGAAACCTTGAATTCGATTCAGCAGAAAGTGGACAATCTTTTGCCATGTGCCCTTTTTGACGGCAAACATAACATAAACGTGTGGATTTGTCCCACTTTTGATGTACCTGTGATGAACACACATGAATATCTCTAACATGATCAGAAATAGAATCATATACCTGATGACGATGATCATGCACCCATTTAGAAGTTGGGCTACGAGATTGAGAACTTGCAGATGAAATATCAGCTTTCATAAAAACTTCTGAAATCTTCCGAGCATCAACGCAATGAAGAGGAAATTCTTTGTCAGAAAACAATTGATCAGAACCCTTGAGTTTATAAAACCGCTCGGGTTGAACCTTGTCTGCTTTAAAGACATCCTTCTTTACTTGCTTCATTTTAAGTTTCTTCAAACTTTGTGCTTCAGATGCTGGAACCTTCTCAACTCGAACCTTCTTTTCATGAAATCCCAGACCAACTTGTTTACCAGATATCTTCTCCTCAGAATTTGAACTCTGATGTCCATTCTTAGCCAATCTTGTGAATTCAGCTTTCATATCAGTGATTTTCTTCTGATCATAGAAAATAGTCTCATCAATTTCAGGTTGAGACTGAATCTTGTCACTGGATGTAGCCGACTTCTCATTATCAGCAGAAGATGAACCAGAAACAAATTTTGGTGCTGGAGGAATCTCAGATTTCAAAACCTTTTTCTTGTTCTTCTTGTTTTTCTTCTTCTTGACAACTTTTGCTTCTTCAGAAGTAGAAGATGATATCTTTGAATAATCAAAATCATCAACCTGTTCCTTCACCTCTTTGAACGCTTCTTTAATATGAGCAGGGGGTGATGCAGTTTTATCAAACATCCTTTCAAAATTTGCATCATTTGCTAAGAAGCTCGTGAAAACTTGAGAATTTGAAACATTGTTGAGAAGTCTTTTAGCATCAAGAACTTGAATTTTGAGATCAGAAATTTGCTGCTGAGCTTCCGCAAATTCTTTTTCCTTAGCAATCAAACGCTTCGCAACCTTGTGAGTTTCAAACTTTTGCAAGCGAAGATTATCAAGTCCTTCATGTAACTCCTTCTTCAGTTTAGCTTCATTTCTCTTTTGAATTTCCAGATTTGCAGTTTGCACCTTATTAACTCTAATCAACTCCCGCTTCTCATCCAACAACTTTTCCATATCAACTTGATATGCTTTAATTTTAACATCAGATTCTTCAACTCTCTTAGTAAGCAGATCAAGCTTGGCCTTGGATTTGTCAAACAAATTCTGGAAATCATTCGCTGCATCTTCTGCCTCTTCCTTCCATTTCTTCACTTCTTGCATCAATTCATCCTTTTCTTCACAAATCTCAGCTTTTGAAGATTCAACACTTTTCTTATCTTGCTTCAAAACATCTATAACTTCATTCAACATTTTGATTTCAGTAATCAAACCCTCATTCTTCAAAACCAACTCTGTTTCATGTTCTTTAGAAATTTTCAATTCAGAATTAATCACATCAAATGCCTCAGACAATTGTTGAACCTTCTTCATCAACAAAGCATTTTCCTTCATCAGACTTTCCAAGTTTTCAGCAGATTCATAAGAACTTGGAATTGAACTAGTATCAGAACTAGTATCCGAACAATAATCTTCTTGTAAATCATGAGTAACTATTAAGGCTGATGAATCATATCCAAAATGTTTACCCCAATCAATAGCACCATCTTTTTGAACTGTCAAAGCTGTTGTCTTGCCTGTGTTACTTGTAGATGGTTGAGTAAAACCAGGTTTGGATGATTGTGGAGTATCAGATTTCTGTTGACATTCTTTGGCAAAATGTCCAAGTTGTTGACATTTATAACACTTTATCTTTGACTTGTCGAAACCCAACTTGTCACCAGAAATACGTCTTCCATGTTTCTTGAAAAACCTCTTTGACCGTTGACATAACATAGCATATTGCCACGAAACATCCAATTCAGTCAATTGATCATCATCAAGTTCATCAAGATCTTCACTGGTTAACTTTGCATCAGCAACATTTTTGAGAATCAAACCAAAAGATGATGAAATCAATGCAGAAATCATTTTGGCACAATCCTCCGTTGATTCAGCTGAAAAAGCATTTTGACTTGAAATATTTGGAATTGTGAAATTGCAACCTCTTGAAGAATTATTATCAGGATTTCCTGAAGCTCCAGCTAGAAAAGCAACACTTGGTGCAGAATTTAAATTTGGTTTAGCTTTAGCATTCATGCTTGCTGAATTTTCACCATGATACAATTCCGGATTCTGTAAAGTAACACTTGACTTTTTGTTGTTTAACATTTCCATTTCCCGAGCATGAAGTTTTCCAGTAAGCTCGTGAAATGTTAAAGCAGGATAATCCTTGTCATGAGTAAGTAGCAAAACATAATTTTCCCACTTTTCAGGTAAAGCTTCCATGATCTTTTCCTTTAAATCCGCATCAGATTTTTCAATTCCAACAACTTTCAATTCACTAATCAAATGTGAAAATCTTGAAACTAGAGCAGTAATGTTTTCATTGTCATAATTCTGAAAATTATCAAATTCTTTGTTCAAAACTTTCTTTCGACTCTTCTTATAATCAGCATTTCCTTCACATCTTGCGGATAGAGCATCCCATAATTGCTTAGATTTCTTGCAAGTACTAAATTGATGAAGCAATTCAGTAGGTAAAGCCATAGTAAGATAACCATAAACTTTCTTTTCAAGCTCATAACTTTTTCTTTCATCACCATCAAAGTCTTGAATTTCTTTAAGATCTCCATCTTCCATTGGTCGTTCATACAACTTTCGAATTGGAATCCATAAATCAATGTCATTTGTGCTAATATAAGCAGAAAATCGTTTCTTCCAATTTTGGTAATCTTCAAGCTTTAACAATTTGGGAACTTTCTGACTTGTTCCAATTTCATTGTCAAAATTGAGCATAGTTTGCATTGCACTCTGCATCGCAGCAAACGCTTGAAAATCTGACATCGTTGAAAATTTGAAAAATTCTGATCTGTCCGAACTGGTCCGAACCTACTGTACCCTCCGAGCTTCCTCCGAACTAGGTCCGAACTTCACCGAACTACCTCCGATCTCTCGCCGAACCTCGCCAACCTCAATAACCCCGAAGATCCTCCGATCCTAGTCCGAACTCTCACCTAACCACCTCCGAGCCTTCACCGAACGAGCTCCGAACCTATAAAGACTCCGATCTAGACCGATCTGCCACCGAACTCTCGCCGAACACCTCCGAGCTACCTCCGAACCTCAAGTTCGGAGCGGTTACTCCGAGCTTGCCCAGTAACCTCCGAACCTCGAAGTCATTTTTCGAAAACTCGCGAAAACGGACTGATTTTGACGAAACTCGATATGGTGAATCAGAAAAATCAATAGAAAACGATTTAGGAACAATTTTTGCACAAAACACACGTCAGAAATGATAGAAAACACGTAAAGTAGCTCGAGAAAACTTCAAAAACGCTCAATAATCCGAGAAATAGCAACCACAGATCAGTAGAGTGAACCAGAAAGCTCTGATACCACTTGAAAATGCGTGAGCATTGGATCGTCTACTCGATCTAGCTAATTGGACATCGAAACGTAATTAACCGATTGTTTTATTGATCAAAACGAACAATTACAATCAGTATGAACACAGAGAAATGACACAGAGATTACACACTCAGAAACACACACTTAACAGATCTCGCACGCTCAGAACTACTGAAAACAAAGACCAAACTACTATTTATACCCGACTGGCCGAACTCCCTCCGAACCCCAGGTTCGGCCGGTCCGAACTTCAGGTTCGGACCAGGTTCGGCCAACCCTAAATTGGCTTGAACTCGGTCTTCGTTCGATACTTCACACGACGCACATTTCAGGTATCAACATAAAATGTTTGTGCCATGGTAATCATAATAGTAATTGTAGCTAGCAAGGCCAATAATGCTATCACTATGTGGTTCGCAACCGAAGCGTGACTGTTTGTGTTTGTAATGCCTTCCACCATCGCCTAACACGGACGATGATGATACTGTCTAGGCTAATTTTACACCCGTTCGACATCCATTCGAGTTGGAGCTACCAACGCGGGTGGGGTTTGTCAAACCCAGTAGTACTACCAAAGATTACCTCGCTTTCTCATAAACTAACGGTTCGAAATGTAAGGACTTGTAATTCGTGTTAGGTGTGCACATACGTGATCAGCCAATACAATTATGTTACCAGAATGTTTGTAGCATGCTCCTTTCTCTAACTGAAATACTTAGAGAAAATGTTCGAAAACTCACCTTTGCGAGCTCGGCAAGAAAGTTCAAATAATAGTGTTGATGAATTCCTACGAACCACCTATATGTTTGTAACCGTGTAAGACTACCGTGTATGAACAACGAGACTGACTCAGTCGACCCTGACGACACGTTGGTGACTCGTTAATAATTAGGTTTGTTTTTTCGGTTAATCTTTTCCAATTATAACAAGTAAACACATGTCAAACGTTTCTAGCATGCATTCTAGTCATCTCAAAACGGTAACAAGAAGCACATAATGTTTTCACGTTTAAATCATTATGTTAATCACATACAAAACCATTCATGATATAGCTCGACTAATAAAGTTCCTAAGATCACACAATCACATAATCTTTTTAACATACGAGATACTTTGCAGTGTCATTAGATCATTTAGTAAAATAAATACGCTAATTATAAAAATCTAAAAGTGTAGCTTTATGCTTTGTGTGTCATAAATTTCACTAATTTACAACACTTGGTAATACATGCACTTATTGGCTAAAAATATGTAGAAAATAAATAAAGGTGCAAAACCGTCGGGCGTCGGGTTTGAACCCGCGACCCTTCAGCCCCACACAAGTATCCTAACCACTAGACCAGTTTCCGTTTTATTGATCTAATCCAGTTCATAGTTTATTTAACATGTATCCTGGTGTCACCCATTCACTAATGAAACAGAATTTGAAAAGAAAAATAAAAGTTGCAGTGCGCTGGGTTAGAACTCGTGACCTCCCAGTCGCCAACCCAAAGCCTTAACCACTAGACTGGATTCTGTTTTGGTGATAGTAGCAGTTTGCGTAATATAAAACCAGTGATAGTCAGGGGCTTTCTTCTTCATATTACCAACTTATTACGTCCCATCCCTTTAAAACCCAAATACATATATATGCGTATATCAAGTTGCAGGTTTCTAATGGACATAAAATTCTCATAAAACTAAACCACGTAAAACCCAGAGGAAATCGAGCACATCACTTTTATTTAAAGCCAAAACTATTCGCGATTTTGTTTACGATTATGATCTTATCGAGCGATACGCAGCGGTTTTAAGAACACAGAACATGAATCATAAAATAGGAATTCACGATAAACAGGTTATACTCAAAGCATATTTGAACCCAAGTTTAGGATCATCACTGTTTCGAAGGAAAATAAAGAACGAATCCGGAGTCGGGAGGGTTTACCTACGGTTGCGGTTGGGTTCCTGCACTCCTCGCGTTCGCTAGCCCGGGTCACGGTGACGGAGTGGCTTCCTGTTCTTCAAGTCTCGGTAGTACAGTCAGTTTCGCAAACTTGATGGTCGGAGAAGGGAGGGAGCCATGAGGTTGCAATCCGTATTAATGAGGAAGGGTTCGAGAGGGTCTCGTGATAGATATACGGTTTCGATTTGCAAACAGAGAGAAAAGAGGAGCAACCGGTGGAGGGGATAATGACGTGCTCATCTCTCAAGTATATCCCAATTTAAATTTTGAATTTAGATAATTACGCATCTAACCCCTCTAGATTCCTTAAGCTCGGTTTAAGTCCCTCCAACTCCTTAACAAAGTTTTGGGTGCACACGTGTTATTCTAATTCAACATATACTTTATTTGTTCAAATCATATAGTTTAAGTACACATAATTCAACATGAGATTATAATCACCTAAACTCAATTAGCACCCGAGTACACGTATAATCATGGAGTTAGAAGTAATGCACATTGTGTTCGTTTTACATCGTTTTACTAGTTTAGTCACCAACGGTTAGGACCGACTCAACTCGTGTGTGATAACCAGAAAGGACTCGAGGACTCATCTAAAATCCTATTAGATGCATCAATGCATGTACGTTCGAATAAATAATTGTTCGTGTTTGTCCAGAAAATCACCTGAATTTGTCGGGTGTCACAGTTATGACTTTCTTACGCCGTTTTAGGTTTTCCTAACACTTATGATTTGTTAGTAGACTTGTGTTAATGTGTTTTAGGGTCTTGAGTTGCCAATTCAATCGGTGGAAGTTTAACTTGCAAAATCCGACGTTTTCGAGTAACCGAAAGTTACAGTTTTTGTCCGGTTTGTTTATAAAACATGTTTTTCCAACTTTGAACTTTATAAACCATTTTTATATGTCAAAATAAGCATGTTTCATGTTCTGGACCAGGTCCAATTCTCATCCGAAAATAAGTTATAATTTTTACCGAAAAGTCGTAGTTACGATATTTAATCGCTTTGTTTTCAAGTACTTAACTTTTCAAATCATTTTATATGTTTGGAAAGACATCCTTGGCAGCCCTAATAGTACATTACAAGTCCTAAGTGGTCACACGTTTGTTACAAGGTTTTCACTTAATTTATCACGAAAATAAATGATATTTTGTCACCGAAAATTCCATATATACATTTCCTTGAAGTTTTATGTTTTAGATCCTTGGTCAACACTTTTATAAGTTTAAAATCATCCTTATATAACTTTGGTTCTAGTTTTGGAATCAAAACTATAAGTGTCAAAAAGGTTGGAAAAATTGTATATTTTCTTAAGGTGACAACCTTTTATGACACGCAGAATTGTGTGTCATCTCTGATCAGCTTTTGTAAGGTGTATATTTTTTCATAAAAATCCGATTTCTATCATTTTGTTCTTACATTTTACACCAAGTTAAGTGTTCCAAACTATTTTTAACTCCCATGAACTAGTAGTTGTCTAATTTGGTCATCAAAGTGGCATTTTTAACAAAACATACAAGTTATATATATATTTTTGTCAAATAATCTCTTTAACATAAACTAGTTTCCATCACAAGCACATAACCATACTAACATACATGTTTGCTAGCAAGTCATACAACAACCAAATCAAGACTTATTCATGAACATGACATGTGACATATAGATATGAGAGATTTATAGAAAAAATAAGCAAAGAAAGTAAGTTTCCTCACTTAGAGTTTTCCGGATCGGTAATGACGATAATGGGTTGTTGAACTAAGCTTCCGGTTTAGCTCCAAACCCAACCTTGATCTTGAATGTGAAAGAAATGGTGATGAAAGATCAAGTATTTGTCATGGATTTTGACAAGAAAAACAAAGGGTTAGAAAAGGTTGTTTATGAAAGAATCAAGAAAGAAATGGAAAATAAGGGAGATTTAGGAGTTAGAGGTGATTTACCTTGAACAAGGAAGGTGATTAGAAGCTAGAATGCAAGGTGGTTGATGGTGGAAAGTGGTGGTTGGCGGTGGTGTTTAGAGAGCCGAGAGAGAGAGAGAGTTGAGAGGAAAAGTGTGTGTTTGTTCTCTTGAAGTTGTGAGGAATGAAATGAAGTGTTTAAATGTTTTAAAAGGTGGTTAGGTGATGGTGGTTGGTTCGGTTATATGTGAACCGAGAAGGGGGTGTTTGGTTTGGTTCCTAGCCGAAAACAAAGAAGAAGAGAGGAGAAAGGTGAAGTGGCTTGAACCAAGTGAGTTCTCTTGCTTTGTATGTTTGAAATTTGAAATGAAAAGTGTGGTTGTGGGTGTGGTTAGGCCGGCCAAAGGAGAAGAGAAGGGGCAAGTAGGGTGGCTAAGGGAGAGAAACATGTTGGGGGTGTAAGTGGTTAAAACCATTACCCAAAGGATATTGTGTTTGGTCTTGTACTCTCCCAACATTCTTGTTTAATATCAAGGTGACAATTCATTTTAAACATGTGCTCATTGATCTTGTGATTAACCAACTAGTTAGGAGGTTGGTTAGAGGATTTGGTTGTGTTTGTTAGGGGATTTCGGTTGGGACCGAAAGAGAGGAGGGGGAAATGAACCGGAAAAAAAAGGATTGAAGTGGACCGGGATCGAACTTGGGTCCATTGCTAGGAAAGAAAAAAAAAGAAATGGAAGGTTGGTTGGTCTCGGGTTCGAAACCGAAAAGGAACAAGGAAGGCACCGGGTTCGACCGGTCGGCCCAAGGAAAAAGAGAGGAGAGTTGGGCTTCAGCCCAACCGAAAAAGAGGAGGAAGACGGGCTTCGGCCCAGTCGAGAAGAGAGAAAGAAAAGTGGGCCGGCGGGCCGGGAGACGGGCCGGAGGAAAGAAAAGAAAAAGAGATTGGGCCGTAGGCCCATTGGGCTTTGTGGGTCGAACCGGGTCTCGAGTCGGGTCGGGTTGGGTCCGGTTTGGTCCTACGAGTATAATGAAACTTCGTTTGTGCGAAAACGATGTCCGGAATGAAAAAAATGGATTTTTGACGTGAAACGAGTAAACGTAACAATAAAAACATTGTTTTGTCGCGGACGTTTTTCGGATAATTGGAATGTCACGTGTCATGATTTGGCGTTTATGTTGTTGTGCACAAATGATGTACTCCAAATTTAAATTTAAACGTTTGCTCGACGTGAGCGGGTTATGTTTAAATGTATGACGAAATTTGTTGGACGGGAATAAATAGTTTGAAAGAAAAATAAATGGTTTGAAGTTGGATTAGTTTAAGAACTAAAACCAAGTTATTGTTTGACTTAAAATGGTCGTTTGAATAAACGACGTGTTTGAAATACGTTTCTCATTACGTAAGGGTTAGAAAATATAAAATGTTCATTTTATATTTAAAGTTCCAGAAATTAATCTTTACGAAATTTCTTGTTATTGAAGTTCCATCTTGAATGAATACAGAACCTAGGCAGGTTTCCATTACGGGTGAATATTGTCGGACCTAGATTGTCTATGTTCGCACGTAAAGTCATCTAATTTAAGCAAATTAGTCTAATGCACATACAATCACAGTTAATTGCACATAATTATAATATTAAAGTATACCTGGAAAGTACGAGTTGTCACATTCATGCTCGAGAGATGGAAGATGAATTCCAACAAGTCCAAAGCAAATCTGCAAAATCCAGAGTTGTATCATGGTGAGAACGCTGCTAGTATGACCGCTAAAGCTAAGCCAAGTTTGAGTTCTGCACCGCCTACTGCTTTCATCAGCAATATGTCTGGAAATTCTGATAACAATTCATCACGGGGTTATAACTTTACAATTCCAGATTCATCAAGTCAAAGTGCTTTTTCTGTTCAATCGGTGGATGAATGTGCCAAACTGATTGTTGCTCTCATTTCTTCATCATTTGGAATGATTATTAATGATATTGGGAAGGCACAATTGATTAAAGAAGATTTGAATGAGCTTGATGACGATCAATTGAATGAGTTAGATATGGCCTGACAACTTGCTATGTTAACTCAAAGGTCACAGCAATATTATAAGAAGACTGGAAAACAAGCTTTTAGTGACAAATTGGGTTTTGATAAATCAAAAATCAAGTGTTACAAGTGTTCGAAGCTTAGATATTTTGCTAGAGAATGTCAACAAGCACATGTTAGCAAACCCGGTTTTACTCAATCATCGTCAAGTAATTCAACAAGACAACTTTGACAGTTCAAGATGATGGTGTTTATGATTGGGGTAAACAATTTGATTCATCTGCTTTGATTGTCACTCATGAACAACAAATTGATTATTGTTCAGATACAAGTTCAGAACCAAGTTCTTATGAATCAGCTAAAAATATGGAAAGTTTATTAAAAGAAAATAATTCATTGTTGAATGAAGTTAGGAAGCTTTCTGATGAGCTTGGGTTGGTAAAAGGAGTTTTGGAGGTTTCTAAGAGGCATGAGAAAGAAATTAAATTGAAAAATGATTCTTTCATGAAGGAAGTACATATGCTTAATGAATTTCTTAATTCTATCAAAGAAGAAGTAAAGATGCTTGAAGTAAAGAATGAGACGTTACTAAAAGAAAAGGAAGAGTTGGTGAACGAGGTCAAGAAGTGGAAAGATGAAGCAGAAGATGCTGCAAATGATTTTCAGAATCTTTTTGATAAGTCAAAAATCAAGCTTGATCTGCTTACAAAGAATTCTGAAGAATATGCTGCTAAATTTGAATCATATCAGGTGGATATGGAGAAATTATTGGATGAAAAGAGAGAGTTAGTTAGTGTGAACAAAGTTCAAGCTGCTAATTTGGAAATTCAGAAGCGAAATGAAGACAAATTGAAGAGATAATTTTTTAAAGGGATGGAAAATCTTCGAATGCAGGAATTTGAAACACATAAAGTCGCTAAGCGATTGATTGCTACTGAGACAGCGTTAGGTGAAGCTCAACAACAAATTTATGAGTTGAAGATTCAAGTCATCGATGCTAACAGATTGTTGAACAATGTGTCAAACTCACAGTTGTTCACAAGTTTCTTGTCAAATGATGCTAATTTTGAGAAGATTTTTGATAAAACCACATCACCCCCTGCAAATATCAAAGAAGCTTTTAAGGAAGTGACAGAGAAGGTTGGAGAGGTTGACTATTCAAAGGTTCCATCATCAATTTCAGATGAAGTGAAGATTGTAAAGAAAAAGAAAAACAAGAAGGCTAAAAAAGGAAAGAAATATGAAATTCCTCCAGCTCCAAAATTTGTTTCTGGTTCATCTTCCGTAGATAATAAGAAATCAGCTACTTCAAGTAATAAGATTCGCTCTCAACCGGATTTTGATGAGACGATCTTCTTTGAGCAGAAAAATATTAAAGAAATCAAAGTTGAATTTTTAAAGTTAGCAAAGGATGGACACCAAAATTCAAATTCTGAGGACAAAGTTTTTGGGAAAACTGTTGGTTTGGGTTTTAGAGCACAGCATGATAAAGCTGAGGAGGTTCCAACATCAATACCATAAGATTTGAAGAAGATTAAAATGAAACAGGTGAAGAAGGATATTTTCCAGGCAGAGAAGATTCAACCCGAAAGGTTATACAAGCTTAAGGGTTCAGAACATGTTTTCTCTAATAAAGAGTTTCCTCTTCATTGTGTCGATGCTCGAAAGATTTCTGAAGTTTTTGTGAAGAAGGAAGTTTCAAGAACCTTGAAGAATCAGAATGCAAAAGTTTTTTCGGATGGTTCTTATTCTCGAAGCCCAACATCCAAATGAGTACATGATCACCGGCATCAGGTATATAATACTTCTTTTGATCCTGTTCGAGATATTCATATTTGTGAATCTGTGCAGGCACCTAAAAGGTGGGACAAAACTAAACGTCCATGTTATGTTTGCCGCCAAACAAGGCATATGGCAAAAGATTGTTCACTCCCTGCTGAATCAAAACAAAGGTCTCAACAGATACCAGTGTTTGGTAAACCTGCCAAACCAAAGTTCTTTGATGAACAAGGCAGAGTTTTTGATGAATGTGAACCTACATTCTTTCTAAAACAAAAACGTTTTATTCCTATGTTTCAAAAGGTTCAAAATGTAGGTTCTTCATCACAGCCACTTGTGATTGATTCATCAAAAACTGAGTTACCCAAACAATCACAATTCTTGAAACCAAAGGTGGTTTCAAAGCAAAACCAGGACACTGGTCGACCAGAAGCAGTCGCTTCGGGTCAAGTTAAAAACTAATGAGTTTGATCAGTGTGCAGGTACTTCTAGAAGACCTATCTACGATTGCAAAAGTTGTTGATGGAGAAGTATTCTGCTTAACTTAAATTTCATGATATATTTTTTTTCTAACCTGCAAATTTTCTGAAATTCTAAAACTGCTAGGCAATCGTGTTGATTGATCAATTTTCTTTCTTTATGCATTTTCAAGTGATGAAAATTTCAAAAATAGAGTCTTGTTTTTGTAAAATGAAAATCTAAAAATAGAGTTTTCATTTTAAGGGGGAGAACTGCATGTAAGGGGGAGAAATTGTGAAAATGCATGTTATGGGAAGAAGGTGAATACGTGCACAATATATAAAATTTTGAGAAATTGATCATTGGGAAATGATGGTACATTGGCTTACGTATCTGACTCATGGATAGAGTAGATGAAAGAGCCATAAGATCATTCTTTGATA
>JBCNJP010000024.1:24130802-24153905 GCA_039602395.1 Deinandra increscens subsp. villosa | reverse complement strand
AATTCCAACAAGTCCAAAGCAAATCTGCAAAATCCAGAGTTGTATCATGGTGAGAACGCTGCTAGTATGACCGCTAAAGCTAAGCCAAGTTTGAGTTCTGCACCGCCTACTGCTTTCATCAGCAATATGTCTGGAAATTCTGATAACAATTCATCACGGGGTTATAACTTTACAATTCCAGATTCATCAAGTCAAAGTGCTTTTTCTGTTCAATCGGTGGATGTATGTGCCTAACTGATTGTTGCTCTCATTTCTTCATCATTTGGAATGATTATTAATGATATTGGGAATGCACAATTGATTAAAGAAGATTTGAATGAGCTTGATGACGATCAATTGAATGAGTTGGATATGGCCTGACAACTTGCTATGTTAACTCAAAGGTCACAGCAATATTATAAGAAGACTGGAAAACAAGCTTTTAGTGACAAATTGGGTTTTGATAAATCAAAAATCAAGTGTTACAAGTGTTCGAAGCTTAGATATTTTGCTAGAGAATGTCAACAAGCACATGTTAGCAAACCCGGTTTTACTCAATCATCGTCAAGTAATTCAACAAGACAACTTTGACAGTTCAAGATGATGGTGTTTATGATTGGGGTAAACAATTTGATTCATCTGCTTTGATTGTCACTCATGAACAACAAATTGATTATTGTTCAGATACAAGTTCAGAACCAAGTTCTTATGAATCAACTAAAAATATGGAAAGTTTATTAAAAGAATATAATTCATTGTTGAATGAAGTTAGGAAGCTTTCTGATGAGCTTGGGTTGGTAAAAGGAGTTTTGGAGGTTTCTAAGAGGCATGAGAAAGAAATTAAATTGAAAAATGATTCTTTCATGAAGGAAGTACATATGCTTAATGAATTTCTTAATTCTATCAAAGAAGAAGTAAAGATGCTTGAAGTAAAGAATGAGACGTTACTAAAAGAAAAGGAAGAGTTGGTGAACGAGGTCAAGAAGTGGAAAGATGAAGCAGAAGATGCTGCAAATGATTTTCAGAATCTTTTTGATAAGTCAAAAATCAAGCTTGATCTGCTTACAAAGAATTCTGAAGAATATGCTGCTAAATTTGAATCATATCAGGTGGATATGGAGAAATTATTGGATGAAAAGAGAGAGTTAGTTAGTGTGAACAAAGTTCAAGCTGCTAATTTGGAAATTCAGAAGCGAAATGAAGACAAATTGAAGAGATAATTTTTTAAAGGGATGGAAAATCTTCGAATGCAGGAATTTGAAACACATAAAGTCGCTAAGCGATTGATTGCTACTGAGACAGCGTTAGGTGAAGCTCAACAACAAATTTATGAGTTGAAGATTCAAGTCATCGATGCTAACAGATTGTTGAACAATGTGTCAAACTCACAGTTGTTCACAAGTTTCTTGTCAAATGATGCTAATTTTGAGAAGATGTTTGATAAAACCACATCACCCCCTGCAAATATCAAAGAAGCTTTTAAGGAAGTGACAGAGAAGGTTGGAGAGGTTGACTATTCAAAGGTTCCATCATCAATTTCAGATGAAGAGAAGATTGTAAAGAAAAAGAAAAACAAGAAGGCTAAAAAAGGAAAGAAATATGAAATTCCTCCAGCTCCAAAATTTGTTTCTGGTTCATCTTCCGTAGATAATAAGAAATCAGCTACTTCAAGTAATAAGATTCGCTCTCAACCGGATTTTGATGAGACGATCTTCTTTGAGCAGAAAAATATTAAAGAAATCAAAGTTGAATTTTCAAAGTTAGCAAAGGATGGACACCAAAATTCAAATTCTGAGGACAAAGTTTTTGGGAAAACTGTTGGTTTGGGTTTTAGAGCACAGCATGATAAAGCTGAGGAGGTTCCAACATCAATACCATAAGATTTGAAGAAGATTAAAATGAAACAGGTGAAGAAGGATATTTTCCAGGCAGAGAAGATTCAACCCGAAAGGTTATACAAGCTTAAGGGTTCAGAACATGTTTTCTCTAATAAAGAGTTTCCTCTTCATTGTGTCGATGCTCGAAAGATTTCTGAAGTTTTTGTGAAGAAGGAAGTTTCAAGAACCTTGAAGAATCAGAATGCAAAAGTTTTTTCGGATGGTTCTTATTCTCGAAGCCCAACATCCAAATGAGTACATGATCACCGGCATCAGGTATATAATACTTCTTTTGATCCTGTTCGAGATATTCATATTTGTGAATCTGTGCAGGCACCTAAAAGGTGGGACAAAACTAAACGTCTATGTTATGTTTGCCGCCAAACAAGGCATATGGCAAAAGATTGTTCACTCCCTGCTGAATCAAAACAAAGGTCTCAACAGATACCAGTGTTTGGTAAACCTGCCAAACCAAAGTTCTTTGATGAACAAGGCAGAGTTTTTGATGAATGTGAACCTACATTCTTTCTAAAACAAAAACGTTTTATTCCTATGTTTCAAAAGGTTCAAAATGTAGGTTCTTCATCACAGCCACTTGTGATTGATTCATCAAAAACTGAGTTACCCAAACAATCACAATTCTTGAAACCAAAGGTGGTTTCAAAGCAAAACCAGGACACTGGTCGACCAGAAGCAGTCGCTTCCGGGTCAAGTTAAAAACTAATGAGTTTGATCAGTGTGCAGGTACTTCTAGAAGACCTATCGACGATTGCAAAAGTTGTTGATGGAGAAGTATTCTGCTTAACTTAAATTTCATGATATATTTTTTTTCTAACCTGCAAATTTTCTGAAATTCTAAAACTGCTAGGCAATCGTGTTGATTGATCAATTTTCTTTCTTTATGCATTTTCAAGTGATGAAAATTTCAAAAATAGAGTCTTGTTTTTGTAAAATGAAAATCTAAAAATAGAGTTTTCATTTTAAGGGGGAGAACTGCATGTAAGGGGGAGAAATTGTGAAAATGCATGTTATGGGAAGAAGGTGAATACGTGCACAATATATAAAATTTTGAGAAATTGATCATTGGGAAATGATGGTACATTGGCTTACGTATCTGACTCATGGATAGAGTAGATGAAAGAGCCATAAGATCATTCTTTGATATGTTTGGTAGGCTCGGCAAATCAGAAAGTATTAAGATGTGATAAACACTAAATACTAATGCTCGACCATGTGGATAACATCTTGATGTGTATTTCATGACGAAAAAAATAAGTGTGAAAAACGAAATGAGAAGTCTATGTGTAGACATGTGTTCATTTTGCAAAGATTTAAACTTGTTTGATTTTCTTTATTTTGTCAAACGATCGGACTTTCTCTGCGTATCGAAAGATCGACCTAATTGTTGTTCGTTTGACGTTCTGTGTTATTTTCTTTGGTGTTTCGTATAACTCATCGGACTTTCTCTGCGTGTACGGGAGTACCGACCTGATTGTTGTTGGGTTATACAATTTCAACTTGTTTTATTTTTCTTATTTTGTTAAATTCGATGCCTTATCTGCGTATCGAAAGATCGACCTTAAGGTACACGATTTAACGTTCTTATTTCTTTTTGCATGGAACACAGTTGACGATATCATGAAAATATTATACTTTGTGAAAATTCACAAGACAAAAAGATTTTGTTTATACTTTATTTTCGATCTGATCAACACGTGATACAAATTCAATTTTCAAAATCATATCTTGGAGTCTCGAAGAGATGTTTTACGCCAAGATTATTTAAAATTCTGAGCAGGTTGATAAAGTGAAAGTAATCATAACTTCAAGTCTTTTGAAGCTGTTGATAGAGACCAGAGATTCACCGGATGTTGTCAAATATTCAAGATCAAGCTACGATCAAGTTGAGGAGGAGTTTGTTCGAAAATTCATTTCATTGGACGAACGGATTCTACACTTGAGGGGGATTTGATTGAAGATACAGTGTTGAGGATGTTGAAGAGATACTGCACACGACGAGAGGGAGTTTCTTGATACATAGTATGTGCGTCGTATGAAGTATCAAACCAGACGATGTCATGTGAAGTATCAAGACCAAAGTTCAAGGCTAGGTTTGCTGTTGGGCGAACCTGGTCCGAACCTGGAGTTCAGACCTGCCGAACTTGGAGTTCGGACGAAGTTCTGCCAGCAGTCTATAAATAGGTTGTTTATCTTTGTTTTGTGTATGAGAGAGAGTCTGAGCGAATCTTAAGTGTGTGTTTCTGTGGTGTATTCTCTGAGTCAAGTCTGAGTGTTAGATTGATTGTAATTGTTCTTTGATCAATAAAACAATCGGTTAATTACTTGTTTCGAATCTGTTATAGCTAGATTGAGTAGACGATCCGATGCTCACGCACTTTCATGTTCTAACTCATTTCATGTTATTTTGTCAAATACTCGTCATTGTGTCGAGTTTGACACAATGACGAGTATTTGACACATTAACGTACTAGAAAATCAAAAGAATAATTTTTTTAATTTTATATATATCAATATCGTACGTGTTTTAAAGATAAAAAACACTCATTTTTATTTTTTATTTTTATTTTTTATAGTGTAATTTGATAAATACAAGTATACAACTTAACCTTTCTCTATTTTTTTTATTATTATTTTTTTATTTATTAATTTTTAACAGCCGCCGCTCACTATACTTTTGTGAAACGAGCGAGACGATATGAGGGTTTGAGAAAAAGGGGCATGGTTTGTTGAAGTTGAAATAAAGAATTAGAAGATAGACCACCTATCCATCATCGACCTTAAGTATGTCAGGTAGAGAAGTCCGGGAGTACACCAATCTTTCCGATCCCAAAGGTAATTCACCTGCATCTCTGTTTCTTGCAAATCATTTCCCTATTTTTGTTAAATTTATTCAATCGCAGATAAGAAATTGGGCAAGGGAAAAGATAGAATTGACGATGAAGACATCACGTTTCAAAGAATGGTTGCTAAGGTTAGAGAATGCCGCTTCTCTTCTCATTGTTTCATAGTATTTTGATTTCTGTAACCGTTTCTAGGGTTTTTGTATTGCCACAGTGAAGGAAATATTGAGTAATCCAAATGGAAATGTGTCTGTATTGACAGCAGGATAAAGTCAATGCTAGAAGCTCATGCTATCTTTGATTTTTAATTTTAGTAGGATGCAAAGTTTTACCAAATCAAAGGAGAGAAGTTGGAAGGTTATTATAAAAATGATAGAGAGATGAAACATGCCTAGACAACAAACAGACATACCAAACAAGATTGGCAACTCAATAAATACTAGGGTTTGGGATAGTATAATTTTTTCTTAATGGTTTTAGACATTTGTTTAGGTTGATTCAAGGCTTCTTTAGGGATATTGTAGCTTATTTCAGACCTTCTAAGATGACTTCCTCCTGGAACTTGGCCTGAAAACGCGCCTGAGGGCTGAAAATGGGGCTTTTGAAGCCAGTTCACAAGGGTGCGCTGGACTTCGCCTTAGTACCTAGGCGCGTGGCGCGTGGGTTTTTGACAACAGAGAGAAGTGCGAGAAAACATACAAACTAAATAAGACAAACTAGATGCTATATATTATCTTATTGATCTGTCAATAATCTTAGCCAAAAATGTAACAGGTTAAACGGTTTTAAAGTTGCCCAAAATGTATTGGAAGTGTTTACAACCTACTGAATCTCTTTAATGAAAAAAATTATCATTGTTTAAAGGGTAAAGCACTTGAAAATGAAACCATGTTTCAGATTTCTACAAATAAATGCAACTAAGTGGATTTGTTACCGATTGATGAAGCTTTCTTACAACTTGATACTATTTATAGTCTTATACAAAAAAGTGTATTGGAAGTACCTCCCTAATTTTGATTTCTGGAACAGTTCTGAGGATTTTTGTATGGTCCAAAGGTGTTATCATTGACACATCGAAGCAAAGATTGAGTAATACAACTGTATATCTAAAAGTGTGTTTCTGTTTGTGTGCATTCACCGCACAATAAACTCAAAGCTAGAAGCTCATGTTATCTTTTATAGTTATATTTCAAATCTAAATTAGGATGCCAACTTTTACCAAATCAAATGGAGAAAAAAGACTTGGCAGGTCAACTTGACCTGACCCAACCCATTAAACCTTCCCATCTGCCATTTCTATTTGTTACATTAAACATGATTTATATAGATTGCAACATGTTGGCTTTCGTTTTCACTTAAATAAACAAGTATTTTCTTCATATTTGATGTACAATTTTAGAAAGTTATTCTGATAACATGCCCTGGCAGGGATCTTGGCTTGTTCTATTGGTTGGTTAATGTACACAGATGCAAGAAGTTGCAGGAGATCGTGGCGGCTACCTTCATGGACGTGGCGGTATTAAGCTCCTTCTCCTCCCTCTTTTTTGCATATTATTCTAGTTAATTACATGTATGTTATCTGAAGGGGTGTTTGGATTTGCTTTTTGGAATTGATACCCTCATTATCAAGACATGTAGTCACAATAATCAGTTTTTAGTGTCTTGGTAAACATATTCTGCTTCTCGCCTTCTCCGTAGCTAATCATATCAGGGTCCAATAACCGGTTTTAGATAATTCATACTACCTGCAACAAAAGTGATTATCAATGGTAAAATAATATTACCTAATTACCCTTCTTTTATTTTATTTGAGAGGCTTTTACTCCTGTTTTCATAAAAGTCTCCCTTTTTCAAAAAATGTTCTTTCGGCTATTTTACGTATTAATTTATGAAATAATCAGGAGTTGCCGAAAACTCAAGAAAAGAATATTTTATTATTACAAACTTACAACTACAAACAACAATAGCTCATCCAATTCCAAACATCATCTCTACGGCCTGTTTAACTACAGTTAATTATCTGATCTTGATTATTCAGAATCATTTAATTACTTTCAAAATGCACATTCAAGCACACTGCCACACCCCAATTCTAGTTGTTGAGCTTTCCTTAAGTTTGAATTTACATCGGTATCTTTCAAAAGGGTGTTTGGATTTGTCTTTAAAGTGAAAATCTGATTATTGCAACTTGTAGTCACAATGTTGATTTTTTTAATGTTTGCATGAACTGCCTCTTAAAACATTTTTAGTAGTCAAATAATCAGTTCCATACTAACTTCAACAAAACTGATTATCGTAAAGTGATCAACATTGCCTAATTATCCTTTAAGTTGACCTACTTGAGAGACTTTTGCTCCCATCTCAAGACGTGTCCCCCTCTTTTTTGTTTTCTTTTTCCAAAAACAAAAATCCTTTTTGGTTATTTATGTATTAATTTCCTAAGTAATCGGACTTTACCAAAAAATCAAAGCCACTTATTATCTGATTATTAGAACTAATAAATGCACATCCAAACATTATCTCCTAGGCTCATATTGCATATTTTACTACATTCATATTAGTTTATTGAAAATCACATAATCATGTTCAAAGCACATGCCAAAATGCCCTCCAAATAGATTCTTGAGGGTCTTCATAAGTTTGAATTTGCAGCCTTGGATAGTGATGATCTGCTCTATCTCAAAGAGCAGATGGAAGCAGAGGAGGATGCAGAACGTTTATTACGTCGCACTGAAAAACGAGCATTTGCTGCATTTAAAATATCCTTTATACACACAATACATATTTAATTGTTGTACCACATACAACTAGGGTAACTTCTGAATATTAACGATATGCCTCTGAGTTCTGGTTTCTGCAGTTTTTGTCTGACAATAAGCACATTGGCTATGATCTTAATTTATGTTTGATCAGTAATTCACTATGGTATTGTGCTACAAGTTGCCATTTGGCAAGCATCATACATGGAATACATGAAGAATAATATTAATAATTAAAAATGTACAAGCCTATTGTTTCCTTGTTCCGAACAATCAAACTTTACTTATATTTAGAGGGTGTTTGGATTTGCCTTTTGGAACTAATTATCTGTAAGTTGCAGTTATCAGTTTCTAAGTTTGAATAAACAGATTCTGCTTCTAGTTTTGATAATTCAGGTGTCAAATGATGAAATTGATAATCAGTGTCGTAACAGCTGCAACAGAAATTGATTTTCTAAGGTTAAAATGAAATTACTTCTATACCCTTTCTTCTTACATAATATGGGACTTTTTCAGTTTGACAAACCGTTTACATGTTTTCACAAAAAAATTTTTTGGTCATTTTATCTATTAGTTTCTTAAGCAATCAAAATGTGCAAATCAAACATTCATGATTATCTTTATATTACCCCAACATGAATCACTTTTTTTATTTGTTTATTATTTGACTCCCTAAAACAAAGCTGCAAGTTTAGCTGACTCTTCACCAGCTTCAGTCCCGTTGCCACTGCGTGTTGAGCCAAAGACGAAAACTGGAATAAGGTGCTTCCCTTACTATCTACATCTGTAACTAATTATCTGATTATTGTGATTTGAAGTCGTAACTAAAAGATTTAATATCTGGATAAATAGATTCTGCTTTTGATTTTCTGAGTATATAAGTTTCATATTTAGATGCAACAAATACCACCACTACAACATTACATTAGGGCTTGTTTGGTATTGTGTTTTGAAGGTGTTTATGCGAGCACATCAGAACATTATCTTCTAAATTATATTATTATTAGTGATAATCTGATTCTGAATATACACTATCACATAATCACTTTAAAGCACACATCCAAAGACCCCTAAAAGTTGTATTTCCTTCAAGTATTCTAGAAAATGTGCCTAACAATCTAACATAATGTTTTTTTACAGACAACATGATTTACTGAAAAAAGTAGTGGAAGTGAAACCGAAGCGACAAAAGGTTTCAACGCAAGCAACTGGTAACGAGTCTACTGAAAATAAGGTGGACGTTGTCACTACACAAGATAAAAGCCCGCCAAAAATCCAAACAAACCCCATAAAAAGCTTGCTTGCGGCATATGAGAGTTCAGATGATGAAGATTGAGGAGGGGTATAAGTGGTTTGTTGAAGAACCAATGACTATACATATGTTTGTGTAATCGTGTTTGGACAGTTACAGCAGGTGTTTTGTTACCGGGATTTTGTACCATCTGAAAGTTTTATAATCATTTACCGTGGAAATTTTAATGAATTCTTTGCTGATAGGTCAACTTGTTTTTTTTGGTTTTGGCCCGGTTTGATCCTGTCTATCTGGTTCTGGACGGGCAAAAATAAGAACCATCCAGATCGGCCGAACAGGGCATGCCTTAGTTTGTGTAAATGGTTCGGTGTTAGTGGCAGTCTTCAGGTAAAAATCAAATGAACATAAAGAAATGAACGAAGCATTAGTTCATGTTCATTTATTTGACTGAATGATAAAAAGTTATGTTCATGGTTTGTATATTAAATAAACAAAAATAACTTCTTATCGAATGGTTTATTGAACGTTAAATTTAGTTGTATGGAGAACAATAGAAGAGGTATATTAGAAAAAAGAAAGTTAAATCTCTCATACCCAAAAGAAAGAGTTACCTACATATCCAGATTTAGCTATTCAAAAATATAATTAATTAAAACATTAATTTTATTGTAGAAGAGGTATATTAGAAAAAAAGAAAGTTAAATCTCTCATACCCGAAAGAAAGAGTTATCTACCTATCCAGATTTAGCTATTCTAAACTAATCTGTTGGATATTATAACTAATTAAAACATTAATTTTATTGTCAAAGCGACATTCTTCTGTTAACAAAATGACCTATATATCAAAGTGAACAATGTGCTTTTTTACTTCTCGCACATCTTGGTTCATATTACATATCAACCAGCGAGAAATATTAACAAACAAGGATTTGGCTCATGGCAGTGGTACTTGGCGTGGGTTGCGAAAGCTAAGTTCAGGAGTTCAATTCTGAGGTGGTTGGTTTTATTTTTTAATGCGTTTGCCCTAAGTGTGTTTATGTTAAATGTTAATAAGGTCTGAATTGTTAGACAAAGTCAAGTCAACCCAGTGGTTAAGACTCTGTGTCATGGATTACAGACGCTTTTTGCCGGGTTTGAGCCTTGGAATTCTCATTTATTTTTTTCTTTTATTTGTTTGATCATTTTGTACATTGTATTTGAAGAGGATAGAATTGGTGTAACATCCCCAAAAATTAGGAAAATACATGACTAAAATGATCAATACATATAGTATATGTGTTAGATACCTAAACGTGATAAAACGGATAGAAAATGCATGTTTACCCATTACCGGGTAATAAACTGATAAAAGATGATAATATACACGTTGATTGATAAAATGAGAAAAGGAAATAATCTAGATACATGTTTTATATCAAAGATAATTGATATATATGGTGTTAGCATGAAAAACGTAGTTAAACGTTAATATGATAGAAATAAATGATAACCGGAGAAAAATGCCTTTACATGATTGTATTATATGAAATACATGTGTAAATATGTGTTTAATAGTATAAATGCATGTGATATAATCATTTGATGGATATATATGTGGAAATACGTGTTTGAATAGTTATACGTATGAAGAATGCATGCTTAATAATTAACAAGAAAATAAAAGGGTAGAATGTGTAATTGATGTAAGTCTCCGAGGAGTTAGCTAAAAATGTCGTCTGAAAGATCGTTGCAGTTTTGAAGCAAACGAGTCAGAAAAGATATCTTTCGATAGAATCGTATTAAATGTCGGGTTATCATATATAGAAAAGCGTGTTGCGATTCTAAATCACAACTAGAGGGAAGGTTTAGGAGCAGGATAGTTCCTTTAGTTCAAATGTTATGAATGCCTAGGTAAGATTCTGAATCAACCTAGAAAAGGAAGGGGTGAAATGGAATATCTCATTTACGAGTTTTTCATAAACGGAGCAGGTTTCGGGACGAAACCTTATTTAAGGGGGGTAGAGTTGTAAAATCCCAAAAATTGGTAAAATACAGGACTAATATGAGAAATACATATAATATATGTGTTAGATAGCTAAACGTGATAAAACGGATAGAAAATGCATGTTTACCCGTTACCGGGTAATAAACTGATAAAAGATGATAATATACATGTTGATTGATAGTATGAGATAAAGAAATAATCTAGATATGTGTTTTATATCAAAGATAATTGATATATATGATGTTAGCATGAAAAACGTAGCTAACCGTTAATATGATAGAAATAAATGATAACCGGAGAAAAATGCCTTTATTAAAATTACATGAATGTGTTATATGAAATACATGTGTAAATATGTGTTTAATAGTATAAATGCATGTGATATAATCATTTGATGGATATATACGTGAAAATACGTGTTTGAATAGTTATACGTATGAAGAACGCATTCTTAAAAATTAACAAGAAAATAAAAGGGTAGAAAGTGAAATTTATGTAAGTATACAAATATATATGTGTATGTATAATATTATATGTGACCCGAACCTTGGAGAATGTTAGAAATATGTTTAGGAAAGTTATTAGATATAAAACGATAACTACATCAAAAGATACGGACTTAATATGCATAAGATAAAAGTTGGAGGGCTAAAACTGTAATTCATTGAAAGATATGAACGTATGTATATATATATATATATATAATTCATTGAAAGATATGAACGTATGTAATTCAGATGATTTATAACTGAAATGTTGCCTCTCTGAATTGTTATAGTGTTAAACTGTTAAATTGCGTTTGAGTGAATATATATGAAACTGCTAAGGTGCTAATTGTTAAATATATACTAAACTATTAAATTGTTGTTGGATTGATATATATATATATATATATATATATATATATATATATATATATATATATATGAACTGTTATGGAAATGCATTAGAATGTATACGCGTGAAATATCTTGAATTGATAAACTGTTAATAAGGCTTTTTGGATAATATATATATATATATATATATATATATATATATATATATATATATATATATATGATATGTTATGAAAATGATCTTAAATCATTTACGTGTTATAACGTAATTATAATGACTATGATATGATATGTGCTATGCTTGCTTTGAACTTAAATAGTCAAGTGATAAATGAATTATTAGTAAACGTTATAGTGAATATGTATGATTATATGAGAACAGGTGATGCATTCGCTTTATTATTATGTGGTGGATACGCTGCGGTACTTCCTATATATAAGCATAATAGTAATAGTTATCCGGTATATCGGAAGTGTGGTGGATACGCCGCTGGTACATCCTATATATAAACTCTAACGGTAAATTGGGGGATGTCCACTTGTTGCAGTATATGAATGCCTTATCGCTGGTTACTAATAACCCTATGTCACTTGGGTATTTAACTAGGGGCGGGTAGTAGTACAGGGGGAGTTAGAAAGTAGTGTTACTCAATGGGGTTAGGGTCACTACAAATAGAGGGGGGAGGGGGGGGGGGGTGGAGAAAGCTACTGTCCGTTACAAGGAATGCCATAGAAGGGTAAAGTCGGCAACTAGCAGAAAAAGGTAAGCGGTGCAACTGTCCGTTATAGGGAATGCCCTAGAAGGGTAAACTCGACAGTTAGCAAATAGGGGGAAACGGGGGCGACTGTCCGTTATAAGGAATGCCCTAGAAGGGTAAACTCGACAGTTAGTAAGAATAGTATCTCTGCTTATACATTATCCGGGTTTAGACTGGTAATAGATGTTGGGGTTGTAGGAAGGGATAATGGGAGAAATGGTTTTATAAAGGGTATTTCCTGTTAAGGAATATTATGTGTTGTATGATTGTGATATATATTATACTTAATAAATGTTCGTGTAAAAAGGGATCTTGCAGGTCCAAAGGTTTTAAACCTCGCGCCGAGGTAAAGTTTTTAAAATATAGAACTCACTAGCGTAAGCTGACCTTTCCTAAAAATGTATGTATGTCAGTTCAGGGTGAGGCTTCGACTAATTATGAGAAGGCCCTTGTGATAAGGGATTAGATGGGCAAGCTATCGGAGAAGGAAGGTTTTGGCGAGCTGGCATAATTATAGAAATAAAACGTAGTAATAGTTAGTATTGCCTTATGTAAATTATCTCACTTACTTTGTAGTACTTGACATATATATAAAAGTTTGAAATTTTCTCTGGTTAGTTATCTCTGTTAATACCTTGTTTTCATGAGTAAATCCGATGCGCGACCCCTTCTAAAGCCAAGTCTGGGAGTGGGCGTCACATCTGGGCCTTCTGCGAACCGGATTACAACCCACAATTAATCATTTGGGCTCCCCGCGGTCCGGCCCATAACCCACAAGCAACCCGCAAAACCCTTTCGCGGGTCAGACCTGCTATGCCTGTTGCTCACACGAAGAAATGTGGTGCACACCACATTTTACATTCAATGCTTATTCTAAAAGTAGGGTCCACCTCTAACAAACTAGTATTTTGTATGGAGCTCTCTGCTAATCAGAAATCACCATTCTAAAGGAACAATCACACCTGACATTCCATTCACGCGTCGTGAGACCCACGCGCTGACATCACCCAGGTGCACAAACCCTAATGCTAAGTCTATAAATTCTGATTCATGAAAAGATTATGTAAGTACCTGGACGGATCTTACTACTGCATGATTCGGTCACAATGATTACAACGAAGTAAATAAAGGCTTTGCTTTATTGATTCACAAAGAGATTACAGTTCTAGAGAGAGAAACACCTTGAGAACACACAGTTAAGAATGCCTCAACTCACAGAACTAACTGAGCTCCCACTAACACAAACTATTTATAGTAATCATTTAATCTAGCGTACCAACCAACATACCATTGGTACGTTGGCTACATACCAACTGGTATGGCTCATGGTACGTAGACCCTAAGAGTCACACAAACATGCTCTGATCTAGATACAGTACACGAGACACATTGTAGCATAGGAATGTGCTCTAACAAAACCCCCCTTAACGTGTAGTGTATCTATGCTAACTAAATGGCCACTTCTCGTGCCATAGTCGACGTGTATGATGGAAAGCTCACACTTCGAATGGGAAATCAATCCGTCACTCTCAACATCCACGATTCTATGAAACGCCCAGCCAGTCAGGATGACACTTGCTATTTCCTCGACTCTATCATGACCACCGTTGGCAGCATGCTACACAATATTTGTGGCAAGAATCAAGAAGACTCCCAGACCCTCAACAACGTTTATCAAGAAGTGGAGATGGTAGCAGCAGTCAATTTCAACGAGGAAGCAGAATCAGGACAAGAGCACAAGGAGACAGCCGTAGAGGAGGCACCACTCGAGCTAAAACCACTCCCATCGCATTTAGAGTACGCCTTCCTAGACGACCAAGGTAAGCGGCCTGTGATTATAGCCTCCCACCTCAAAGACGATCAAAAGCAAAATCTTCTAGAGGTTCTGAAAAAGCATCAGCAAGCCATCGCCTGGAAGATATCTGACATCAAAGGGATAAATCCAGCTTTCTGCACGCACAAAATTCTGATGGAAGACGATGTCAAACCTGTGGCACAACATCAACGAAGATTGAATCCTAACATGCAGGAAGTCGTGAAGAAGGAAGTGATCAAACTCATGGACGCAGGACTCATCTACCCGATCTCAGACTCTAAATGGGTGAGTCCAGTGCAAGTCGTGCCAAAAAAGGGTGGCATGACGGTAGTCACCAATGAAAAGAACGAATTGGTCCCCACCCGCACCGTGACTGGTTGGCGAGTATGCATTGACTATCGAAAGTTAAACGACGCTACTCGTAAAGACCACTTTCGGTGGCTCAACTCACAACTGGTCGAAGGGTTAGGATAGGTATGGCCCTAACGGTCCTAGAGTTGTGAAGCGGTTACAATTGGGTTGATAGGTTGACCTAGCAGGTCCTAGACACGACTAAGCAGGAACAGACCCGAGTTATCGGCGAATGCTTGGCTACTTGACAATGGCAAGGGTATCTACTAGCTAAGGGTAAGGTGATTTCTCACTCAAACTCTATGGTGGACTCCTAATCGAATTCTAGGGTTTCCCTGATGATCGTGACTATTTCTAGTTCACGCGTACGCCGCAGATTCTGTTGTTCGGCTATACAATAGTTCCCTAACGATAGAAGGCTTTGCAAGCTAGGGTTAGGGTTCCACAAGACCAGAGATTGACTAGATACAATAAGGAATTCAATTCATCAACCAAATCAAAGCAATCATAACTTTTACTTCATAAATGCAAATGTAAACGAAAAACCGATACTTATAAAGTCAAACCATGGTTGGATTCGCCTCGCCTAAGCGATACGATGAGTTTAGCCAACCATGTTAATGTTTAAACAAGAATAAATCAGATCTAAACAAGAATGCATGGCTAAATGTAAGTACAATACCAAATGGAAGCTTGAAATGGTGAAAAACGCTAAATCTCGACTCGTCGAAGGCTTCAAATCTTCGAATCTTCAAAGGGCTTCAACGAGGGCTTTCTCTGGCTTCTCTTCTGCTCTCCAAGATGTTTTGAATGGTGGAAATGAGCCTGGTATTTATAGGGGCCGAATTCTAAAAATTTCCAAAATTGATCCCAGGGTCCCTCACGGCCTGCAAGCCGTGAGGTGCTGCTTCACGGCCTGGGCTATCCAGGGACAGGAGCTTCACGGCCTGGACAGGGTCTCACGGCTTGGGCTACCCAGGGAGAGGAGGTCTCACGGCCGTGAGAGGCTCTCACAGCTTGCAGGTCAGGCCGTGAGACAGTTTTCACCGGTGACAGGTTTGCGGCTCAGCATCACAGCTTGGTCAGGGGCTTCACAGCTTGTTCCAGGCCGTGAAAGGGTGTTTCAAGGCATGCAAGCCGTGAAGATTTTCTGCAACTTTTTATTTTGACTTCCGCGTTTGACCGTTTGACCCGAACTTTGACTTTTCTTCATTTTCACCTCGTTTTCCGTGCCAAACTTGTTTTAACCTAAATACTCACAATAATCATCAGAAATAATTATAATTTGATATTTTCAAGGTTATTTTGACGTTTTTCAGCCCGAAATCAATTATATTTTCATATCCAAAACCACACACATCACTAAACTTCAGTCTTCAATCTTCAACATCGCTGCGACTGCATCCGATCTTCAACTTGAAATTTCTTATCAGCAATAGAACTTGCATGGCTAGATCAGAACTTGAACAATCTTTGAACTTCTAGATCCATTTGTGAAAGATACTTCAAACTCCACCTTTCACCATGCTTGAGTCTTGTCACACAGAACCTGTAATTTCAGAAGACAGAAACGCGACTTTTTTTTATGAAAATTAATTTAATCTTGGCGCAAAAATTCTCTTCGAGAATCCAAGATATATTTTTGAAATTATAATTTTGTATCTTGTATTCGATCGGTCGAAAACAAATAAGAAACGAAATCTTTTTGGTTTTTTGAAACTTTACATCAAAACATACTGAAAATCTTTTTGATTATTCTAAGTTTATGCTGAAACACACCTAATTTTTTTTGAACTTTTCAGATATGAAACATAAATGCAATACTAAATTAGACACTATTTTTTTCTTTTGCGAGAAAGATCACAACTTGGGATCATATTGAACATATCATTCTGAACTACACTTCAATTTCAATTACTTCAGCACACAAGTCATGTCTATTACTGGTATAATTTGTCCATCTCAAACTCAGGCAAAATCATAGATTTCATAACATCTAGATATGTTGTTGTATTGATTAGATTTGCTTTGACCAGTGTACCCCACACTATCGGACATACTCAGATATGCTTTTGCTTATCACACTTTGTGATTTCACTTGTGATTTTACACATAGTAATTGTATTTTCATGATATAGTCAACTGTGTTCCATGCAAAAAGAAATAAGAACGTTAAATCGTCTACCTTGAGGTCGATCTTTCGATACGCAGATAAGGCCTCAGATTTAACAAAATAAGAAAATAAAACAAGTTGAAATTGTATAATTCAACAACAATCAGGTCGGTCTTGTGGACACGCAGAGAAAGTACGATGAATTATACGAAACACCAAAGAAAATAAACCAGAACGTCAAACAAACAATAATCAGGTCGATCTTTCGATACGCAAAGAAAGTCCAATCGTATGACAAAATAAAGAAAATCAAACAAGTTTAAATCTTTGCAAAATGAACACATGTATACACAGTGACTTCTCATTTTCTTTTTCACATATCTTTTCAATTAATATCTTGAAATACGCTTCAAGATGTTATCCACTTGGTCAAGCATTAGTATTTAGTGTATATCACATGTGAATACTTTCTGATTTGATGCCGATTCTACCAAGCACATCGAGCAATGACCTTATGGCTTTTTCATCTATTTTATCCATGAGTCAGACACGTAAGCCAATTTTACCATCATTTCCTAATTATGTCGGATACAATTTCTCATTTTTTAATGTTTTTGTATTTTTTCTCTTTTTCTCCCCCTTAAAATGAAAACTCTATTTTTGGATTTTTTATTTTAACAAAAACACAAAGACACTATTTTTTATTATTAAATTTTCTCCCCCTAAACTACATACGGGATGTAAAAGAAAGAAAAATGACCGTTCGATACTGATACCTTTCAGTTGAAGCTTTCAGAAAAACTTTCAGTATTCTAATATGAAGCATTCAATTTAAGTTACGCAGGAGACTCCACTATCAGTAACTGCTTGAAGCTTGAACTTCACAATCACCAACAAGTCTTCTTGAAGTACCTGTACACTGGACAAAACAATTAGTTTTCAAAGGACCAAAAGCACACAGCTTCTGGTTGACCAGTGTCTTCATCAAAATCATTTGCAGCCTTGTTGACCACCTTAGGTCGCCACTGTATTTTTGCTTTTTCAGTTTTAACTGAGTCATCATCCTGTGATGAACCACCAACACTTGAATCAAATTTGAAAAATTATTTCGTTTTAGATTTAGTTTTGGAAGGTGTCGACTCAGTAAACATTCTGCCTGATTCATCAATAAATGTGGCAGATTTAGTAGAAAATGTTCTCTTGACAGTTTCAGGACAATCGTGTGTTATATGTCCCTTTCGGCGACATTGATAACATAGACGATATGATCGTTTTGGTATTCGTTTGTTTTGAACTGGATGACACATATCATAAGACTCAAAAGAATCATAAAAATCATCAAATACTTGAAACCTATTCGCATGAACCCATTTGGTAGTAAGACTTCGAGATGTTGAATTTGATCCAGACGACGAAAATTCTTTCGGAGAACTTTCAGATGAATCCTTTTTCTTTTGTTTTCCCCCGAATACTTTCTCCATGGTAGAAATAGATACCTGGACCAAATGATAGATTTGTTCGAGATTAGTATCTTTCTTCTCCTTTGGAGTCTTCTTGGGCATGTTCTTCTTGGCATTCTTCTCAAAGCTCTAATTGTTATTACCCAAACCAGATCATTTGTAACCGGATAACTTTGACAATTCAACTTGAGATTTAGAAGATCCAGCTTGAGCAACCTTGGTAAATTTAGCTTTAATACCCTTCAAGTTACTTGAACTAATTTAATAGCCAATTTTTCTTCAGACACTATCTTCTTATCTTTCTCCACCAACTTTCCATCATAAATTTCTTTATCTTTTACACCAGTTCCACCAGAGACAAATTTAACAGATGTAGGTTCATCAGTTGTCTGATTTTCCACTTTCTTGTTTGAGGACTTTGATTTCTTCTTTTCAAATTTCTCAGAAACAAATTCAGAATAGTCGCCATTTACATCGGAAGAATTAAGATCAGCTAGAGGATCAGATTGAAAAACCGGATGTGGAATCTGATTGTATTCTTCATTGCCAAACACTTTCTTGAAATTCTGATAATTGCACAAGTAGCTTATGAATGAATGTGAATTCTTCAGATTATTCAATTGTCTTTTAAGATCTAACACCTCAACATTCAATTTAGATATTTTCTTCTGTGCTTCACCCAATGCCTTTTCTGAATCAATTAATTGTTCTGACGCTTTGTTGAACAAAAACTTTTCTTGTCTTATCTGATCATGTGCATCATACACTTCTTGGGTCACTTTATCCACCCGCCCTTTATAAATCTCAACATTCCTTGTCAACAATTTGTTGTCCTGTGTCAAGCTTGTGACTTTCTCAAGTAATTTTGAGTGTCCACTTGACGATCATTCTCCTTAGCAGTAACTTCATCATGAGCTTTCTGAAGGTCATCATACGATTGTTGAAGCGAATCCAATTTTATTTTTGACTTGTTAAACAAAGCATCAAAATCTTCAATGACATCTTGTGCTTAAGTTTCCCACTTTTCAGTAGCTTTAACTAACTCTGCATTGGCATTTTGTAACTTCAAAATTTGTTCTGTATCTTTAACAACCATCTCATCCAATCTTTTCTTAAGCTCTACAAACTCTTCCATCAACAAACTCTTTTCCTTGATTAAGTTCTCATTGGACTTGAAAATCTCATCAGAATCTTCACACCTTTTTTTTGTAACTATCTAACTCTTCTTCCTTCTTCTTCCTTTCAACAATCAACCCTTCTTTTTATTGAACCAACTCCCGAATCTTTCTCTCCTTTTGAGCACAAAATTCACACGTTGACTCATAACCACTAACTTCAGAATCAGAATCACTTGATTCAACTTGCATAGTGGCTATAAAAGCAGATTCATCTGGAAAATCTTTAGCCCAATCATAACCTTCTTGAGCCACCATAGCTTTTGCTTCTTTATTGCAAACATGATTATCCGAATTAGACTTTTCAGATGACGATTGATTGCACTCACGAGCAAAATGTTCTATCTTGGAACATTTGTAACATTTAAGCTTCGACTTATCCAAACCAAGTTTCTCTCGTAGTTTAAAAGATTGCTGTCCATGTTTCTTTCTGAATCTATTTCCCCTTTCAACCGCCATAGCAAACTGCCAATCGAAATCTAACTTATTCAACTGATCATCATCCAACTAATGTAAGTCGTCTCCATACAAACCAGATTTTCCATTTTGATTAAAATTGATCCAGAAGACGCTGATATGAATGCAGTGAATAATGAAGCTCAATCTTCAGCTGTTTGAACAGGGATCGAATGATTGGTTGATTTATCAGGAATAGTAAAACTGCAACCTGATGAATAACCAGAGTTTTCAGACTTTCTAGCAAGCAACGCTGTTGGAGCTGGATTAAAACTTGAATTAGGAAGTGATGTAGCTTTAGCATTTACGGTAGCAAAATTTTCTCCAAAATATAATTTAGGATTTTGAACAGACGGATGTGCTGACTTCTTCACAATCTTTTCAATTTCACGAGCTTGTAACTTGCTTGTCAACTGAATGAATGTCCAACCTGAATAAATCGGATCATTAGTCAACCTCATAACATAATTTTCCCACTTATCAGGTAAGGCTTCCAGAAACTTCTCTTTCAGTTCATCATTCTCCTTCTTGACATCTACAATTTCAAGTTCATTTATCAAGTGTGAAAACCTTGCAATCAAGTCTGACACTTTTTCATTATCACAATATCCAAAAGTATCAAATTCTTTCTTCAATACTTTCTTTTGGGTATTCTTATATTGATCATTACCCTCGCACCTTTCAGAAATAGCATCCCACAATTCCTTATCCGCTGTATATTTCTTAAATTGATGCCATTGTAAGATAGCTATACATTTTCTTCTCTCTTGCAAATAATTTTTGTTCCTCCGAATCAATACTACTAATCATCTTTGGATTGTTGGCACTTATCATCGGATACTCATATTCCTTTTAAATCGGAATCCAACAATCAACATCTTGAGAAAAGATGTAAGATTCAAATCGACTCCCTCAATTGTGGTAATCTTCCAATTGTAGCAACTTAGGAACCTTCTGAGTTGTTCCTATCTCATTATCATAATTCATCATGAGTTGCATTGATGTTTGAGAAGCTGAAAATGCTTGGAAATCGCTCATTTTGAAGTTAGAAAATCGAACGTCAAAACTTCGAACTCAAAAAATGAAGGTCTTAGAAGCGGATTTTTGGGGTCGAAACAGAAGGTACTAACCGTTAGGCGAGTAAAAGTGTAGATCTCGTCGAGACGGTCGTTTTGGCTGGTATTGGGTTACGCAAATCAATATTGAACTCAAGTTACCTCAGTTTTAGTGAACGCTACTTTTCTACCAGCATACCAAAACTACCTTCAACGTACCAAAATATCGACTTCCGTACCAAAAACCTTCACCGGACCAGTAGCGTACCAGTCAATTCAGCGTACCAAGACACGGATCAAACCAATTCAGCGTACCAACGTGTGTAGCGTACCACCCTGGTACGTAACAACCTGCGTACCAACTAGTAACCGTCGCGTACCACCTACGAAGATTTCCTTCCATACCAACCAGCAGTGTACCAACCCACCTATGAAGATTGCCTTGTGTACCAGTGGATCATCCGGCGTACCATCATCTTCATCGAACATACCAACAGCGTACCAAGCTGAAATCGACTGATTTTTGTGATTTTTGACCTTTTGAGCTGGAAATTGCAATAGTGATGTGCGAAAACACTCTAGGAAGCTTTAGGAATCATTTTTGACTTTAGAATCACTCAGAATTGGAAAAAAATTATGAAAAACGACCAAAACTTGACTTTCTCTCATTAGGATTTCGAAAATGGACCAAATCACAACAGTAGAGCAACCTGGATTGCTCTGATACCACTTGTAAGTACCTGGACGGATCTTACTACTGCATGATTCGGTCACAATGATTACAACGAAGTAAATAAAGGCTTTTTTTTATTAATTCACAAAGAGATTACATTTCTAGAGAGAGAAACATCTTGAGAACACACAATTAAGAATGAGTCAACTCACAGAACTAACTAAGCTCTCTTTAACACGAACTATTTATAGTAATCATTTAATCTAGCTTACCAACCAACATACCATTGGTACGCTGGCTACGTACCAACTAGTACAGCTCATGGTACGCAGATCCTAAGACTCACACAAACATGCTATCATCTAGATACAATACACGAGACACATTGTAGCATAGGAATATGCTCTAACAAATTAAAGAATCAGCGAGCATCGTCGTAAGTGAGGATTTAGATGTAGGCTCCCCATAATTTATATAGGAAGTTTAGCCCAAGAAAGGTGAAGGATGTGCTCTTTGTTGTGTAGCATGCCATTCCTTTCCCAAACGACTTGCTTCCTATGAAGAGACACGATTTTTAAACAAATCGTAAGAATAGGCGAATGTATAAATCGAGGATTTACGAAGTATATGAAAATATCATCATAAGAAGGTATGTATGTATATACATATATATATATATATATATGTATATAGGTATACTTACTAGGGAGAAATTCCTAAATATTTGTGTTCGTTTTCTAGCTAAAGTCATAAGAGATATGGGTGTTTGTAGAAGTCGCAGAGAATTGAGGAAGAAGGTAGTGAGTGAAGAGTGCTTGTCTCCATTGTTTTCGTAGCGCGATTGCAAGAGGGGGTATTTTCAAGAAGGAATGTTTGGTAAGGAAGAAAATGATTGTCGAGGTCGTATTCCTTGGTAGTTGTTGTTGCGTTCTTCTCGTGTTGTCCTCCGTTGTTGCGTTTTTTGTCATTTATGCTTGTGATCTCCCTAATACATTTCTCTCAGTTCCATCATAACTTATCTCATTATTAGCTTCCTTGCATTTTGTTTCCGTCGTCACGCGGGATCCTTGGAACCTGTGGTTTACGGGTCCACTTGTTATCGTCAGTTGGGGAGATGAAGGAAGTTGTCTCATCCTTCTTGTGAATATGACTAACACCTCTCTTGTAATGTTATTATCACCTTCGAAGAATGCATCTAGCTCATCTATTAGCTTCCTCGATGGTCTTCTTTTGTACGTCATTGATGAGGCTATCCTAAACGGGTGAGTATATGATTTTGGAAGTGGTGACTATAAAAGAGGAAAACTCAAAAGACAAGTCGTAATGTCACCGCTGTCATCCGAAAGTTGAGAAGCTATCGTAGTCGTCCGTCGCTTATCCATGTCGTTTGTCGAAGAATGAAAAAGGAGTTGTAGAAAAGTGAAGAGCGTGTGTAAAAAACAAAGGTTGATCGTGTTTCTAAAGGAAATTAAATGGTTAACTTTTTCTCTTTTTGCGTGTTTTTTGTGATTTCTACGTGCATTTAGCGTCTAGGGAGATGCTAAATTCATAGTTTGTGTAGGTATTATTGTTTATTTGGTAAGTTTTTTTTTTTGTTTTCATTGCATATCCATAGGATAAACATTCTTATTTGTATGTGTATCTTTAGGATTTTGTGTGCGAATAGTAAATTTGTGTGTAATTGTGTGAAAGAAC
>JBCNJP010000024.1:24094445-24130302 GCA_039602395.1 Deinandra increscens subsp. villosa | reverse complement strand
TCTTCAACATCGCTGCGACTGCATCCGATCTTCAACTTGAAATTTCTTATCAGCAATAGAACTTGCATGGCTAGATCAGAACTTGAACAATCTTTGAACTTCTAGATCCATTTGTGAAAGATACTTCAAACTCCACCTTTCACCATGCTTGAGTCTTGTCACACAGAACCTGCAATTTCAGAAGACAGAAACGCGACTTTTTTTTTTATGAAAATTAATTTAATCTTGGCGCAAAAATTCTCTTCGAGAATCCAAGATATATTTTTGAAATTATAATTTTGTATCTTGTATCTTGTATCGATCGGTCGAAAACAAATAAGAAACAAAATCTTTTTGGCTTTTTGAAACTTTACATCAAAACATACTGAAAATCTTTTTGATTATTCTAAGTTTATGCTGAAACACACCTAATTTTTTTTGAACTTTTCAGATATGAAACATAAATGCAATACTAAATTAGACACTATTTTTTTCTTTTGCGAGAAAGATCACAACTTGGGATCATATTGAACATATCATTCTGAACTACACTTCAATTTCAATTACTTCAGCACACAAGTCATGTCTATTACTGGTATAATTTGTCCATCTCAAACTCAGGCAAAATCATAGATTTCATAACATCTAGATATGTTGTTGTATTGATTAGATTTGCTTTGACCAGTGTACCCCACACTATCAGACATACTCAGATATGCTTTTGCTTATCACACTTTGTGATTTCACTTGTGATTTTACACATAGTAATTGTATTTTCATGATATAGTCAACTGTGTTCCATGCAAAAAGAAATAAGAACGTTAAATCGTCTACCTTGAGGTCGATCTTTCGATACGCAGATAAGGCCTCAGATTTAACAAAATAAGAAAATAAAACAAGTTGAAATTGTATAATTCAACAACAATCAGGTCGGTCTTGTGGACACGCAGAGAAAGTCCGATGAATTATACGAAACACCAAAGAAAATAAACCAGAACGTCAAACAAACAATAATCAGGTCGATCTTTCGATACGCAAAGAAAGTCCAATCGTATGACAAAATAAAGAAAATCAAACAAGTTTAAATCTTTGCAAAATGAACACATGTATACACAGTGACTTCTCATTTTCTTTTTCACATATCTTTTCAATTAATATCTTGAAATACGCTTCAAGATGTTATCCACTTGGTCAAGCATTAGTATTTAGTGTATATCACATGTGAATACTTTCTGATTTGATGCCGATTCTACCAAGCACATCGAGCAATGACCTTATGGCTTTTTCATCTATTTTATCCATGAGTCAGACACGTAAGCCAATTGTACCATCATTTCCTAATTATGTCGGATACAATTTCTCATTTTTTAATGTTTTTGTATTTTTTCTCTTTTTCTCCCCCTTAAAATGAAAACTCTATTTTTGGATTTTTTATTTTAACAAAAACACAAAGACACTATTTTTTATTATTAAATTTTCTCCCCCTAAACTACATACGGGATGTAAAAGAAAGAAAAATGACCGTTCGATACTGATACCTTTCAGTTGAAGCTTTCAGAAAAACTTTCAGTATTTTAATATGAAGCATTCAATTTAAGTTACGCAGGAGACTCCACTATCAGTAACTGCTTGAAGCTTGAACTTCACAATCACCAACAAGTCTTCTTGAAGTACCTGTACACTGGACAAAACAATTAGTTTTCAAAGGACCAAAAGCACACAGCTTCTGGTTGACCAGTGTCTTCATCAAAATCATTTGCAGCCTTGTTGACCACCTTAGGTCGCCACTGTATTTTTGCTTTTTCAGTTTTAACTGAGTCATCATCCTGTGATGAACCACCAACACTTGAATCAAATTTGAAAAATTATTTCGTTTTAGATTTAGTTTTGGAAGGTGTCGACTCAGTAAACATTCTGCCTGATTCATCAATAAATGTGGCAGATTTAGTAGAAAATGTTCTCTTGACAGTTTCAGGACAATCGTGTGTTATATGTCCCTTTCGGCGACATTGATAACATAGACGATATGATCGTTTTGGTATTCGTTTGTTTTGAACTGGATGACACATATCATAAGACTCAAAAGAATCATAAAAATCATCAAATACTTGAAACCTATTCGCATGAACCCATTTGGTAGTAAGACTTCGAGATGTTGAATTTGATCCAGACGACGAAAATTCTTTCGGAGAACTTTCAGATGAATCCTTCTTCTTTTGTTTTCCCCCGAATACTTTCTCCATGGTAGAAATAAATACCTGGACCAAATGATAGATTTGTTCGAGATTAGTATCTTTCTTCTCCTTTGGAGTCTTCTTGGGCATGTTCTTCTTGGCATTCTTCTCAAAGCTCTAATTGTTATTACCCAAACCAGATCATTTGTAACCGGATAACTTTGACAATTCAACTTGAGATTTAGAAGATCCAGCTTGAGCAACCTTGGTAAATTTAGCTTTAATACCCTTCAAGTTACTTGAACTAATTTAATAGCCAATTTTTCTTCAGACACTATCTTCTTATCTTTCTCCACCAACTTTCCATCATAAATTTCTTTATCTTTTACACCAGTTCCACCAGAGACAAATTTAACAGATGTAGGTTCATCAGTTGTCTGATTTTCCACTTTCTTGTTTGAGGACTTTGATTTCTTCTTTTCAAATTTCTCAGAAACAAATTCAGAATAGTCGCCATTTACATCGGAAGAATTAAGATCAGCTAGAGGATCAGATTGAAAAACCGGATGTGGAATCTGATTGTATTCTTCATTGCCAAACACTTTCTTGAAATTCTGATAATTGCACAAGTAGCTTATGAATGAATGTGAATTCTTCAGATTATTCAATTGTCTTTTAAGATCTAACACCTCAACATTCAATTTAGATATTTTCTTCTGTGCTTCACCCAATGCCTTTTCTGAATCAATTAATTGTTCTGACGCTTTGTTGAACAAAAACTTTTCTTGTCTTATCTGATCATGTGCATCATACACTTCTTGGGTCACTTTATCCACCCGCCCTTTATAAATCTCAACATTCCTTGTGAACAATTTGTTGTCCTGTGTCAAGCTTGTGACTTTCTCAAGTAATTTTGAGTGTCCACTTGACGATCATTCTCCTTAGCAGTAACTTCATCATGAGCTTTCTGAAGGTCATCATACGATTGTTGAAGCGAATCCAATTTTATTTTTGACTTGTTAAACAAAGCATCAAAATCTTCAATGACATCTTGTGCTTAAGTTTCCCACTTTTCAGTAGCTTTAACTAACTCTGCATTGGCATTTTGTAACTTCAAAATTTGTTCTGTATCTTTAACAACCATCTCATCCAATCTTTTCTTAAGCTCTACAAACTCTTCCATCAACAAACTCTTTTCCTTGATTAAGTTCTCATTGGACTTGAAAATCTCATCAGAATCTTCACACCTTTTTTTTGTAACTATCTAACTCTTCTTCCTTCTTCTTCCTTTCAACAATCAACCCTTCTTTTTATTGAACCAACTCCCGAATCTTTCTCTCCTTTTGAGCACAAAATTCACACGTTGACTCATAACCACTAACTTCAGAATCAGAATCACTTGATTCAACTTGCATAGTGGCTATAAAAGCAGATTCATCTGGAAAATCTTTAGCCCAATCATAACCTTCTTGAGCCACCATAGCTTTTGCTTCTTTATTGCAAACATGATTATCCGAATTAGACTTTTCAGATGACGATTGATTGCACTCACGAGCAAAATGTTCTATCTTGGAACATTTGTAACATTTAAGCTTCGACTTATCCAAACCAAGTTTCTCTCGTAGTTTAAAAGATTGCTGTCCATGTTTCTTTCTGAATCTATTTCCCCTTTCAACCGCCATAGCAAACTGCCAATCGAAATCTAACTTATTCAACTGATCATCATCCAACTAATGTAAGTCGTCTCCATACAAACCAGATTTTCCATTTTGATTAAAATTGATCCAGAAGACGCTGATATGAATGCAGTGAATAATGAAGCTCAATCTTCAGCTGTTTGAACAGGGATCGAATGATTGGTTGATTTATCAGGAATAGTAAAACTGCAACCTGATGAATAACCAGAGTTTTCAGACTTTCTAGCAAGCAACGCTGTTGGAGCTGGATTAAAACTTGAATTAGGAAGTGATGTAGCTTTAGCATTTACGGTAGCAAAATTTTCTCCAAAATATAATTTAGGATTTTGAACAGACGGATGTGCTGACTTCTTCACAATCTTTTCAATTTCACGAGCTTGTAACTTGCTTGTCAACTGAATGAATGTCCAACCTGAATAAATCGGATCATTAGTCAACCTCATAACATAATTTTCCCACTTATCAGGTAAGGCTTCCAGAAACTTCTCTTTCAGTTCATCATTCTCCTTCTTGACATCTACAATTTCAAGTTCATTTATCAAGTGTGAAAACCTTGCAATCAAGTCTGACACTTTTTCATTATCACAATATCCAAAAGTATCAAATTCTTTCTTCAATACTTTCTTTTGGGTATTCTTATATTGATCATTACCCTCGCACCTTTCAGAAATAGCATCCCACAATTCCTTATCCGCTGTATATTTCTTAAATTGATGCCATTGTAAGATAGCTATACATTTTCTTCTCTCTTGCAAATAATTTTTGTTCCTCCGAATCAATACTACTAATCATCTTTGGATTGTTGGCACTTATCATCGGATACTCATATTCCTTTTAAATCGGAATCCAACAATCAACATCTTGAGAAAAGATGTAAGATTCAAATCGACTCCCTCAATTGTGGTAATCTTCCAATTGTAGCAACTTAGGAACCTTCTGAGTTGTTCCTATCTCATTATCATAATTCATCATGAGTTGCATTGATGTTTGAGAAGCTGAAAATGCTTGGAAATCGCTCATTTTGAAGTTAGAAAATCGAACGTCAAAACTTCGAACTCAAAAAATGAAGGTCTTAGAAGCGGATTTTTGGGGTCGAAACAGAAGGTACTAACCGTTAGGCGAGTAAAAGTGTAGATCTCGTCGAGACGGTCGTTTTGGCTGGTATTGGGTTACGCAAATCAATACAGAACTCAAGTTACCTCAGTTTTAGTGAACGCTACTTTTCTACCAGCATACCAAAACTACCTTCAACGTACCAAAATATCGACTTCCGTACCAAAAACCTTCACCGGACCAGTAGCGTACCAGTCAATTCAGCGTACCAAGACACGGATCAAACCAATTCAGCGTACCAACGTGTGTAGCGTACTACCCTGGTACGTAACAACCTGCGTACCAACTAGTAACCGTCGCGTACCACCTACGAAGATTTCCTTCCATACCAACCAGCAGTGTACCAACCCACCTATGAAGATTGCCTTGTGTACCAGTGGATCATCCGGCGTACCATCATCTTCATCGAACATACCAACAACGTACCAAGCTGAAATCGACTGATTTTTGTGATTTTTGACCTTTTGAGCTGGAAATTGCAATAGTGATGTGCGAAAACACTCTAGGAAGCTTTAGGAATCATTTTTGACTTTAGAATCACTCAGAATTGGAAAAAAATTATGAAAAACGACCAAAACTTGACTTTCTCTCATTAGGATTTCGAAAATGGACCAAATCACAACAGTAGAGCAACCTGGATTGCTCTGATACCACTTGTAAGTACCTGGACGGATCTTACTACTGCATGATTCGGTCACAATGATTACAACGAAGTAAATAAAGGCTTTTTTTTATTAATTCACAAAGAGATTACATTTCTAGAGAGAGAAACATCTTGAGAACACACAATTAAGAATGAGTCAACTCACAGAACTAACTAAGCTCTCTTTAACACGAACTATTTATAGTAATCATTTAATCTAGCTTACCAACCAACATACCATTGGTAAGCTGGCTACGTACCAACTAGTACAGCTCATGGTACGCAGATCCTAAGACTCACACAAACATGCTATCATCTAGATACAATACACGAGACACATTGTAGCATAGGAATATGCTCTAACAAATTAAAGAATCAACGAGCATCGTCGTAAGTGAGGATTTAGATGTAGGCTCCCCATAATTTATATAGGAAGTTTAGCCCAAGAAAGGTGAAGGATGTGCTCTTTGTTGTGTAGCATGCCATTCGTTTCCCAAACGACTTGCTTCCTATGAAGAGACACGATTTTTAAACAAATCGTAAGAATAGGCGAATGTATAAATCGAGGATTTACGAAGTATATGAAAATATCATCATAAGAAGGTATGTATGTATATACATATATATATATATATATATATGTATATAGGTATACTTACTAGGGAGAAATTCCTAAATATTTGTGTTCGTTTTCTAGCTAAAGTCATAAGAGATATGCGTGTTTGTAGAAGTCGCAGAGAATTGAGGAAGAAGGTAGTGAGTGAAGAGTGCTTGTCTCCATTGTTTTCGTAGCGCGATTGCAAGAGGGGGTATTTTCAAGAAGGAATGTTTGGTAAGGAAGAAAATGATTGTCGAGGTCGTATTCCTTGGTAGTTGTTGTTGTGTTCTTCTCGTGTTGTCCTCCGTTGTTGCGTTTTTGTCATTTATGCTTGTGATCTCCCTAATACATTTCTCTCAGTTCCATTATAACTTATCTCATTATTAGCTTCCTTGCATTTTGTTTCCGTCGTCACGCGGGATCCTTGGAACCTGTGGTTTACGGGTCCACTTGTTATCGTCAGTTGGGGAGATGAAGGAAGTTGTCTCATCCTTCTTGTGAATATGACTAACACCTCTCTTGTAATGTTATTATCACCTTCGAAGAATGCATCTAGCTCATCTATTAGCTTCCTCGATGGTCTTCTTTTGTACGTCATTGATGAGGCTATCCTAAACGGGTGAGTATATGATTTTGGAAGTGGTGACTATAAAAGAAGAAAACTCAAAAGACAAGTCGTAATGTCACCGCTGTCATCCGAAAGTTGAGAAGCTATCGTAGTCATCCGTCGCTTATCCATGTCGTTTGTCGAAGAATGAAAAAGGAGTTGTAGAAAAGTGAAGAGCGTGTGTAAAAAACAAAGGTTGATCGTGTTTCTAAAGGAAATTAAATGGTTAACTTTTTCTCTTTTTGCGTGTTTTTTGTGATTTCTACGTGCATTTAGCGTCTAGGGAGATGCTAAATTCATAGTTTGTGTAGGTATTATTGTTTATTTGGTAAGTTTTTTTTTTTGTTTTCATTGCATATCCATAGGATAAACATTCTTATTTGTATGTGTATCTTTAGGATTTTGTGTGCGAATAGTAAATTTGTGTGTAATTGTGTGAAAGAACTATCGGACTTAGGGTTCTTTAGGGCAATGTATGAAGCGTGAGAGGTAGAAACCATACTCACGAGTGTATGTATATGTGATTTGTTGAGTATTTTGTGTGTTTATGGATCGGATACAACTTCAATGGTGCGCATAAACTAGTGTGCTACAAAAGCATCGTCACCATTCATTCATTGCATATAGGATTCTACTCTTGGGTTACTTCTAGAATCCGATTTGTATGAAAAATCCACGATTGCATGAGCTCTTATACAATCGTTCAATTGCCTCACAAACGTACTCCATTGGTTTCCCTTAGTAATTCAGTGTTTGGTTGTGTTTTTAGTTGTCCTTAGATAATTGTGCGTTGTGTGTTTTAAAGTTTATTGGTCATCATTACTTTGTTGGCTAGGTGCATCGGCGGTTGGCCGTCTAAGACTAGAGGCACATGCAAAGAGTCTAAAGTGCTAAGTTGGAAGTCTATCCTAAGGGGAACATGCAAAGGTCATAGGTTCAAAAAAGAGTTGGCAAATAATAATAGAAATACTAGCTAAACAAATCAATCGGGCAAATAATAGTAATACTTCGCTAAATAAACAAATCAAAGATTTTATTATAAAAGAGTGAGTATGTATAGGTCCTAGTGTTGGCTAAGGGGCTGTTTGGTAACGTCTGTGTCTTTAAGTGCTGAACCAGTAAGATGTCTGATTGGATAAGAGACTCTGAACCATGTAGTGCTGAACCAGTAAGTGTTGTTTGGTTGGATCACTGAATGACTATGTAAAATTACTATTTTACCCTTTTTAACTATTTCTTGTTAAAATGAAATATATCTCTTTGGTGAGAACACTAAATGATGAATAATTATTTATGGAAAAAATACAAACAATCATAGCACATCCAAATAACACTTTTTAATGGCGATAATTTCATTAAAAGCTAGCAAGACGCTAGAACGAGAAAAATAAAAACACGAGTCTAAAAAAAAAAGACAAAACAGAACCTAGCACAAGATAAGAAACCATAGCAATGTTTGAACATAACATCAGGTTCCATCCTTGTTGCTTTGAAGGTCTCAACTATCATCAGCACCAAAAAAAAAGTTCCATATCTTTGGTTGCTTTCCTTTCCATCACCGGTATCTCCCTTTTTTATATTGTATCAAATATATGATGTGAAGTGTATCATATTACTTCCAATTTGCAGCCACCTAATATCACATTTTAAAAAATAATTCACTTCCCCTTTTACTTTGAATTTTCTCATAAGGCATCTTCATTGTCTTTTGTCCACTCACCAATCCATCTCTATCCATTCGAGCCTATCCTCTGTTTAAGGAGGTCATAAGTGTTTAAATAACATGTCTCATTTCTGCAGCCTTATTTTGTACACTCACCAATCTATCTCTGTCGATTCCATCTTGTATATAGATTGGTGTTAAAAACTGTCAAAATCTGTCCGGTTATATAAAACTTGACCAGCACGATTGCTTTTTAATCAAAGGAAATTGGCACTTAATATCCATAAGACCTTGACCAATCCTAAATATAATGAAAAACAAAGGTTCGATGGTTCCCAGAATCGATATTGAAGAAAAAAGTTGAGGGCGATGAAGAATACTTAAACTAGGGTTTCAAGCAAAGGAGAGGGGGGGGGGGGACGACAATCATACCTGATGGCGGTGCGGATGAGACCGGTTCGGACAGCGATGAGGAGATAAGGGTGGTGCGGAGGAGAAGCTGATCGTACCTGGAGCTGGAGGCGTGCATCGATGGGATTTGGGAAGGGTAGAGGCGTCTCTTTTTATTTCTTTTTCCATTCAGACTTTGTTTTAGAGCTGACCGATTAAGAGGAAGTTAAGAGGTCCAGCCGATTCAAAGATGACTAAAAAGGACGAAACAAACACTCTACATCTGACCGACTCAGACTTGTAGCCATTAAGAGGTTATTCAGATGCTTACCAAGCAACTCCTAAGTGTGGTACCTTATCACCTAAGGATTGCTAAAGACCAAGTTGCTACATGTTAATCATAATAAAGTTTCCAAAAACTTAGTGAGCAAATAAGGTTGTGTGCTATACATGGGCTTATGAGTTGTTGTATCATTCTAAAATAACATTTCAAGTTTTGACAAAGATTTTTCTTTAAGACAAGGTTTCAAAACGTGTGTTACAAGTTTTATTTGAAAAGAGTTACCCATTTGATAGTAAAAATGTTTATGGAACATGTGTTTAAAACCCTAAACATTTTCCAAAAGTTGTTTTGCAAAAACGTTTTCACTTAAAACGTTGATTGTTAACAAAAATAGAGTTTTGGATGTTGCACCAAATGGTTTCAAAAAGTTTATTTTTAAAAACATGAGTTAAGGTAGGTTACCCAAAATATCATTTTAAGTTGTACTTTTCAGAGTCTAGTTATTCAAAAATATTAATTTGAGGTAATGTGTAACTTAAGAGCCATGATCAAGGGTGATCATTAAGGACTTCCTATGCTCGACATGGCGCATGTCATAGAAAAGGCTTTGGTTTTGGGTTCCTATGTTGTTTTGGGGGTTCCTATGTAATCATTTTGCTTGTCAAATGCGGGATCTGATACCAATCTGTCACACCCCGACCCTTGGGAGGCCGAGATAGCCAAGATCATATCCTTTTGAAAGAACAAAATGAATACATTCTTTAAAATTTTAAGAGTACATGATTTAATTAAGGAAAAATAGTACAACATCAGGGAAATAAAAATGAAAATCTAGGACGGAAGCTAAAGTCTTCTAGGGTTGTCTTCATGCACACGCGAGCGAATCTACTTCATGGTCTTCTATTTCGACTTATTCAAAGCTAGGTCCTGATACACACTCAAAAATGATTTGTGTCAACTAGAAAGTTGAGTGAGTTCACAAGTTTAGTAAACGTAACCGTCGTACGAAAATGAATTTCCTTTAGGTTTGCCAAAAAGGTTTAGTTTTATCGAAAAGAGTGTTTAAGTTTGGTAAAAGTGTGCAAAATAGTTGTATTTGCCGTAAAGTATAGTTTTTATCGCACGTAATTCAAAATATAAGTTTTATCATACGTCGTCACAATAGAATTTAATTAAATGACCCGTCGTCCATGGGATGCTATGGTTTCACAATGAATATAGTTCCACAATCAATCATCCTCTACCCGTCGTAGTCATACCCGATAGTTACGTGCGCAAGACCACTCGCCGATAGAGACTTCCCATATAAATAAATAAAGTGAACCTAACCATGGGTTTCGATGTGACAAAGGCCAGAATGACGTTCCTTGTGAGGGTGTCCCAAAATAGTATGTGCACAAGAACGTGGGGGTAATTATCCCAAATAGCGCTACCCATTTTACCTGCGGTCCTATACCAAGGAATAAGATTGTGTACATGTGGGACTAGTCGGGATAAGTATCACTAGTCCGAACTTATGAGCATCGAGCATCCAGATATAATCAAGTGAGACTTGTAAATAAAGAAAGTACGATAATTGAAATAAATAGATGTTTGAAGTAAAAGAGTATGTATCACACCAAATTAGTAAGAGTAAAAAGGGGAAAGGATGTGAATACTCACCTAAGCACTTGCATTTTGGGTTTCCTTGACTTCCAATATTTGGCACCTAAAGTATAATTTATGACCAATTAAGTTATAGGTTCGGGTGATTAATCCGTTGTTTGCGTTTCCATATTTGATTAAGATTTCTAGTTGGTTTTATAGTTAAGTCTTTGTGTTTGTGTTTGTTTTTGTGCTGTGTATATGAATATTTATCATGAATAAGTGTGTGTATGTACAAGTGTGTATTTGGGCTTTTACTTACTTATGGGCTTTGACCCGGTTTAAACATTGTTTGGGTTTTGGGCCATAGGCCCAAACGGGTTTAGGTTAGGTTTTGTGAAATGTAGTGTATGCATGGGATTTATAATAATAATCAAGTCAATATTATTTTGTAAGATATGTGTTATCACATGTTTAGTTGAAAAACACTTATAAACCATATTAGTGTAAATTAAATATATAGGACTAAAAATAATTACATAGATAAATGTATGTTAAATTTTTGTAAAAACTAAACGATTAGTATGTATCATCATTTGGGAAAATAACTTTAAATATTTTATGGAAATGTAGTTTGTTTGAAATGTGGGTGTGTTTATGTGATCCGAAAGTTTATTGGGCCTAACTCGACCCGTAAGTCCACAGAAGGCTATTGGGCCTGTTTCAGAGGCCACGACCCAAGTCACATGGGACTGGGCTGTTGACCCATTTATGCTTCTGGATCCAATCTGGTTACCCACTCATGTTTACTGGATCCTGACCCGTAACCCGAAGCCCAACAGAAATGGGTTATGGGATATGTTCCTATACTGTGGCCCAAGTGGTTGCGAAGTGGGCTTTCGGTTTGATTACCTAGCGGCCTAACAGTGGGTTTAACCCACTGTGATGACTTGGGCCTTCGTTGGACTGACCCAGTGGACTAAGCGGTTTAAAACAGTGGGCTTGGGCTCAACTGTTATCATACCAGAGAGGGTTTCTAGGCCCATGTCGGTAACCCGATAGCTTAACCCGATGAGCTTGACCCAATGAGCTTGACCCGGCTGGGTTAGGTTGTTGATCCAACCCGACCAGTGAGCTCTCTCCAACCCGATGTTCACTACTGACCCGACTGTCCGACCCGATCCGATGGTTCGCTAGTTTCTTGGTTCGGTCTAGTGGGCCTATTGGGCCTAGTTTGGTTCGTTGAGCAATGTAACTCGATTATTAAGCATGGGTTTTATTGTTTTATTCGATTTTCATTTATGTGACAACTAGTGGGTTTTAACATATTGTGTTATACATTAAAAGGAGAGTTATGCATGTAACTATATATATGTACACGAATTTGTGATAGTGGTTATATGCTTAACCCGATATATCAAGGTTATTAGCTAATGAGGTTCACTCATAATTAAGGGGTTGATTTAGTTTTGATGAAAATGTGACATGCATGTAGGTTTTACGGGTGTTATGAGTATTTAACCTAGTTGCATGTAACCATAAAACACATAGATGTACCTTAAGATTAACATGGATGCATTATGGTGCATGAATGTGTGTAAGAGAGTGTGTGTGTGTGATTAGTCTAGTTCTCAACCGGATTTGGGAGGTGTAGTGATGTGTTGCAAATACATCTCACTTTCCCGGTCTTTTATATATTTATTTGAGTCAATTTGAGCCGGTTTTTATTAGTTTTAGTTGCTTTTAGTACAGTTTGAGTTATTGAGTCTGTATTTATGTTTTTATTTGTTTTGTAGGTTAATAGTAAAGTCCCGGGGCCAAATGGAATGAAGTGGAGAAAGAAAACAAGAAAAAAATAAAAACGCTGAATTAAGAGGAAACATGTGATATGCCAACTTCATTTAAATGGAAGAGGCGATACACCCAGTGGCGGACCCAGAAAACTTTTTCATGGGGGTCGGAATTTTTTAAAGTCAGTTGTCTAACACTAAATATCAATTTTCCCTGGATCGGTGAAGTCGGGTCGGGTCGGGTCAGATCCGTCGGGTTACATTCTAAAAAAATAATAATTAAACATCAAATAGATAATAAAATTCATAAATCCACAAAAATATATCCGGTGTGAAATGAATATAATTAACCAGTAATCAAATAAAATAATAATAAAACTAAATACTCTAATGTTTCTAAACTAGAAAATAGAAATACACCAATTCTAAATTAACTTTCATCAAATTAAAAAAAAAACATTTGAAGAAAACCATCGTTTTTTCACTCAGTAAATTAATTATGCGGTCATAATAACTTTTTTTCACTAGTAATTACTATGTATTATTTTCATTTAAATACCAAATAAAATAGAAGTAAATTAGAGAAAATTACTATAGAGTTAAATAAGTTAAATAATCAACAAAATAAAAAAAATAGATATAATATATTATAGTTCCAATGCTAGGCTTCTGACATTTTAGTGTTATACCTTTAATTTAATGTGTTGGCTATATAAATAATTTAAAATAAAAAATGGATGTTGCATAATAGTCTTCTTATTCCTCACGAAGCCACTGTAAATTGCCCAAAAAAAAAACTCTCTCTTCTTTCTCATGAAGTCACCACAAATTGCTGAAAAAAACTTCCGATTAAACTTCTTTCATTTTGCTTTGTTCTTTCATCCTTTATGGGGGTCGGTAAGAAAATTTCTAGGGGTCGGTGAAGATCAACTCGTATATATAACCCTAAAAAATAAAATTTTATGGGGGGTCGGCTAAACCCCATGGCTTAGCCATGGGTACGCCCCTGGATAGCCTAAATGTAAAAAATGGAAAAAGTCAAATTTTCGTTGACCCGGCTGGTTTGTCGCTTAGTGGGTCCAAGCGTATCGCCTACAAGTTATAACCCTCCAAGCGATACGTTTGGAGGGTGTTCGGCCGAGAAAACCCTAAATTTTCTTATAAATTCGAATTGGAGGGTTCCATTCGCGATATTACAACTTCCAGACGAATTCCAGAGTGACCAGAGGCGATTTTCAGAGGAGGAAGGAGCTGTGATCAAGGAGAAGCATCGGGGGATCAAGAATTCACTACAAATCAATATCCGGTTCTTTCGATTTCTTCAATTTCATTACAAACTCCTAGTTTCTATCATGTTCTTAAACCAAGATCTAGAATTTATTATGTTTTATGTTTTAGACATGATTGTAGGCTAAATTGATTGTACCATCTAGACCGTTTTGATGAGTAATTCATGCTTTGACTTTATATTTGGCTTCTAGTTAATTGATTGATGTTGTAATTCTATTATACTCTAATGATTGCCATGTTTGATGCATATGTGTGTTGTTGAGCAGATCCATAGTTGATAATTAATGCATGGTTTACCCGTGAATGTCTTTTGGTTTAGGTAAATTATCTAAAGTAGTTAACTTTAGGGTTAATTGCGATAGAGTAGTTTAGGGTTTCTATTGAACTATTGTGTTAATTGTTAAATAAAGTTTTGATTGCAATGTGCCGCCTATTCTGAGACTCAAAAGGTAAAGAATTATCGAGTAGTTGGGTTGGTTAATGAACTAGGTTAGCATTGTTTCAAAAGGAAGTGTCCTAGGAAATTGGTCAACTTGTTATTCCGTGTCATTCATGGTAGTTATTGGTAGCTCCTGCTAGCCTAGGGTGCCTTAGATTGTATCGAAGGTGGTTAGGTTTAGTTGAGGTAGAATGTACCCAAAAGTTAAACTCCTGTTAGGGTGTTAGAATTGTTGTCTAGGATTGACTTAAAAGGTGAACTAGCCACCATCAGATTAGCTAAAGCCGAGGTAAAGTTTAAGTGTCAATTACGATTCTAGGTCTAGGTGGTATATTTTTCATCATCTGAATTTCTCCAAAAGGTTTCATGTTCTCGTTTGCTAGTTGCCTTCATTAGTTAATTTAGTTAAAATATTCCTAGAAAACAAATTCACTCAAATTTCATTGTTAGGTCCTAGGTTGTATCTAGCTTCGTAGTGTCCTTAGGTTCGATATCTGGTCTTCCTTAGCTATTCTGCAATCCGATATACTTGCCTTTAGGGTTCGGTTAAGTTTAGGATTTTCGGTAAAATTAGGTGTGTCTAGGTCTAGGTATTATTAGTTACTTTTAGGTACATTCCGAACATATCAAGTTTTTGGCGCCGTTTCCGGGGACACTTGGCAATAACAAGATTAACTTAGGTCGTTGTTAGGAAATTTTGAGTCTTTTAGGTTTTTCTGTGTCTAGAGTCTTAGGATTTCCGTTCTTGAGTGTAGATTTTTAGGTTTTTATTTTTCTAGTTTTTATTTTTATTTTTCTTCCGCTTTATGCCACACACCCGTTCACAAGGTCCACCTGAGCTTACACCACTTTCTGATCCCGACAAGGACATTCGTGAACGGTTCCGCATACTTCACACGGAACTTGAGGCGTTCATACTCTCCACTACCGCTGATTCCAAACCATCCACTTCCACACAAATCACACGTGACACTAAACACATCCCATTTCCTGATCTCACCACCATGGCGGCCCGTCGCACCGTCCACGAGCAAGCCAGCGGCGGAGTCAACGACGCTCGGTTTTCAATCGCTCCAACAAACATTGCCAACACCACTAACTGGCAAGTTCCGTCTCACGTCATAAATGCGCTCACCAGTTCTATCCAATTCCATGGACGTGAGGACAAAGATGCACCGATGCATGTCTCGCGTTTCATTCGAATCTGCAACTCGTTCGGACTCCCGGGAGGCACGAACGATACTATCTATCTGCGTATGTTTCCGTTTTCACTTACCTCTCGAGCCGCCGAGTGGCTCGAGACGCTTCCGCCAAATTCGATCGCCACCTGGGACGATCTGAAATTAAATTTCCTGAAGAAATATCATCCTCCAGCCAAGGTTGCACGTACTCGGGAGGAAATCCACTCCTTCAGGATGGACCCCGATGAGCCTTATTCGGTTGCTTATGAGAGATTCAATACCCTTCTGAGTAGATGTCCGCAAGACGGGTTGATGGACTGGGCGATCATAGAAAAGTTCTACAATGGACTTCCTTATTCTGTTCAGAAGGAGTTTAATATTTCGGCTGGAGGGCATATGATGGAGAAGCTAAGTGTTGAGGAATGCAGACAGTTATTTGAGAGCTTCGCACTTACTGAACAACAAACACCCGGAGATCGGAGAGCCACCCTGGCACCGACTAGGTCACTAGCACCGTCCACTTCTACCCGGGGTGTCCATCACATTGGCTCGGAGACCATGGCGCCTAAGGAGTTAGAAAACATCTACAAAGCGTTAGCAGAAATTAAACTCCATATCAAAGCCAATTGTGAGATGTGTCGAGGCACTCACGACACCCGCGACTGCCCGCTCGCCTCCGCTGAGCAGGTAGATTATTTTGGAAACCGAAACCAGTTCGGTAATTCTTTTCAGTCTGGGTGGAGGAGTGGCCAAAATTCAGGATGGCGAGAGGGAGGAAACCTACCAGGGTTTCAGGCGAGGAACAGCCAGTACGAGAGAGGAGATGACGGGCCCAGCCTGAGAGAGATGAGGGAGTTGATTGCGAACCATACCCAGATCCTGTCATAGATGAACGCGAGAGATGAGGCTTCACATAAGAAGCTTGCGGAGCATGACACGTTGCTATGGAATCAACAAGCTTCGTTCTTGGACTTGCAGCGTTCGGTTGGTGACATCGCAAAGCAGCTTAAGGAGCTAAATTCCCGCGGGGCGGCGGGGGTCAGTTTTCCGGTAGTACGTACGAAAACCCCAATGATAATGTCAACGCCATTACTACGAGAAGCGGGAGAGTTGTTGAGAGTCCATCACCGGTGGTCGTCGAGGAGGAGTCGGTTGATGAGGGTGCATCCAAGCGTGAAGCCAGCAAATACCGCACCAAACGTCGAGGTTGAAGAAGTTCAAGGAAGCCGCCGGCTGGAGAGAAGCCGATGAAGTGGGAGGCGGCTAAGGAGAAGAAGAGGGTTAGGTTTGCACCTCAACCGATTACAGCTGTGGACTTGAAGCGTGTGCCCTATCCGGCGAGACTAATTCAACAGAAGAATGCACATGAGTACGGTCAGTTTCTTGATATTCTTAGGCAACTTAGGATCACACTACCATTTACTGAAGTTTTGAATAAAATGCCTAAGTATGCAAAATTTTTGAAAGATATGTTAAGTAGCAAAAAGAAACTTGAAGCTTTATTTGATGTTACTCTTGATGTAAATTGTTCAGCTGTGTTTCAGAATAAATTACCCGAGAAACTTAACGATCGAGGGATTTTTACAATTCCTTGCATTTTTGGTAGCTCTTCTGTTACTTATGCTTTAGCCGATCTAGGTGCCTCGATAAATGTCATGCCTTATTCTGTTTTTAAGCACTTAGGTTTAGGAGAGTTAGCACCCACTTGCATGAACATATCTTTAGCTGACAAAACTATAGTGAGACCTAAAGGTATAGTGGAAAATGTGCTTGTGAAAGTTGTTAAGTTTTTGTTTCCTATAGACTTTGTGGTAGTTGATAGCGATTACGACCCTAGATGCCCTTTAATTCTAGGTAGGCCTTTCATTAGGACTGCCCGTGCTTTAGTGGATGCGTTTGTGGGTACCATAACTTTCAGGGTTGATAATGAGAGTGTCATGTTTAAGGTGGGTAGACAGAAGGATAGTGGAACCAAATCGGTGTGCTTACTAGGTACATTCATGTCCTTCATAGACTTGGTGGTGATATTGATGTGTCGGATTTGAACAAGAAAAACGGTCAAGTTAAAAATGGTAAATACTGAGTGACCAAACCACACACTAGGGCAAGCGTACCCGTCGTATGCAATATAGTATCAATAAGTACCGAGTATCAATCCACGGACACGTAATCAGTCTCCCGATAATGTATCATAACTAATATTTTAACCGATGCAATTGGAACGATTGAATTAAGTAAACTAAGCAAGCAATAAAACTAACAGTAACAAATAGCAGACAACGCGAACGACAGAAAAACAGAATGAGAGAGATATCACCTAGCCTAGAATCCACTAAACCCACATAAGACCCCAGGCAAGACCTATCAACATGAAACTATCACCAAGTGAGAATAATCCGACCAAGGAGGACTATAGACACATCCCGAATGATCAGACAATTCTAAATGAAGCACAGATAGCATAATATGTGAATTTGCACAACAGTTTCACAGTTTCGGTCAAAACAAGCAAAACTCGCATAAATCGGGAAACACTAAGAGAGGTCTCTCTAAATGAATCCTAATACATGCAATGCCTCCAATTCCGATTATCTAGGACCTAGAAATCACTAAACACGAATAAATAGGCTCAAATCTCGCGGTCACAAGTATTCTAACATATCAAACAATGTCTAGCCAATAACTAGCAAACGAAACAACTCGGTCAATTTCATTTCACAAGGATGCACACAAAATCAGCCACTAATCAATGATATATCATCATGTAGGAGGTCTCCGGATCATGCATTAACCCAAAAACCCATTTAAGTCCAAGGATCAACAATAAACTAACTAATAATGGTTGCAATTCCACAATCCCTATCAATTAGTCCACATGATACATCATTAACAGCAGCTAATTAAGCACACATAATCATCCCAAACAATCAAAACTAGAATCAAGAGCAAATATCACAGAATCATGTTGAAAAGTCAAACCTAAAAGTCAAAATGGGTTTAATTTCATCCAAACTAAGTGATAATGAGAAATCAGCCAAACATCATGTATCTAATTACAAAATCAATCCAGTCTAAGTAATACATGATTAAACAATCAAAAACTAGGAAGAAGAAACCGATTTAGATGAAGAAATCTCCAACCAAAGCCTTCAAATCTTCAATCTAAGCTTCAAAATCTTCAATCCGGCCCTTGATTGCTCCAAAATGACCTCTAATTTCGAAGATCTCTAAAAAACGTGCTCTCTGGTCGAACCCCCCAATCCTAGGCTCCAAAATTGCTTAAATACACGTTTTAAAATTTTTAGCCGACTGCCCAGTAGTCGCGGACTGCCAAAATTTAACTTCTGGGATTGGCAGCCGGCGACAGGCACTTTACTGTTTTCTGGGAACAAAACTCGCGGACTGCTAGAATTTTAAGCAAAGGAGTGGCTGTCCGTGACTTGCACTTTTCTTCTTTTCCAAGCAAAAACTCGCGGACTGCCAAAAATTAATGTAAGAGAGTGGCTGTCCGCGACTCGGCTACTGTAGCAGAATTTCAAAAACTTCTATCTTTTGCTCCCGGGCTCTGATTCACATTCCGTTTTCGCCCGAATCACTACAAATCAACTAATCACCACCAGATCACCTAAAATTCAACATATGAATAATGAAGTACCAAAATCTCATCAAAACTTCAACAAAAGCCGGATAAAATGCGGGATTAAACAATCGAAAACATGTATAAGATGTGGTGCATCAAACATCCCCACACTTAACCCTTTTTCGTCCCGAAAAAGTTCGCGATGGAATCACAACCGGAAAATTTGACTTTAAGCTACTATCTTTTATTCAAAAACATAGATACTCACACGATAGCCACGATTACCGGTATTTCGGTCCGAATAAACCCAACCGCCGAAAACTGAAGCTCCTGAACATGCTTTATTCGAATTTTATTACCAATTATGGGTCCCACACAATCAATTTCGCAACTAGGCCTAATCCCTTCTCAAAGCATGAATCAGCACGAGTCAAACTGGATTAGGGCTTTTCCCACCATAATTGAATACAATATTTATGACTTGGAGATTATGGAATGTGGATGGAATGATGGGTGAGCTTGAATTGAATTTATTTATTTAATCCTAAAACTAGGGCGAGTCTCCACCTGACATTACATCTCCCGAGTGCTTATCCCGAGAGGTAGTAAGCAGGCTTTGACCCTCGCACACAAAACCACATCACCCCGATAGATCATCTCCGGAATCCCTATCCCTAGAGGTAGAACGTAGGATCAGCGAATTTTGTGCACTTTATTCGATATATGTATATATTTTTTTTATTATTATTATTTTTTTAATTTTTTTTTTGGGTAAATAAAATTCAAAACAAGCTCAAGATGGATGGATGGATGGGGCGCCACTATTTCTCGGATTTATTTTCATAAAAAGATCATAGTGTGCCGGGTTATCTCCAAATCATAAACATTTTATTCAATTGCGGTACCTATCAGCCTATTTAACAGTTTTGGCTTTGCTACTACACTAAAGGCGGGAACCCACAATATTTATTTAATTATTTATTTAAGTAGCGAAATCAGGATTTTTAAGCTTTCAGAAATCAGCTGGGCCTACCAGCACATCAAAAACTAAGCGCGCTTTCAACTTTATTCAATTTTATTTACATTCACCAAAAGCCAAAAATTCTAGTTTTTCTATCATTTTCCATTTTTTTACCGCAAACAAATTTCAAGGACTATGTAAAAACACAACAGGGGGAAATGATTAGAAAATTTCAAAAATTTTCACAATTTCAAGCAATTCCAGTTCAATTTACCCTCCTCCCCACACTTATTTCGTACATTGCCCTCAATGTACGGTAAATCACAAATCAAGCACAAAAAGAGGTAAAAGGAACTGAAATACTCCTTTGATCACTGTCGATGTGCCAGTGAAGTGAACTACATAATGAATCTCAAACAGCTCTCGACCGATAAAAATGCCAGAACTGCCGAAGATGTGCCAAATGAGCCCAAAATATCTCCAAAAATGAATGATGAAACAACTCTCGACCAACAGGTGCCAAAACTGCTTCTCAGGTAAGTATCTAGTCAAACACAACACACATTAAAGCCAACATCAAATCGATACATAACAGTGCAACGTATCAAGTCAACCCAACCCATATACAAAATATCTCGAGTTTGTAACTCTAAATAAATACATCAAAGATCAAAATAAAGAGAGTACAACTCGGATAAGAAGTAACCGATGTCTCAGGGCTGCTGATCTGGTGATGGACGAACTGGAGGCGGTGGTGGCTGGAAACCAGGAACGGCAGCAGCCAATGCTGTAAAAACCTGTGATAGCCAGTCCTGCATCTGGCGCTGCTGTGCCACTATCTCTGTCTGCTGAGCGGCGATCTCGGCCTGCTGATCTGCTAAGGCCTCAATAGCCTGACTCTGAGCCTCGATGATACGGCTCTGGTGCTGTGATGTCTGATGCTGTGATCGGCTAGAGGATGCGCGGGAAAGAGGTGGGGGAGCGGCAGGTGGTGCGGACACGGCTGCGATATGATCCAACGCAGCTCGGACCTGAACACGCTCCCCTGGCAACCTGGTACGAGGTGGCTGCTCAGGAATAGGCTGGACGGGTATCCGAATCTGGCCATCTGCGTCTAGCACTACAGGAATCACAAGTGGTCTCGTCGCCACGAATCGAATCACCCCCGGCTCGGGGGTCTCAATCATCGGCATCTGGCATATGGCCAGGTCATCAAGCTCGCATGCTGGGGCTGTCTGGGTCAGAATCTCGGCCTCTGGAATATCATCACGCACATGTGGCGGCAGTAAATCATAACTCATGGCCAATCATGTGATAAATGCACCACAACCCATCCCGAAACCAGGTCTGGGACTGTACTGACAAATCATCTTTGAAAGCAAGATATGTGCGAGATTGTAGTACTGCCTCCCAAGTAAGAAATACAAAAGTCGCGCATCCCCCTTTGTCAACTTCTGTGCACCCTCCTTCCGGGCAGAGATCGTGTGGCAGAGAACCCGATGTAGATAACGATGTAAAGGGTCCCTCGAAAAGAATGCCCGCATCTTGTTATCATACGGACCATCACCCACGGATGGCCACCATGCCGCTAGAGTAGAACTGTCAATCGAAGTCGCAGCATCCAGGAATATGGGCTGAGTCACCTCCTCCTCTGTATATAAACCAACTCTAGTCGCAAACTCATCCAATGATAGATGCCTCTTCTCCCCGCCTAATCTAAAAGTTAGCGGCCGATCATATATGTAATCACGGGGAGGGCCGGTGTAATCCATGGTCGACAAGAACTCGAGGGTAAACACCTCCCAAACAGGGCAATCGATCGTCATCAGGCGCCTCCACGGCCCAGTAACATACTCCTCGGCTCTAGCAATAGCCCCCACACGATCTAAGAATGACCAACTAATCCCCCGAGCTCTCAATTTTTTTTTCCAGCGCAGCATCTTCAGACGTGTGTAAGCAACGGAGTCTTGATGGAATCGGAGCCACGGGTGCTGGTGAAGAGGCACATATGGGACTGTGCCCTCGGCTGGGAACTCGCCCTCGGTCGGAACTGGCTCCATCGTCGGTGGTGGACGCTCAACTTGGGCCCACGTCTTGCGCTTCTTCCCCATGCCCGAAGATTGTCCTTTAGCCATATCTGCAAAATTTCTCAACAAAATAATGTTAGTACAAAGAAGAAAATGAGAAAATATGGAAATCGGGCTTCAGACGGGCAATAGCTGAAATAATCGGCAAAGTAATGTAATCTGATCGAATGCAAGCTACGAGAATGGAGATTGAGTACCCGACAGCTTGCATTAACCAGAACCAGCTAAACCCGAGCGAAACCCTAACACGAACCGCCCAATTGTCGTTTATGAAGAGAACGGTTCGCATGAGGACTGACCACAAAAGCTTAAAAAACCAGTGTGTGGACGTTTGTTTAAAAATTATGAAGTGAACGTCACACAAACTTGAGTTCTAAACAAACCCAAGAAAATGTACCGTCCTACGGACCACTGGAATGGAGATTGAGTACCAATGACCTGCATTATGGCACATATCTCTCGAAAATCGGGCATCACCTGTTCGTAAAACGGACTAAACCAACTCCCACTTTGGGTGTTCCAAACAATAAGAATCGATCAGAAACAAATAGATATGCATCAACGGGCGAACAATAATGGGAAAAGTGATGAATAAAACCAATATGTATGGAAAATAAACAAGAATTATGCAAAAAGAAAAAAAAAATCTAAACTAAGGAACCTAGCAAAGCAACTTAACAAAACTAAACTCTAGCAATGAACCGAAATGATAAAAACGACAACTTGAACTAAACACTTAAACGCCCTAAAATAATTAAGCAAATCTTTTTGGTTTTTTCTTTTTTTTTATATATAAATAAATATAAAAATAAAAACAAAATAAAGTAAACATAAAAACTTAACTAGGACTAAGCAAAAACTAACCCTAAGTTACCTAAAATCGTAAATGAGTTAAACTACCATATGAACCTTCATTACCCTTTAAAAAGTGAACTTAATGATGAAAGGCAAGCAAAAATATGAGCAAGTAAGTAACTAAGCCTAGAAACGACATGGAACCAAATCAACATCATGAACTATAGTAGGGCACAATTTGGAGTAAAAATTCATAATCTTAGTACAATTTGCAAAACAATGTAGTTCAAGAAGACCCAAGAATCAAAGTTCTCAACACAAATATAAAAAAAAAAATCCAACCAACAGAATTTTGATCCAAAGAACTAGCAGCAATGCAGCTTCTGATCATAGAGGTAACATCAAAACAGAAGGCTAACTTATCTAGCGAATAGCGACAATCCACACAACTGAACACTTAAACTAAAGCCTAAATCAACACCTTGAATTGAACTAGTCCCTAACAAATGATGGTCAGAAGCAAAAACATGAAATGTAATTATGAAGAAGCAATAAGAAAGATCAACACGTAAACAAATGAAAAAGAAAAAAAATGCAACTAAAACTAAAATAAAGATAAGAAGGTTAACATACCTGAGCTAGTAAATTAGAGAAAAAAAAAAGAAAAGAAAATGGAGATGTGAGATTGAATTCACGGATTGTTAATAGTGGCAGCAGGCCTCTTGGTCTTCAAATTGACGGTGGCTCGGGTTGAATGGAGGTGCGGTGGTGACCGGCGGAGCTGTGGTGGTTGGCGGCGACGGGAATGGTGGTTGGTTGTTGGATGCGGGTGAAGAAAAAGGCAGCGGCGGCGGTGGAACTGTGGTATAGAAAGGGCCGGTGGCGGTGGCGAGTGATGGTGGGGCTGCTGTAGGCGGTAGAAGAAAGGGCAGCGGTGGTAGCAGGTGAGGGAACGATGGCGGGCGGCGGCGAGGTGTGAACCACCGGGAGAAGAGAGGGTCGGAGGGAGCAGGGGTAGTGTGGTGGTGATGCGAGAGGGAGAAGGGCGGCGACTGGTGCTTCCGGTGACAGAGGCAACCGGAGATGGTGGGAGAATCGTCGGGAGAAACTGAACAGAGGGTGGAGGAGGTGAATGACGGGAAGAGACAGATTTGGGGTTTATTTTTTTTACAAATTTTGACCTAATTTTGATTAAAAGAAACTCGCGGACCGCTAAAAATAATTTGGAAAATTTGGCGGTCGGCGACTCGTGAGAATTTACCAGATTTAGAGATTGGCCGCGGACCGCTATAAATTAATCAATAAAAATGGCAGTTCGCGACTGCTGTGCATCAGCAAAACTCAAAAATTTTATAACACTCAAAACCATTCGGAATCGCAATAAAACTAAACCGAACCATCAAGAATCAACTAAAACTATCATAATACTTACCCGGGACTGTTCGGGACTAAAAAATGATATCAGAAACCTGTTATGCTCGTTCTGTACCCGAAACTTATCCAAAATTCCAAAAAATAACCCTATTTTAAAAAGTCTTCAACATGGCACACAAAACAATGCAATCCTCACCCGTTTTGACTTTTTCTTGGTCTTCTTTGACTTTTAGGTTAGCCAATCTATGCGTAACCCCATAACGTTGCAACACCTTCTCCATCTGCGCGTTGCAAAAGTGGGTGCCACGATCGCTAATCAGTGCCTTCGGCACTCCAAATTTCGTGAACAGTTTCCTCAAAAACCTCACAACAACTCTCGCATCATTAGTGGGGAGGGCTTGTGCCCCGACCCACTTCGAAACGTAATCAACCGCAACGAGAATGTATTTGTTCCCGCGAGATGGCGGAAACGGACCCATAAAGTCAATACCCTAGATATCGAAAATCTCGCAAACCTGAATACTAGTTTGGGGCATCTCGTCTCTCTTGCCTAAATTGCCTGCGCGCTGACAATTGTCACATTTGCTAATCATCTCAAACGCATCTCGGAAAATGGTCGGCCAGTAGAAACCCGACTTAAACACCTTCTTTGCAGTGTAAAGTGCTGCGTAATGTCCTCCAGTCGGACCCTCGTGACAATGTCTCAAAATCTGACGTGCCTCACGTCCATGCATGCATCTCCGGATCACAGAATCAGCTCCAAATCTATACACATGGGGATCCTCCCAAATATAGTGTTTCACATCCGACAAGAGCTTCTTCTTCTACTGAAATGAAAGTGCTTTCCGCAAAGCACCAGTCGATATATAATTCGCCAAATCGGCGAACCACGGCTCCTCCGGATCATCTCTCGCCTCCACAAAATCAAGCAACTCATGGGGGAAATAGTCATTTATGGGTCCGCATGAGCTGATCATCATCAGAACCCTCTAAGCGCGAAAGATGATCGACCGCAACATTCTCGGCCCCTTTCTTCTCTCGAATCTCGATATCAAACTCCTGAAGTAACAAAATCCAGCGAATGAGACGTGGCTTGGCATCCTGTTTACTAAAAAGATATTTAATCGCCAAATGATCCGTGTACACAATCATCTTGGACAGGACAAGATACGATCTGAATTTATCGAAGGCAAACACAACAGCCAGGAGCTCTTTCTCTGTCGTGGTGTAATTCTCCTGCGCATCATTAAGAGTCCTGCTAGCATAGTAAATCGGATGGAAGTGTTTGTCCCTCCTCTGTCCCAAGACTGCTCCCACTGCGAAATCACTCGCATCACACATCAACTCAAAGGGTTGCGACCAATCGGGTGCAACCATGATCGGAGCGTTCACCAACTTGTCTTTGATCAAGTTGAACGCTGTCAAACACTCATCAGAAAACACAAATGGGACATCTTTCTCTAAGAGCTGTGTCATCGGCCTAGTGATCTTCGAAAAGTCGCGTATGAATCGGCGGTAAAAACCCGCGTGGCCTAAGAAACTCCTAATCGCTCTAACAGAAGTGGGAGGCGGAAGTCTAGAAATAGTATCCACTTTGGCTCGATCAACCTCAAGCCCTGCACGTGAAATCTTGTGCCCAAGCACAATACCCTCGCGAACCATGAAATGGCACTTCTCCTAATTAAGCACCAGGTTCGTCTCCTCACATCGAGCTAACATCCGCGATAAGCTCGTCAAACACTGATCAAAGGAACTCCCGAAAACAGAAAAGTCATCCATGAAAACCTTCATGGAGTCCTCGATCATATCATGAAAAATCGCGACCATACAGCGCTGGAATGTCGCTGGAGCGTTACATAATCCAAACGGCATGCGTCGGTACGCGAATGTGCCATAAGGACATGTAAATGTGATTTTCTCCTGATCCTCCGGTGCGATGGGGATCTGGAAATAACCTGAAAAGCCGTCAAGGAAACAATAATAACTATGACCGGCTAAACGCTCCAACATCTGATCAATGAACGGTAGGGGAAAATGATCTTTCCTTGTAGCATTATTGAGTTTGCGATAATCAATGCAAACTCTCCACCCCGTAACCGTGCGCATAGGAATCATCTCATTCCTCTCATTCACTACCACTGTCATGCCCCCTTTCTTGGGCACAACCTGAACCGGACTGACCCAAGGTGAATCAGAGATAGGATAAATCAATCCAGCATCCAAAAGCTTCAAAACCTCTTTCTTCACCACATCCTGCATGTTCGGGTTCAGTCGTCTCTGCCTCTGCACAATAGGCTTAAACTCATCCTCTATCAAAATCTTATGCGTGCAAAAAGAAGGGCTAATCCCCTTAATGTCCATAATCTTCCACGCAATAGCCTGTTTGTGCTCTCACAGCACATCTAACAACCTAGATTTCTCATCAACCGTCAAATCTGATGCAATAATCACAGGAAGTCTCGAATCCGTCTCTAAAAATGCATACTCCAAGTGAGATGGTAACTTCTTAAGCTCTAATATCGGTGGATCTTCAACAGACGGTCTAGATTTGGCCCTCATAGTGTCAATGACCTCAAAAACCTCCGGGCTCAAATCTAAAGTACTAATCTCCTCACTAGTAACCTCACACGCAGCAGCAACATAAACTGTGGGTCAACTCCACCCCAAAGCTGCGTGTCCGAAACACCTGAATCACAAATGTCCTCAAACTGATCACTCACGTGTGGGGTGATGGTGTCAACAAAGTAAAGGGTATCATCCTGACCCTAATTACGTCTCATCGAATCGCGAATGTCAAAGGTCACTGTCTCGTCCTCAACACGTAACGTGAGCGTACCGCTGAAAACATCAACCAAGGCGCGTGCGGTAGCTAAAAATGGACGACCTAAGATAAGAGGCACGTGCTCGTCCTCATCCATATCGAGGATCACAAAATCGACCGGGAAAACAAATTTATCGACTTTCACTAACATGTTCTCCATAATACCCCTCGGATACTTGACCGATCGGTCTGCAAGCTGAATGCTCATGCGCGTAGGTGTCGGCTTACCTAGGTCTAGTCTCGCAAAAACTGAATATGACATTAAGTTTATACTAGCACCTAGATCAGCAAGAGCATTGCTGACAGATAAACTACCAATCAAACATGGAATCGTAAAGCTCCCCGGATCCTTCATCTTCTGCGGAAGCTTAATCTGGAGAACAGCCGAACACTCCTCATTCAATGTAACAGTAGAAAGCTCCTCAAGTTTCCTCTTGTTTGTCAACAGATCTTTCAGAAACTTGGCATACTTAGGCATCTGAGCTAGAGCCTCCACAAATGGCAGATTGATATGCAACTGTTTGAACAAAGCCAAAAATTTATTGTAATTCTCCTCGGCTTTCTCTCTCCTCAATCTCCCTGGGTATGGAACTGGAGGTGTGTACTCTCTGACTGGTTCCTTAGGACGTGCTGTACTTGCTGGGCGTAGCCTCGGTTGCACCGGCCCAGGAACATCAGTCTCAATCACCTCGTCATCTCTCTCCTCAGTAACCGACTCAACAGTGGCTGGCGGTACTAGATCCTGAGTGGTTTTGCCACTCCGAGTGGTAATCGCCTTAGCTGTTTGGCGAGGATTTGTCTCGGTATTGCCTGGCAAACCTCCCTGCTGGCGCTCTAACATAGATTTTGCAAGCTGGCCCATCTATCTCTCAAGATTCTGCATATGAGTGCCCATGTTTCCCATTTCTTTCACAACTAAAGAGATATCCTGCTCATTCTTTGAAACACGCAAATCTTGTTGTGAAGAATTCTTCTCACTCTACTGTATGAACTGAGACATCATATCGGTCAGGCTCTTCATTCCAGAATCCTCGGTCTGAATCGGGACCGGCCTGGTGCCTGCAGGATTGTAGTAACCCTACTGTCTCTGTGGCGGTCGCGCTTGAAACCCCGGCGGGTTAGAACCGCTCGGCTCCTGCCTCCACCCTGAATTCTGGTTTGGTCTCCAAGCCTGATTGTAATTGTATTGCTGGGATAGTGGGCGGGCTCGGCCAGCCATGAAATTGACCTGCTCCCGTAGCTCGGTGCTACCTCCAATCGGGCACATGGTAATATCGTGAGGTCCCGCACATAACTCGCATTGCTTCACTTGTTGCGAGCTCCCCTGGACCTGCTGAACGTGATACTGATCCATCTTCTTGGACAACGCCTCGACCTGCACAGCCAATGCCGTAATGAGATCAATCTGATGAACTCCACATGGCGGGGGCTGTCTGCTGCGCATAGCAGACCACTGATAGCCATTCAGGGCTAACTCCTCTAACAACTCTTGAGCCTCCTCTGGCGTTTTGCTGCTTAGAGTACCTCCAGCTGAACTATCCACTGTTTGACGCGTGAGTGGATGAAGACCACTATAGAATATCTGGATCCGCTGGTGGAGCTCAATGCCATGCGACGGGCATTTTCTCAACAACTCTTTGAACCTCTCCCATGCCTCGTACAAACTCTCCGAATCCTCCTGTGTGAACGAGTAAATTTTGTTACGATACATGGCTGCCTTTGATGGTGGAAAGTATTTTGAGATGAATTTCTGCGTCAAAGTAGCCCATGAAGTGATCGAACCAGGAGGTACGGACTGCAGCCACGTCTTCCCTGCACCGCGAAGAGAAAATGGGAAAAGTCGCAATTTAACTGCCTCGGATGAAACGCCATTTATCTTGAAAGTATCACAAATCTCAAGAAAGTTCGCGACATGAGCCATCGGATCGTCATTGGGCAAACCATCGAACTGAACGGTGTTAGTAATCATTGGATGGTTTGTGGACGGATCTCGAAGTTGTTGGCTTCAACGGCGGGTTGAATAACGCTAGGTTGCGTCCCATCGACGTTGGGACGCGTGTAATCGGCGAGCGTGCATCTTGGCGGAAGTGCCATCGGAACTGGAACTGGTAGTGCTTCCAAACGTCGAAGTCTAAGAAAAACCCTCTCAGGCTCGGATAACGGTGAAAAGTGACTCCTCCGACGATGAATGCGCATAAACAAACGAAAAACAAAAAAAGAAAACAGAAACAGAACATAAAGAAACTAGACTAAGCTAATAAACTAACTAACACGTAGGTAAACACAGAAATAAGCAGACATACTAGAAACATGCAAATAAACAAGTAACGAAAGCAAGTAAATGGCTAAACTACTAGCTCTGATAGGTCTCGAAAGCTGACGCGTCCCCGGCAACGACGCCAAAAACTTGATATGTCGGATTTGAACAAGAAAAACGCTCAAGTCAAAAATGGTAAATACTGAGTGACCAAACCACACACTAGGGCAAGCGTACCCGTCGTATGCAATATAGTATCAATAAGTACCGAGTATCAATCCACGGACGCGTAATCAGTCTCCCGATAATGTATCATAACTAATATTTTAACCGATGCAATTGGAACGATTGAATTAAGTAAACTAAGCAAGCAATAAAACTAACAGTAACAAATAGCAGACAACGCGAACGACAGAAAAACAGAATGAGAGAGATATCACCTAGCCTAGAATCCACTAAACCCACATAAGACCCCAGGCAAGACCTATCAACATGAAACTATCACCAAGTGAGAATAATCCGACCAAGGAGGACTATAGACACATCCCGAATGATCAGACAATTCTAAATGAAGCACAGATAGCATAATATGTGAATTTGCACAACAGTTTCACAGTTTCAGTCAAAACAAGCAAAACTCGCATAAATCGGGAAACACTAAGAGAGGTCTCTCTAAATGAATCCTAATACATGCAATGCCTCTAGTTCCGATTATCTAGGACCTAGGAATCACTAAACACGAATAAATAGGCTCAAATCTCGCGGTCACAAGTATTCTAACATATCAAACAATGTCTAGCCAATAACTAGCAAATGAAACAACTCGGTTAATTTCATTTCACAAGGATGCACACAAAATCAGCCACTAATCAATGATATATCATCATGTAGGAGGTCTCCGGATCATGCATTAACCCAAAAACCCATTTAAGTCTAAGGATCAACAATAAACTAACTAATAATGGTTGCAATTCCACAATCCCTATCAATTAGTCCACATGATACATCATTAACAACAGCTAATTAAGCACACATAATCATCCCAAACAATCAAAACTAGAATCAAGAGCAAATATCACAGAATCATGTTGAAAAGTCAAACCTAAAAGTCAAAATGGGTTTAATTTCATTCAAACTAAGTGATAAATGAGAAATCAGCCAAATATCATGTATCTAATCACAAAATCAGTCCAGTCTAAGTAATACATGATTAAACAATAAAAAACTAGGAAGAAGAAAGCGATTTAGATGAAGAAATCTCCAACCAAAGCCTTCAAATCTTCAATCTAAGCTTCAAAATCTTCAATCTGGCCCTTGATTGCTCCAAAATGACCTCTAATCTTGAAGATCTCTAAAAAACGTGCTCTCTGGTCGAACCCCCCAAACCCTAGGCTCCAAAATTGCTTAAATACACGTTTTAGATTTTTTAGCCTACTGCCCAGTAGTCGCGGACTGCCAAAATTTAACTTCTGGGACTGGCAGCCGGCGACAGGAACTTTACTGTTTTCTGGGAACAAAACTCGCGGACTGCCATAATTTTAAGCAAAGGAGTGGCTGTCCGCGACTTGAACTTTTCTTCTTTTCCAAGCAAAAACTCGCGGATTGCCAAAAATTAATGTAAGAGAGTGGTTGTCCGCCACTCGGCTACTGTAGCAGAATTTCAAAAACTTCTATCTTTTGCTCCCGGGCTCCGATTCATATTCTGTTTTCGCCCGAATCACCACAAATCAACCAATCACCACCAGATCACCTAAAATTCAACATATGAACAATTAAGTACCAAAATCTCATCAAAACTTGAACAAAAGCCGGATAAAATGCGGGATTAATCACTCGAAAACATGTATAGGATGCGGTGCATCAGATATGTAATCGGTTAGAGATTGAAGAGATTGAGGAGAATGAGTGTGGGGAGAACACCGGGGGTGTGATTGAAAAAGTTGAAATTTTTGACCCATTAGGAGGACCCGGTGAGGTAGAGAATGAGAACGTAGTTGAATTAGAGGAGATAGTTGAGAGTGAGGTATTTGTAGAGCCTAAGTGTGGGGAAGACTCCAGGGAACATGTGTTAGTTAATGAGGTGTTAGGTGACCCATTAGGAGAACCCGGAGGGATAGAGACGGTTGAAAAGGAGTTGGTAGTTGAAGAGGTGGTTAGAAAGGCCATACTTGGTGATCTAGGTGTTTTTGATGATGATATAGAGTTTAGGCCAAATGTGGGGAGTTAAAGGTGGTTGTTAGTGGAAATGACCCGGCTTTGAGTTTTCTAGAAAATATTAAGTTTCTTCCGGGTCGATTTAAGCATTGGAAGGTTAAAAACTCGTTGGAATTGAAGAAGTTGGTTGCTTTATGGGTTAGGAAGTTAGTTGGTAGTTGGAAGGAGATAGGCCGGTTAGTTACCAGTAGTTGGTTGTTTAGAGATGTCAAATCCAAGCCTCCTGATGGTTTGGGAGGTTGTTTCTTTGTTCTGTGCTAAATGATCAAGTGCCCGGGCTGTATATTCTATAAATGTGTGTTTTATTTTCTGCAATTTTTGGTTTTCGTGTTTTCGCGTCTTGCGGTTTTGTGTGTTTTTCGGTGTTTGTAGGAGATTCGAGAGGCTCACGATCATTGGGATGAGATGAAAAAGTGTCCAGGTATGATTCACAGGTCTGGAGTGCAGGTCTTGGCTGGAAATTTTGACCAAAGGAGCTGGTGGTAGGGGTGTGCAGAAATAACCGAAATCCGAAATAACCGACAAACCAAACCGTATCCATATCCAAATAAACCGATCCGAATTGTGAATTCGGTTTACGGTTCGATTTCAAACCGTATCCAAATTGTGAATTCGGTTTACGGTTTGGTTATGGTTTTGGATTTTGTTTTTATTCGGTTTATTTGGGTTATTCGGTTATCCATTTAAACCGAATAAGATTTATATATATACATAATATATATATATATATATATATATATATATATATATATATATATATATATAATTTTCTTGTATTGTCTCTTCTTGCTCGTGATATATTAGCCATTCCTATTTAAACAGTGGCTTCTAAGTCTACATTTAGCACAGGACGTAGAGTGCTTGACTCATTTAGGAGTTCTTTAACCCCTAAAACTGCCGAAGCTTTAATTTGTTGTCAAGATTGGATTCGTTCGAATAGTGTTGATTACAACGTCGAAGAAAACGTTGAAAACCTTGATAAACTGGAAGAAGGTCATTTACTTATTTTTATTTATATTTTTAGCCAACATATTTTTATTATATTTTCTAGTTTAACAGCTAATCTTTTTATTTACTTATTTTTGTTTCTTGTAGATAGGAGAATGATAACGGTCGAGGTTGATTGAAAAGTTATACGACAATGGTGGCATGGCAATTGGCAAAGAAACTTCATATTTGTTTTTGTTCACTTCATGTGTTGGAAGTTCTATTTTGCATGAAAACTTTGAAGTTTTTTTGTTTAAACTATCCGTATTTTGGTTGTATGTCGTATGTATGCAAAAAGAAACTCTATATTTGTTTTTGTTCACTTCGTGTCATATTTGTTTTGGTTGCATGTTTAAAAATATGCAAAATATTTCGTTGAATACGGTTTATACGGTCCGAATACGGTTTATTTGGTTCTGAACCGGAACCGAACCGTATTGAATATGGTTTATTCGATTCGGTTTGTAAGTTTTTCAATATGGTTTGGTTCGGATATGGATGCGATAAAAAATAATTACAAACCAAATAAACCGAATCGAATAAACCGAATAAACCGTAAACCGAACCGATGAACACCCCTAGCTGGTGGGAGCAAAAGAGATAGAAAATATTTTGAGGCCAAAAGTCAGAAATTCCCTGGAAATATCGTTTCACTGTATCGCTTGGAACGGTGGAAGGAGTAGGCGATACACTAGGAGTAGCAGCGAACCTTCAGTTCGTTCATCTTCTCGCGGTACGCGAGCTGTGGCTGGATTTCGTCGCGATATGCGACATAGGGGCAAACCGGAAAAGTTTTGAATTTTTTAGTTTATTTTGTTGGATCTGGTTTGTGAGTTCTCGTTTTTTCAGGTGAACACCATTTCACTTTAATTTTTATTTTGCCCTTAGTTTACACTTTTTGTGACTTTTTATTTTCGTATTCGTTACTAATGTTTTGGTCGAGTCGAGTCGTTTGTGTTTTGGTGTCTTGCAGGTTCGATGATATTCGCACGTTGAAGATTATGGAATTCTGTGGAGGACCTGCGGTTACGAGCTCGCTTGCCATTAATCAAAATTAATAACCAGGGGAGTCCGTTCCAGTTTATTTTTCGTTGCATTTTATTTTTTTATTTGTCGTGTGTTTATTTTTATTTCTGCTTTATTTTATTCTCATTCCACATTGAGGGCAATGTGTGATTCAAGTGTGGGGATGGGAGACTTGCGTCTTGAATTGAGTCATTTTTTTTAATTTTAGTGTGTTAAAAAAAATGAAAAAGTGTTCAAAAAGGTCTGAGAATTTGGCTGCAATTTAATGGGAAATGATAGTACAATCAGGATTTGGCTTTCTAATAATGTGCTTAAACAGATATAATAAAAGCTGAAAACACTCTTGGTTAGTGATGTATTGGTAGGCCCAGCTGACTTAGTAAGGCTTAATTATCCCATTGTGTTTATTGTTGTATAAATATGTAATTAATCAGTCTGTTAGTGGGTTCCCATTTTAGGAGTGATAGAAATACTGAAACCGATGATTAGGAGGAAAGAGACCACTTTAGGCTAGATACTTCTATGTCCTTAGAATAACCTGGCACACCAATGTAGTGGCACCCCATTTTTCCATCATGAGCATATTAGGTAATAAAATTGGTTAACCTGACACATGAATATCTCGAACATGATCATAATGAGAATCATATACCTGATGCCTGTGATCATGTACCCATTTGGATGTAGGGCTTTGAGATTGAGAACTTTCAGAAGAAATAGTAGCTTTCACAAAGACCTCAGCAATCTTCCGAGCATCAACACAATGAAGTGGAAATTCTTTGTCAGAAAATAATTGATCTGAACCCTTGAGTTTGTAAAACCGCTCGGGTTGAATTTTATCAGCTTGAAAAACTCCCTTCTTCATTTGTTTCATCTTTAATTTCTTCAAATCATAAGATGAGGATGCTGGAACCTTCTCAGCTTTGTCTTTCATCCCATAAAAACCCAAACCTTCATGCTTTCCAGAAATCTTCTCCTCAGATGAACAATGTCCATTCTTTGCTAATCGAGAAAATTCAGCTTTTACTTCGGTTACATTCTTTTGATCATAAAAGATCGTTTCATCAAACTCAGGTTGAGACCGAATCTTGTCACTAGAAGTAGCCGACTTCTCATTATCAGTAGAAGATGAACCAGATACAAACTTTGGTGCAGGAGAAACTGTAGATTTCTTTTCCTTCTTTTTCTTATTCTTTCTGTTCTTCTTCTTCATCACAACCTTCTCATTCTCAACAGTAGATGATGAAATTTTTGAATAATCAAAGTCATCAACTTGCGCCTTCACATCTTTGATAGCTTCTTTGATATGAGCAGGGGGTGATGCAGTCTTATCAAACATTTTCTCAAAATTTTCATCGTTAGCTAAGAAGCTTGTGTAAACTTTAGAATTTGAAACATTATTGAGCAATCGATTAGCATCAACGACTTGAACTTTCAGATCAGAAATTTTCTGTTGAGCCTCAGCAAATTCCTTTTCTTTAACAATTAGTCGCTTCGCAACTTTGTGAGTTTCAAATTTTAGCAAACGAAGATTATCAAGTCCTTCAAATAATTCCTTCTTCAATTTATCTTCATTACGCTTTTGAATCTCCAAATTTGCGGCTTGAACTTTATTGACACGAACTAACTCCCGCTTCTCATCCAACAACTTTTCCATGTCAATTTGATATGCTTTAATCTTAGCTGTTGATTCTTCAACATTCTTTGTAAGTAGATCAAGCTTGACTTTTGATTTATCAAATAAATTCGTGAAATCAGAAGCAGTATCCTCCGCTTCATCCTTCCATTTCTTGACTTCTTTTACCAAGTCATCCCTTTCTTCACCGATCTTAGCCTTTGCAGTTTCCATATCCCTTTTATCTTGTTTAGAAAGTTCTAAAACTTCTTTCAACAATCTGATTTCTTTAAGAAAACATTCATTCCTCATACCCAATTCCTTCTCATTGTTTTTAGACACTTCTAACTCTGCCTTTACATCCTTGAATTTCTCAGAAAGCTTGTGAATTTTAAGCAATAACGAAGTATTTTCTTTCAGCAGACTCTCCATATTCTCAGCCGATTCATAAGAACTTGGATTTGAACTAGTATCAGAACTAGTGTCTGAACAGAAATCCTCTTGGTGATCATGAGTAACTATCAAGGCAGATGAATCATACCCAAATTGTTGACCCCAATCATAAACACCATCATGTTGAGCCGTTAAAGCTGTTGTTTTTCTGGTGTTACTAGTAGATGGTTGAGTAAAACCAGGTTTGGGTGATTGAGTAAAACCAGGTTTGCTTGCATGTGCCTGTTGACACTCTTTGGCAAAATGTCCAAGCTGC